>CAXITT010000408.1:214340-285929 GCA_964033795.1 Lymnaea stagnalis | reverse complement strand
GAGCAAAAATATGTCCAACAATAAACCAACTGGAACTGCTGACACTGCCCCCCCCCCCGAAAAATCTGAAGTGCTCCCCCGGGGGAAAATCTCTGAAAGAAACATGCCCCTAACTAGCTGGCGCCCGGGGACATCTGCCCCCCTCGCTACGCCTCTGGATAGAGCTGCTCTGCGAGTTCTAAAATATTTTTTTTAAAGCCACTGACTAAATCTTACACCTCTAGTTTTCTCTCTTCACAATCGCCGCGGTTCAGACGAACACACGATTGCTAGCAGTAGCAGTCCAAGGAGGTGGTGAGTGAAGTTGTTGCCAGGCGACTACCCTAAAGATTGCTGTTGACACAGCTAGCTGGTTCACTGTGACACGCAAAGCAACACTAAGACAATCACCACCATCAATAGGATGCGTGGCGGTGATATTTTTATATCTTTTGAAACTTCCACCTATCCCACCTCCCACCCGTGTTTCTGGTATGCCACCAATCTCTGTAATCAACAACCCCCACCTCCCCTTTCAGTGCGTACATAATATAATGAAGGATGGTCCCAACTATAAAAACAATATACAAAAACCCATCGTTGTTCTGGGTCCATTCAATGTGGGGCCATAAGGACTAAAGCTTCCACAACCGAACATTTTTAATGTTTTTTTGAAATCGGAAAAAATTACACAAATATTTTTTCACCGGGTCTCCGAAAATCGTAGTTTTGGCGGGTCTCGGCGTACAATCGTAAAAGACATCTAAAAATCATACATTGTACGCCAAAATCGTAAGAGTAAACAGGTCTGCTACACGTCCGGCGGGCGGACGTATATCTCCTGCAGTATTTGTCCGGCGACCAAGTCACATGACCGCCGGAAGAATACTTTATCCAGATATTCGTCCGGCGACCAAGTCACATGATCGCCGTAACAAAGTGGCGAGAGATATTTTGTCCATCAGCCTTGTCACGTTACAGCGAATGATTCAAAACTATGGTTAATTTTTAAAATCTATTTCTCTACCAAGTAATGTACTATCTTGCATGCAAATAATAGAAAAAAAACTTAAGTGAAAGTGGCTTGTAAACATTTTTGTTTAGTTTGTTATTTGAGTTTGTGTACCAGTAATCCATAAAATAAATTAGGGGCCAGTATTCAGTATGGAGTAGGCAACCAATAAATGTAAAAGATTTTATTTTAAATTGTTTAAATTGCTACAAAATATTTTAAAACGTCTCATAAAACTACTTTTGCTGATTAACATGATAATATAGATTAAATATAATTTCAAATATTTTTAATTAAAATGGGGAAAAAAAAAGGTTCCCGTACGGGGAATTGATCCACAAATATAATATCGTCAAGCGGCCACTCTACCGCAAGACCACACACGATCTTCTCAATAGGCACTTCCTTCGGAATAATAATGCCTACTAGTCGTCCGGCGGTCACTTGACATGTTCGCCGGACGTATATCTCCAACACTATTTGTCCGGCGCGCCGGATGTGCAGACACTTCGTTTTTTATATTATTTGTTTGCAAGATACTCAGAAAATTACTTGGTAGAGAAATAGATTTTAAAATTAACAATAGTTGTGAATCATTCACGGCCTTGTGACAAGGCTGATGGATAAATATCTCCCGCCACTTTGTTACAGCAGTCACGTGACTTGGTCGTCAGACGAATATCTTGATAAAGTATTCTTCCGACAGTCATGTGACTTTGTCGCCGGACAAATAGTGAGGGAGCTATACGTCAGGCGCGCCGGACGTGTAAACAGTGCCTTTTTTTATTGGTTTAAAACAAAGTACCAGTATGCTATTCATTTTTATGTCACAATTTAACTGGACATTTCAACATAATTTCCGGGGTGGGGAGACCCCTCCCCTAATTACATTACAAAAATAAGAATCAAAATAATTCCTGGAGAGGGCCCAGAGCCAGAACCCATCACCCTTTTTTCAAGACAAAAATTACAAATGAGAAGGAAAAAAAAACTATCCAATAAATATAGAACTAAATTACTAAATCTTTTGAAAAGCAGAAATATGATTTACTATGGCCAGAAGTTGACCTGGGGAACCTCCATGATATATATGAATAGTGGAAGACATCACCGGCCCTGCCCCTGCTGCTGCCAACCTCTAACTGCATTTTAGCCCTTCAGCCTATCACTATCATGAATCATATTAATAGATACTTTGTTCAAAAATTTAAACATTTTGTAAAAATAAACCAATGGTATAGTTGAATGGAGCTAAATTTGTACAGAATTATAACACCAAAATTATATTTTTAGCTGTTGTAGTTTTAAAGTTATGAATTTTTAAAGTACGACTTGGTTTGTCCTTTTTTAACATGGACTGCATCTCCACATTCTGTGACCTCATTCCGCCGATCACGTCATGCGCAATGACTATATAGTTTATATAAGGCTAAGACATTTCCTTATCACTAAAATACTGTTTAGGGTCGATTTATTTTAAACTTTCAACTTTGGCACATGAATAATTAATTAAAGCTTTCCCTGACCAATGGTTTAATAGTTTTTGCACACGGCAAACACTTATGAATGAAACTCTGAGATAGTACTACGATATAGCCGTTATGCAAGTGGCTGTGAATGGTTGCCAATGACAACGTGTTGCACACGGAAATTTCTGATCATTTATAATATGGACTCTACAGGGTTTTTAAAGCTCAAATTAAAACATTCCAGTTTAAATGTCTTCAAAATGCATTCTGAAACACAAGTTATCAAATATTTTGATGTATATAGTGGTAATAATTAAATATTTCTTAAGTATCGGCAACTTCCGCCATTAAAAAGGGGGCGTGGCCCACGCCATGTCGAAATAAGGCGGAGCCCCCTTATGGTGATATGGGTCACTGGGAGAAGCGTAGCGAACGTGGGACACGACCTACATCAATGAGAATTGGCACAGATATATATCAATATCTAATGCCTTACACGATTTAATATGAAAGACCTGTTCCTTTTATTTCACAAAAAATTTTGTATTTGAAGATGCCTTATATATACCAAAGATTTTCAAAATGAAGTTCGATTGAAAAAAGCAAAATAGTTGGATGGAAATGTAGGCCAAGATGTCTTCCAAATTATAAGGCCGGAAACGGAACTCAAATATATGTCCAAATAACTAATTTAATAATAAATAGACACACACATCGGAAAATTAAAAACTCGGATTTTTCGGCGCCGACGCCCATTTCCGATACAAAAAAAGTAGTAGTCTCCCTTGTTTTATCGAAGTATCTAATATTAATATTTTTGATATATTATAGTATATATTATATAGCCTAACTGTTCTTTATTTATGACTAGTTAATACTTTACAGTTTAGGCTACAAGACTTTCTACTAGATACTAATTGCTTATTACTAGTGAGAGTGCAGTTAAGTAGAGATTAAAATTGAATTTAATATTATTTAATTTACTGCTTAATTGGAGTTATTATAGTATTCAATGATATTTTTATTTATTACTGCGACTCGTGACTACCTGACAGCGGCAACACAGATCAGCGTCTACAGCAAGCATGTCAACGATTTTGCCTTTTCCTTCGTCCCCCCATTGTGTTCCCAGGACAACTGTAACAGGGCGCTTCACCTCTAATCGCTTAATTTTAGCCGGTATCTCCCCATTTTCATTATTACTCGCCATTCTAGTTAAAGCAATAGAGCTTATTCAATACTGACGGACTCCATACATTGAATAAGGCATGACCTTTAGCTTCCGGTTTTTATTTTCGCATTTATTAACTCATTGAATCTAAGTCTGTATTTAATTTTTGAAAAAATGTAATAAATTCTGAAAAATTCCACCCCTGTAAACAATTAAATAATTTATGCGAAACTAAACAATTCCACGAAAAATCAAACTCAATCAGCTGTTGCTAGGTTAACATTCCGAAAAGCGTCATAATGGCGGAAAGACAAAGTAAACCAGCTAGTGCTGTCAGTCTTAGTGTTTCCAGTTCACAAGAGTATGTAAAGCCATTTGAAGATCCATATAGCAAAGCAATTAGCTATTTGGAGAAGCATAATATTTTACAATTATTTCAGGTAATTTCTTTCATCGAATATTTTTTTAAAGGTTTCTTAAAAAAAAAAAATTATAGTAGACGCAGACCTATTAAGTATTATTTAATTTAAAATAGTCCTAATAATACCCTTTTTTGTTTTCTATTAATGAATGATAGAAAGTCACAATGACTGAGTGACTAGTAATTAGTTCATCCGGCACTCCTCAGAATGGTGGTCCCAAAATAAAAATTGAATACTTACTTTTCATTAGAATATTTAGAATGAGAAAGTGAAAGAGTCTAGTTACCAGCCTTTTACTAGCCGCCAATAATTGGTGACATAATTTTTGACTTCAAATTTTGTTTGCAGACTAATTATTGCTAGTAATAATATAAAATAAACAATATCACATTTCAAATAATGTTTTGTCAGGAAACATTCTACTAATGTATGACACAAAGTAAGGACCTCAGTATCGACCAGAAAAACGGGTATCCTATTTTCGTTGTCATAATGGCGACCTCTATTTTTTAATTTACTGAGGGTAACGTTGTTTCGCGTTTCATAATCGATTTTTAGCATAATAATATAATTTTACTTCCGCCAATTACTTAAAGCCGACATCTTTCCTGTTATATTAAGAGTTCGTTTGATTTTTTGGGTCAAGATTAAAGCTTTGAAAATTGAAGTTAAAAATTGGTCAACTTCACTCAAGAATAACTTTTTTTTAAAAATGCGCTCAATATTAAAAAAAACTCCACTCATATAATTTATAGGTTCATTTACAACATATCCAAAATTCATGAGTGTAGACCATGGGTGGGCTTCAAAAACGAATTTCCAAGATGTCATTTTTTAAGGCTATGTAATTTGCCATCATGGCCACCGTGCTTGTCTGCTTATTTCCAATTATCGATAGCAGCCGTGGGGTAATTAATAATTCATTAAGTTGGTTATCCAAAGTGTAAATGGGAAATGTAACTAATAATAAATCATTTTATATAAATAAAAAATATTTTATAACATAAATAATTATTATTGGCTTATTGAATATCAGTGATTTTAATTTTTGGGTTGGTTGCCATGGACCTGGCTGACACTGACATGGGAATGATAAGCTGTTGTCTTTGACTTAGATAGTGATAGGCTTAGTTGAAGTATTATAATAGTATTTATACTATTATAAATGATTTAAGGAGTGGGATAAATAGTTTTTATTACAACTAATATATTTATCATTTATATTAGTTTATATATTTATAGATAAATATTTATTTGTATATATATATAATGACCATTAGGCTTAGGCTATAGGCCTTGTATACATATAATATAGTATAATACAAAGTATACTATATCAGGGTTAAGGCCTAGACCCAACCCAACTAATTTGTAGGGCCTATTATAATAAATTATATTTATCGATATTTTAGGATATCTAATAAAATTTAATGAATATTGTGATTCTTACTTAAGGCATAAACTAAGTAAAACATTTTGAAATATTCACTTACCTTTGATATTGAAATATCCTATATTTAATCACATATCACAATATTCCACAAGAGAATTATTATATAATCCTCGGTTTCTCAAAGAAAAAACACACTTTCTGGCACTACAATCCAAGAATTACTTAAGATATTATTAAAGAACAATCATAAAAACCTGTACTTACCTCTAGTAAATGACTAGAACTTATTTTATTAACAGCTAAAGTCAAAGTTGATTCTAATAATACATGTTGATTTGTAAAACAAGATTACAAACTTAAAATAAATGACATGCTGATTGTTTTGTCATACTCATAGGAATAATATAATATATAGTATACATATGTAGAAAATGTTAAAATAAAAAGTGTAATTGTCAATTTTTAATAAATAAAACAAATAATCCCTTTATTATTTGTTTATGCTTATAAATGCTAAAAAATTCCACAGAAAATCTGCAATTAATATCTAAAGAATATTATTATTATTATGATTTTTGGGAAATTAAAACAAAATTTTAATTAATTAAATTACAAATAAGTGATGAGTCAGCATTTTTATACATTTTTAATAGGCAAATAATAACGTGTTTTTTAAAAAATATTTGCAGCACATAACAAAAACTAACATATATTTTGTGGCTTTATTTAGAAGTACTCTTATTTAACTATGTTCCCTGTAAATATTATATTTTTGTCTCATTTTATAATAAAGTTATAGGCGTTAAAAAAAAAGCAAAATGAGGGTCACAAAATGTTGAGGAAAATCCCATAGTAAAAAAGTGGTTTTGAGGTCCCTACTAAAAAATTCATAACTTTTGAACCACTTGAGCTAGAAAGTTGATCTTGGTGTTTTTGTAATCTATTCTCCAGGCTCTATACAGCTGTAGTATTTTTATATTTTTAAAAATGTTTTGAAATTTTCATCAAAGTGGCTACACAAAGCCAAAAGCATTGTATGGTTTGGGTAGTGTGACAATTTTCAACAGTACAATGATAACTTTTCTTTATTTTTATTCTTCTTTAAACCAAAATTTTAAAAATTTTCTTTCTGGAAATGGTGATGATGAAGAGGCTGATGAAGATCATGATCTTCATAAAAAGAAAGCATACATTTAAATAGAGCATTAGACTTAAACAAATAGGCCTATGTCACCAATTATCGGCGGCTATTAGGCTGGTAGCAGGACACTTTCTAATCAATAGTATTCTATTTTTTATTTGGGACCGCCGTTCTGTGGAGTGCCACTCATCCTATAAATGTACTATATTACTACTAAGATTAGGCTAAGTATTATAGTGACTATAGACTATAATTATAGTAGTGTATAGAAATATTGAATTTATTTTCAAAGTAACAAAGTCAAAAATTCAAGATAAATGGTATGTCAACACCAAGACAGAGGCATAGGAGGCATCTGACCCATTCATTCTTTAGGCTTAGGCATATAACTATAGGATGAAGCATAATTGCTAAAAAAGAAGTATATCTAATAAGAGAGCCTAAACAGGAGATCAATAAAATGAACCCACTTCAAAAGTCTGTATGCTTAGACTTAAAGAAGCAGAGAATATCTTCTAATGTTGACATATTAAAGAAACTAAATTTATTGAAATTGTTCCAGTTTAACATTTTAAAATATAATTATACTTTATATAATCAATTAAATATTTTTTTTAGGATATTTTACTATATTGCTACTGCCTTAAAACTACACTATATTAAATTTTAAGATGCTGAAGTGTTGTTAATAGCAAAAGCTGTCCATTTTGTTTTGTCATTCACTATCAATTTTATTATAAGTTATTACTATAAAGCAATTTTTCTCAAAGTGGGGTCTTTTGCCTCAAGGGGGAAAATGGGACTGCTGGGGGGTGGTTAAAAATGTTCCATAGTCTTTAGTGGGAGGTAGGATTACTTAAAGGGGTGCTGGTGAATTTAGCCATCAATCCATCCCTTTGGTGTTACAGCCCATGTAGTGCTTTGGCTGCCTCACCACTTCCTTCAACTTGGACCTAATGCTTTTGTTTTCTATGCTTGGATTCCCAGCTGCTGTAGATCTTTTTCCACTTCATCCATACACCCAGTGGCGTAGCGAGGGTGTTTGGCGCCCGGGGACAAGATCCATTTTAAAGCGCCCCCTTTTCTTTTTTTCAACTCTCTAACTCATTATTTTTACCAATAATATAATATCAAATCACATTTTGGCGCCCCTAACTAGCTTGCGCCCGGGGAATCTGTCCCCATCCCCCCGCCATCACTACGCCTCTGCATACACCTAAGCCGAGGTCTGCCTTTGAGCCATTTTCCTCTGAGGTTTTGGTGGTGCACCCTCTTCACTCTTATGTTATTTGGCATTTTCTTTAAGTGTCCTGCCCAGCATAGCCTGCCCTTTTTTATTTCTGCTACTAGCATGGGATCCTTATATAGACTAAACAATTCCTGGTGTGTTCATATTCTCCATCCAAATTCATGCTTTGTTGGTCCATATATTTTCTGGAGAACTTTTCTCTCCCATGTATTTAACAAGTTTGCTGCCGTTTTTGTTAGGGTTCGAGTTTCATTTGCGTATGTTACAACCGGTCTGATTACATTTTTATATATAGTTTTCTTTGTTTTTCTTGTAATGTTTTTACTTTTGATTATTTTCTGACTACTGAAGGATGCCCTGTTTCTGGCCCAAACTCTTTCTTTTATTTATGTTAGTAATTCATTTCTTTCTTTTATTAAGAATCCTAGGTATTTGAATTGATTTACTTTTTCAAAAGTGTCGTTTCTAATTTTAATGGTTTCATCTGTCTGTTCTTCTCTTATCATAGTCATGTATCTTGTTTTTTTGGCTGTTAACTTCCAGCCCTGCCTGTAGTGATGCGTCTTCTAATTCAATAAAGGCTTTTGATATGTCTTTACTACTTTTCCCTAACAGAGCTATGTCATCAGCATATGCAAGATACTGAAGGGGTTGACTGTAGATTGTCTGTGGGTCTTGGGTCTCTCTCAGAAAGTATCCTGGTATTGTTCCTCAGCTTGTCAATAATTGTCAATATGTATGTTTCCTATAACTCTCTCTATGTTAGGTTAAATAGCATACAAGACAGTGAGTCTCTTTGTCCTAGGACTCATCTAATCTGAAATTTCCTTGAACATTCTCCTTGAACCTTGATTTTTTCTTTTTGAGTTGTTTAATGTAATATGCATCAGTCTTGTCAGTTTGTTGGGTATACCAAAGTCCTGCAGAGTCTCATATAGATATTTACTTTTGATGCTGTCATAGGCAATTTTATATTCCACATAAAGTTGATGTACTGGGATATTATATTCATAACATTTCTCTAATATGCATCTGATGGTGAAAATCTGATCAGTTGTTGATCTGTTTTGTCTGAATCCACATTGGTAGTCACCTATTTAGCTACTTATTTAGCTATGCTAACTTTTAAAAATCAGATTATTATAATTTTTTAAATTAATAAATAAACACAATTTGATCAACATTAGACACAGCAATAACAAAAAGTGTTTAATTATCAGGGAGGGGATACAGAAATAAAACAAGTGGAATCTAACTCTTATTATTTCTATTATGTTTTAGTTTCATAAATGTTATTGTAATGCTTGATTCAGGTGTCAAATAAACAATGATTATATAAGAGATTAAATAAAAAAACTGATAGTGCATAGTTTTAATCTAAATTTTATGGAGAAATGGTTCAGCTAGATCTAACAATGAATTTCACTTGTTATTCATATCAAAATATCTAAAGCTAACTGTTTAAAAAAAAAAAAATTAAACTAAACTTAATTACAAGCTACCGGGTATTTATTTTAAAAACTTCAATGTATTCCAATTGATTATGTTATGTATAAAAATAAGAATTAATAAGAATCAATTGAAAAACACTTAGAAAAGCTTTTGTTGATAATATTGTAACTATGTGATACTATTTTTTTTATTATCATTTCACAGCATCTGGTGAGGGAGAATCAATAGAAATAAGGAAATCATTTCATTAAATTAAAAAAATATATATATTAAATAACATTCTGAATAAAATGGCAGAAACAGAAATAAAAAATGTATACAATTTACAATATACTTTGGAATGTCTTAGGTATGGATTTATACAAGCATAAACAAACAAGCAGATGCCATTGTGACTGATATGCCAAAAGCAGTTGCATAGCTAGGTTTAGTGCCAACAGTGCCTAGCATAGATGGTTAGCGTGAAAAATTTCAAAATTTATTGCGAAATCTGGAAAGCCCATGCCATTGGTGAAGAATTCATCCTACCAGCAATTAGGGAATTTCTGACTGCTGTTTAGCATAAGTCACCACATGATATAATTGAGATGATTGCTGTCAGTAACAGTTCAATGAAAAGGTGTGTAGATGAAATGGCTGAGGATATTGAATATAAATTGTGTAGCATACTAAAGTTAACAGAATTTGCATTTCCTCTAGTTGAGTCAAATTCGCCAGGCAATTAACTAATTATAAGAGTGTTGGAATATGATAAGGCTTTCAATTAGATTAATGAGACACAAATACTTTGTGTAAATAAAACAATATAGGTTAAGCTTGAATAATGGTTACAAAGAATAAAAATGGAAATGTTTTGGTAGATGCCTTCTTCATTACACAGTACAACAAAACACATTCATACTTCAAAAGTTGTGGATGTGGTGTGGTATCGGTAGGTCGAGATAATCAACTTTATTTTTAAAATGTCCAAGCATATGTAACTCATTTTCATTTTATGATATTATAATTTTCCTTAAAGGCTGGTGAAAAACTACTAAGCTGAACATTATTTTAACGGGTTAAGATGAGATGAGTGGGGGGGGGGTAGGGATGTGTTTATGTCCCCAAGGGTGTGGTGGACGAGATTTTTTATTGAGAACCACTGGTATAAAGTACAATTAAACTTCTTAGTTGGTTCAAGTTTTCTATATTTATTATGGCACCTGAAGAAGACATTTAGCAAAAACATTCCTTACTTTGTTTTTTTTTAATGTCAAATGAAGCTCACCAGTAGTTCACCCCACTTGGTTACAGAAGCTGTCCCTACTTGGTTATAGTAACTCACCCTACTTGGTTACAGTGTAATTTAATAAGGGGAGTATTGCGATCAGGTTTAGCAATAGGAAATATAAAACAAAGGGTTGGGGGAAAACCTGAAAAAAATCTAATAATCTTTTCTTTTTCAAGTTTTCTCTTGACACAAATAAAATAAATTCCTTAAAATTTTATCATTCTTTATTTGTACTGTTTTTGTTTGCTGACGAAGGCATTTTGCAAACACATTAATTTTTTTGTTTTATCTGCTTTCAGGTTTTTTACTACCCTGTGTTTTATATTTCCTTCAAAATATGAAAAATACAGTTCATAAATTTAATGAGTAATTAATAAAAAAAAATATTGCTCTTTTCCAGACTTTAACTACTGATGTAATATATGACAAACCCAGTGATCCCCTTGACTATCTCATCAAGGAAGTGCAGCAAATAAAACAGCAAAAAGAGAAGAGACAAGAAAATTAGAGCTCCTTTTTATGCTTGGGAGAAAACAAGCAATTTTCAGTAGTACATTTTTTATTTATTCAGGGATAATTTGGAATTGTTTTATTTGTAGTTCATATTGGTGATTTTGTATGTTTTAAAATTTCACCAAGTAATGCTAAAACTAACATACCTAAAGTATTGATTTGTGCCTAAACCTTCTAAATACAAAAGTATAAAAGGACAAAAGAATATAATGCCTTAGTTTATTTGACAATGTATTATAACAACGTTTACTGTAAATTTTTTTAATGTGAATATGTGTTTGTCAAGATTAGTGTACCAATCTTCTCAGCATATTATTTATTTTCATTGTTTTACATTGACAATTTTAAACTTGTACAAATTAGCATCATGCTTGTAATTATGAATACGTTTTATAGTGTGATTCTCTTTGCATTTATTAATAAGTATTACTAGACATTAAACAAATGAACACAATCTTTTTTGTTTTGACTTACATTAACATGTTCATGTAATTTTTAATTGAAAATCATCAATATATTATCTTGCATTAATATTTATTAAATTCCTTAACAAACCACAGGTGCATAAATAAATAAGGATTTAACTTGTTTTTGTAATATTAAATACATTGAGTAAGAGTAAACAATATTTTTATTTTAACATTTAATTTTAATAACAATTTAGAGACAACTTTGAAGATTAAAGCTGTTTATTGGTATAAATCTTTATTGTAAAAATGTGATACTTGTCATTACTATAATATATATTCTCTCATTGAGCAATAATAAAATTATTACTGTTCCTCTACATTGGAATGGATAGTAAAGAGATTTTTAACAACACAACTAAAAAACCACAAAAGATATTTTCAAACTGGATGATTTTATCCTATTTAATTTGAAGAAGAAAAAAAATTCTATTTACAGGAGATACAATGAAATTACATTTAAATTTAAAGTTTAATTTTTTTCAGATGCGTTGTGCTTAATTTGGTATAAATATAAAGTATACCAAATGGCTTATATTTTAAAACATAAAATAACATAAGTAAAACACTACCGATATTAACATTTAATTTTAATAGATGTACATCAGATTCTTTCTCAAAATTACATTCTTTAGATGTAAAACTTAACCATATGTTTATTACAAAGCATATACACCAGAAATTTAACCAAGAATACTAAGACTATATTTTAATCAAATGCTTTCAACAATATGGAGGAGAATAAAAATTAATCTGTTAAAGAAATATGTACCATAACCTACAGTAATTATATCACATGCAGCACATTGAAAATTGTCCTATAAATAAATATTAAAATTCTCAGAGAATATTACAGTATGGTAATCAGTATGGTAGTACTTCATTTAACTTAATATTTAACTTTGAATTTTGATTTCATTTTATACTCATATACTCGATACAGAGTGCAATTAAAACCACATTTTTAGAAGACATCACTTATGCATGTTCTAAAGCTAAGTTTCATGACCAGGGTTTCACCCTGCCTTCACACTAATCCTTGACATAAATTAAGTCTGTGTAACATGGTTAAATTGGTATCAAATATAAATATAGCATAAATAAATAATTTCACACCTAGATAAAGTTGAATAATGAGGTGTTTTGTTGACAATGATTTCCATTTTGAAAAAAAAAACCCAAGAAAAAAACATTTTGCAACAATTTATTAAAACGTCAATTCAAAATAAGGTCCCTAATAATTCATATTTGTGTACAGTGCAAAATAATATTAAATGTTTGTCTTTTTTATTTAACAGCTAATATGTCTGATCACAACCGTCATATCTAGGAGACCTAGAAGTGATAATGGGCTATGAAATATAAAATAATACAAACAAGACATGATTTGCTGCCTCATACAGAAAATAATATTGTTTTAAGTTGATATAATTATAATTATAGGGCATTCATTGATTACATATTAAAATATATATTTTTTAAATGATCATATGCTCACATTTAGAATATTTTCCAATCATTATCAATACACACAAGGGCTGTCCAACATGAAATTTATGTATCTCATTTCATGCTATTAAACAGTGTATGGGATATAAGCTTATACAGTATAAGCGATTTATTATTGAAAATGCATTGCTTATTTAAGTGAAAAATATTTTTGATTTTTTAAAAAAAGTTTAACGACTGAAGATTACAAGAAAGCCTACATATTTATAAACCTGAATGACTAACATATAAATATAACATTAAAAGTATTAAATTAATTAATATTCAGTGAAGCAAATAATTGTAACTAAACATTTTTACCAATGAAGTAATGACAGTTTAAAGGAGACACTGTATGATATCATATTTCAAACAAGATTTCTAAAATTGGACATCCGGAAGTTCATGACTGTTCTTTAAATCTAGTCTTAAATTTTATCACAACCAATGAAATGAGTAACTTTTTAAAAAAAAGTCATATCACGTTTTACTCTCGTTGGTAAACCAAAGGAGAAGTTATGAAACGTCTGACTTTTGTATAAAAGTTAAAGAGTGAAAATAACAGGACACAAATTATGATATAATTAAAAATAATCAGGAACATAATAAAATTATTACCATTGATTCTTATTTCTATGTCACTTAATTTAGATCTTGTAATAAGAACAGGCAGTTTGAAAGCTCATTAAAAAGCATATATCAAAATTGGAAACAGCTATGATTGCACCTTGACTAATATTTCAAACAGTGTAAAATATACCATTTCATAAAATCTAGATAACGATGACATGGACACAAAATTAAATAAAAAAATAAAATATTTAATTAAATGTACTCTTAATCTTTTTTATAAAGAAGAATGTTTTCCTAGTAAACCCAGGAATTCTTTATAATACAAAATTGCTGGATGGAATCATAAATATCACTTAACTATTAAACTGTTAAAATGTAAAGCTTTTTTAAAAATAGTGTAAATTGTAAATGTTAAAAGTAAATATATATTTTCTTCATAAATGTTAATTTTTAAAGCATAATCTTTGTTACAAACTAGGCAATAGCCTAAACATGGGTAATAAAAATTAAAACAAATATTTTGTTTCCAATGGACTTCAAAAATGATGCCAGGTTAAGAAGTTCAGGAACATCTGTAGCGTTTCTTTAGCTGTTGTATCACACACACTTCCATACAAAAACACTGAAATAAAGTTATAAACAGATTTTTTATTTCCTTTTTCTCAATGGCATTAAATAAATTAGACAATCTGTCAGTTATATCTAGTTTTTTTTTCAACCAAAAGAAAATAACTGAAATCTCAACAGTGCAAATAAAAGACTTTGAAAACTGGTGTCTAATGAATTTGCAGCCATAAAAATTGTTTAAAAACATTTTAAAAAATGCCCTGAAATGGCTTTTTAAAAATGTCTATTTTCAAATCTTAATTTTCTAAATGATGTACTTTATGCACAAATGTATGATAATTTAAATACATAACTCCCAACCAGATGTTATTTGAACAAAACTGAATGGTGACTCCAGAGGTTAAGATTTAAATGAAATATACATTTGTATGCCTTTTGAAAAATGTTTGTTGATACATTTCTCTAATCATGGATGGGCCAAGCTCATTTAAAATAATCCTAATAAACATAACATACCAACAATCATCTCCTCCTGTGCTAACAAGATATCTGTCATCAAACATGAAGCGAACATTGGTCACATGAGCTGAATGACCAGCGAATTTCTTGAACTCTGCCTGCAATGACAATTGATTTATCAAATTTCAAACAATGAAAATTAAATTTCAACATGTTTTTAAAAAAAAATTGTGTAACAAAAAGCAGATAGCACATTGCATAAAATAGGAATTATTTCTACTTACGAATTTATTAGGACATGGAAAGTTGAACAGTTTGACCAGTCCAAAATCATCCCCAGTGGCCAGGGCATTGCCTAGGTGGGAGAGGTGAGCACAGTTAATGTCAGCTTTCTGAGAATTCTGAGGCCAAATACCCAGTACATCCCGTCCAACAATGCTGGTAAAAGAATGGTTGATAAATGGTTAAGTATATCTTTGTAATCTATTTTATACTTTCAAGAAACCTAGAGACTATAAGTTAATATAGATGTCAGATAATAGTACATTTTTAACAACATAATTAACAAAAGAGGAATTTAAAAAGTAGTCAGAAAGAGACCAAAAATGATTCATAAAATAAAAATTGCACAGTATCGCCTGTGATATTTGCTGTCATTTTGTCCATACTGAAACATCATATTTGGAAAATAAATATTTTATTTCTGATAATTATGAATAGAATTGTAAGGTGCACACGTGGCTAAATACCTCGTCCAGCTGGCCCATGTAATCTTTTCAGTGACAGTTTCATCCTCCACCAAACTGCCACCAGGCACATTGTACACATAGTTGACATAAGCTCCAGTACACACCTGCAGTCAGAGGGTGAGGAGAAGTGAAAGTTCTAATGTAACAGACAATTTGTTTTGTATAATTATTCATCAATGCTTCCAATATAATTATTAAAAAAACAACCTACTATACTCACCCTTATGTAATTACTGTCAGCTGAAAAGTCCATGTTCACAATAAAGCTTGTAATCTTGGTACAAAAACCTGCACGATTAAGTGTCTGGCCTTGAGTAAGATCATAGAAATCCACACAGCTGTCATCTGAACCAACTGCCAGGAATTTGGAGTTAGGGCTAAACCTGCATTTAAGAAATTACATTATCTGATGAAATTTTAAATGAGGATTTCAATTAACTTAAGGAAGTTTTTTACATTTTGCTTTAATCAATCAAGAGAACAAAAATAATTATGCCATAGCAAATCATTATGTTAGAAAGAATGATTTCTTTTTATTTGAAAATATGTCTAAAAAATAAGGTGGCTAATCTAAAAAAATATTTATATGATTGTTACTATCTAAATCCCAAACCTGATGTCATTGATGGCACCAGCTCTATCTCGCTTTCTTCCCCACAACTTCAAACCAGTGGTTGAAAGGATGAGGAACTCTCCAGTTTTCAGGCCAACGGCTATTAACTCACCATCAGGGCTGAAGGCCACAGACCTTGCGGCTGTCACATCTAGCTTGGCCACCAGAGACTAAAGTATATTGAAGTTATTACTCTGACCAATAGCTGTTTTTAATTTTTATTTGTAAATCTGATAAGATTTCTGTTGCTGCTTGATATCCCAAATAAATTATATAGTTTGATAGGCTGATTGCAATAACATTTAAAATCTCTTTGATATAAATAAAATTTTTAAAAATAAATAAATTGAAAGCCTATTTTATTAAGTAGCACTGTTCTGATGAACCCAGCTCAAGTAAATTTCAGTTGCTTTTTATTTTCCTTATTATATTGCTACCTAATTTTTGGCGGAAAAGAAACTTAATCGTTCATACCTTCTGTAATGCGTAGTTGTGTAATATGTAAAGAAATATTTATTAAATTATACTGGCTTATGTTTTGTTTAATTGTATATAAAATTATCACCTTTGTTGTGATGTCCCATAGTCGCACAGTGCCATCATAACTTGCTGTTAAAAACTTTGAGGTCGTTGGGTGACAGTCTAGCCCCCATACCTCACCCTCTCCATGTCCTGCTATGGTGATATGCACAGTGCCAGTTTTCTCTGAAATCTCCAGCACACAGTTGTCAATGGTGCCCACCAGAATTTTGCCCTGGGAAAATATATACAGGAACTAAGGAATATATCATACTCCATTAGATCACAGTAATTTAACATTTCTGCCATATTAAAATGAATTTAAAACAATGAGTAACTACAAAAAATCTAGATATCTTATTACATCTAACATTCCCACATTGCAATATATATCTAGCTCTGAGTGCAAGGATGTACCTTGGCTCTACACACAGACTTGACAACATCTGCTTTGGTGCCTGTCTCCTTCAGGGGGAAGGCCTTGCATCTCTTCATTTCTTGGTCCCACAGCTTCACGGGACCATTGTCTTTGGCTCTGTTTCAAGTAGAAACATCTCATCTTGAGAACATTTCTTAATATTTTCATTGAAAGTAGGATTTGCATTTTTTTAAAAATGTTAAATTAATCATATAAAAAGGTATTTCAATTAACTAAATTTAGAGAGCGTGTAATGTCCAAGTAGGCCTGCATCGAGTTATTCTTTGAAAAATGCTAGTAAATAAAAAGTTGTTGGCTTACGGCATCTCTTTGCCCCCTGTAACAATGAGGCCATCCCGCAAGGTTGTGAACATGGTGAAGACAGGTCCAGTATGGGCTTTTTGTACCACACGTGTCAGAGTTGCCTCCTGCCACACATAGACATCTCCACTCAAGGCACCTGTGTAAGTCACATTGTTCTGGAGAGAAACACAGCATTATCAGCTATTGGGGTTTGGGGGGGGGGGTTATTTAATAAGCTACTAAAGTTATTCACTGAGGAAGAATCCAAACACTATTTCTGGCAGTATCTGTTAGGAGTGGATGGCAAAATTTAATTGTGAAAATGGTTTTGAGGACACAAGCACTGTTTTTTTTTCCCACATTTTTTTTTGTAACAAGCAAACATGCCTGTATGTTGTTTTTATTATACACATTCACAGTCGTCAACAAATTCAAACTATGTAAACAAAACAGTGATCCTTACAGGCTTAGTAAAAACAATAATTGTAAAATACTCTGGCTTTGAGAAAGCCTCACAAGAATTTTTTCCCCTCCTAATCATGATTATTTCCTCTGAAATGTATGTATATCGCAGGCATAACTTACATAGCTGACCTACTAGTTTCAGAAGCCGTAAATAAAACTTCAGTCAGGCTTGGTTCATAAAGGATATCAACTTACCATACAAATAACATATATAATTTTGTACAAAAGTGTTAAATTTACATCAATCTGATGAATTTTTGAATTAAACTATACAATTATAATATATGATAGGAATGTTTTAACATTTTGAATGATAAAAGTTCCTAGAGCAGGCCTGCACAACATACGGCCCGCCAGTACCAACTTTGTGGCCCGTGAAGTAATGAAATAATCTTTATACTTATTATTTTCTTAATAGCTTTGCCCCTGTCCTATTTTCTTTTGGCCCGCACATGTCCTGTCCTATTTTCTTTTGCCCGCACAAGTTTTTTATAAAGTATTACGGCCCGCCTTACATTTCGAGTTGTGCAGGCCTGTCCTAGAGAATTAAACCTCTTTATTGTCGGGATATGTTTTAAACTTTCAAAAAACTTTTTAACTGTTCAATTGAATAAGTTCTAAGAAAAAAAGAAGAATATAAACAATTATAAGACTAGAGAACTATAATGAGAAATGAGTATTAACATCAATGGACTGTTTCAAGAATGTAAACATTTATGACTCACCGCTCCAAAAGCCAACGACAACATGGTCTGCAGCTTAGGCTGACCAACTGTTTCAGTGCTTGCCAGAATGCCCCGCTTGCCTACAAGTTCTCCACCTGCCACTGACCAAAACTTGACATGTTTTACCCCCACACTAACCAGCTGCGTATCAGAGTCAGGACGGAATTCGGCACGGAAGATTCTCTGTGAGTGACCAGGAGCTGATGCAATCTTGCCACCTATGAATAGTCAAATCAGATGGATGAGTTATGTGGTAAAAAACATTTAAAAAGAAAAAAAAACCAGCCTAAAATGATATCTTTACAACAAAAATCCTTAAATATTACTTTTGTTACAGTATTAAGATTTGACATTTGATAAACAGATAGTCACTAGAAATGTTTCATGATAATGGTGCATAAACTGTTTAAATAAGTACCTGAATTTCAGACAGCAGGTGGAATTTATAATTATCTTAAACATAACTACTGAATAGCACCAAAGATACAACGTAAGTGAATATTTAAGAAAAAGGTATTAAGTTCTATAAAGCAATTTCAGATAAATTATCCGCACCGCACTGAGTTTCTGTAGATGAGTCAACTCCCTTTGTTTAGTTGCAGATTGTTACTTGAGTGATCTATTCTCTTTTTCTATATTAATTTGCCGATGGAATGTTTTTGATAAGTGGCGTTTTTAAATTAATATTTCATAGCATGATTAATTATAATATATCCAAACCAGGCTATTTTACTGGTGTGACAATTGATTTTTATTTTTTCTAAAAACTTTTTGGATTTTATTTTCAGAGGAACCTGTAATAAAGTGTGTAAAGTGTATTTGATGAAACTATAAGTGGGTTTTCATTATTTTGAATATTGTACAATTAATTTAAATCTTTTTATTCAACTTTATGATTTTTTCATTACAGTATGTAACCGTAGCACACTAACACATGGTTTTAGATTTTACATATGGTCATAGATTTTAGGTTCGAAGATTTATGCTAAGTTATGGATACTGATTTGTGTGCTTGAGGAATATAGCATTCAGGTTAGGGAGAAATGTAGATTTTAGGTTTGAAGTTTTTCTAAAAAAAATTACTGAAATAAATTTGCATTTTCTTTTGTTAATCTTTAACTGTTTTTTTATGTTAAATTTTTTAAATTTTGAATTTTTAATTAAATGTTCTTTAATATTATTAATTTTATGCAAAGCAAGTTTCAAAAAGCATCTTTTATTATGTCTACCTTTTAAAAAAACAACATTCTCATTATTTTCGTTTGTCTTGCTAAGTAGCTAAAACACATTCTCTCCCTTTCCCCTCACCATTTGACCAAACTTGTTTTAACACTTTTTTTGGCATGGCTGCCATATTTTTTGCCATGAAACATCTGCCATCATGGCAACAAAGATGGTGGCAGCGTAAAAAATGTGGTGCAAAAACATAGGTAAATGAGTTGTATGGATAGCCTAAATTTACTGTTTTATATTCTGAAAGTATAAGTGAGTGTAAAACTGAAATCTTACAACTTACCATCCTGCCACCGCCACACTGTGATATTGTGTTCATCCTCAAGTCCAACAGTGACTAGATTTTTTCCAGTGCAGGAAAAATCTATTGAACATATTCCTTTAGAGTGACCTCCCTGGATAATGGAGAGTGTCTCTTTAGTCACAGAGTCCCAAACGTGGACTGTTGGGTTTGTACCAATCTGACCAGTGGCAACAATATTCTTGAACTTGGGATGTTGGTTGATGTCAAGACAGATAATATCATCAGTGTGCTTCAGGTAAAAACTTTGGGTACCTGAAAGTACAGGATAGTAGAAATATTGGAACATGGTGACATAAGGGAATTTGAGGTTAATTATAAAATCTAATATTAATATCAGTTGTGTAACAAAACATGATGGTCGCCACCCGTAGTAAGCACACAGCATACAACATCATGACCAATGACAAGCTGAGCAGTGCCATGACAACCAGCATGAAAGAAGATTGTATGCATCAAATTTGACACACAAATAGCCACCATGCATAGTAGTTTTTAAGATTTTCCCCGAACCTCCTAACCTCAACAGAGTAGTTCATGTGCAAGTGGACCAAATATACAATTTTCAAAAGTTACTTGGAAAGGTACATCGAAAAAAGGTGCTGTTGCACCATTTTGGTGTGTTCTACGAAAAAAAGAGCCCTGATTCAGAGAGAATATATTTGTTATTATGTTTAAAAAAATCTCTAGGCAGTATAAAATTTATAATTATAAGAACAGTATGTTTAAAACAGTTATCTCATCTAGAAAAAGAAAATGGCTGAGCAATTTGGTTACATTCTTTAAAATATATACTACATTCTTTAAAACATATACTAACTGCTTGTGCCACATGAAAAACATGGGTTATTTTCTACCAAATTTCCATATATTTTACAGTAGTTAATTTATATCAGTGTCACAAGATGATGATGTATTGATTCAACTTACTAGTAGACAGATTCTGCACTATCCCTGCCCCAGCTGCATGGAATACAATGTCTGCTCCATCATTGACATAGAAAAGGTTACTTCTGGAATCAAACCCTCTGTAGCCATGGATGAATTCCAACTGGAGATCCTGAAATCATGGACTTTATTATTTTATACATTTAAAACAAAATTGTAGCAATCAGAATATAACGAGTCTGAATCACATCAAATTTGTTACATGGATTGACAACTCAGGAAAAAAAAATAAAATGAGCACAGCTAGGAATAGAAAGATTACTCAGAAATGTGCCTTTAGTAAATAATGCTTGCGTGCTTCAGTTATTTAATAACTTTGAACTTTGACATCTTAAAGACAAAGATTCATGAATATAATTACTGAAACTTTAAAAAAAATTATTTATAATATTAACGATACATGTGGTGCATAGCGTGTGCTTAACTTTAGGGTATTAGTACTTTATAGTTTCTTACTCAACTGTGATATCTAGGAAATATTTGGTGAATAGAATAGGATTTGGAGTCAGAGTTTTGGATACTGCTCAAGGAATACTTACTGTGACTTGCGTAATTTTCCTCTTTTTACCACCAGCTGTAGTTGGGGGATCAGGACGCTGAACTTTGGGAGGCTCCGGGGCACTGCGACTCACAGAGGGTCTAAGCCAGACAAATATGAAATCTTTTTGGTTTACTTGTGATTTTAAAAAAAACAAGAAGAGTATCTCTTTAATTGTATTTTTTTTAAAATACCAATTAAACGCAATTAAACTAAAAAGTAGAAAATAATTTTAATTTCTTAAAATGCATTAGGCAAAGAAAGATTTTGCAGAAGTGTAGATGAGCATTTTATATAGCCAAAGAAATTTAATTGAATGTATAGATGAAACTTAATTTGTTTATGTTTATTTTTTAAAAAAAATGTTTTCTATTTAATACTTTTAAACTTGTCTTTGACAGAATGTCTTTTTTTCAAAAGTTAAAAAAAATATTTTTTAATATTTTCTACTTTTTAGTTTTAAAATTGTAGTCTTTAAATTACAGGCAAAAGTAGAGTTATTAACTTTTTTAAACAAAGAATGCTTAAAAACTTCTGTTTTACTCTTTACCTAAGCATGAAACTAAAAAGTAGATTTAAATGGCTTCAGTTTTTCACAATGCTGGTTGCAAGCCGTCTGTTGTGCCAAATTTTATTGCCACATATGAACTGTCCCTAACCCTTCCCCAAAATTCAACAGCTCTCATCTGAGCTCCCCTGCCCACCCTTCTCCCACCATTCACTGAACGGAGCAGATGCAATCAACCACATCAACTGAGCAAGAGGGTCATGTGTCACAACATAAAATTATGCTGCATGCCCCATGCATTTGCAAGTAGAAATAAAGTCTTTAAAAATGAAACAAATGTGAAGCCACAATTCAATTAAATAGTAAAATGCCATCGATAGCAAAATGGGGAAAATAATAGCAAAATAATCCGAAGTACTTTATTTCTTCCTTTCCTTCCTGCATAGTGGGCTTGACTCCATCTTTTTCTCTAACAGGGTTGATGTAAATCTTTGTTGTGTAGTCCAATTTTTTCTCTCTCTCTACATCACTGTCATAGCCTGCCACAGGGAAACAGAGCACTGAAGTCACATGGTACAAATATCAGAACTTCATATAATTTTTAAAAAAGATGTCACAGAATTTGTCTATGTCAAGTAAACATATCTCAGACTATTCCTTTTTATATCATTTGATGACCGCTTACATCATGAATACAAACAGATGTTATTGTATAAGCCTTATCATTAAAAAAAGAAGAGGATAGAATACATCATTACTAAGAACAGGTGTCATATATTGCCCTGCATTATTTACAAAGGTAACAGAATTTCATTTAAAAAAATATATTTTGAAACATTATACAATAAAACAATGTTTTTAATGTGAGGCAGTACATATGATATATAAACACCTTCTTCTTCATCATCTGTATCCGAGTCATCACTTTGTCCTTTATCGTTCTGGTTCCCTTCCCGCCTCCATATCATGATGGAAGTGTCCGCTCCACCTACAGACACCAACTTTTGGTTGTCATATGACCATCGTATGTTGGTCACATGGGCGCTGTGGCCTGAATACTTCTTGAATTTTGCAAACTTGCCCTGAACAAAATAAATTTGTTTACATCTAATTTTTGGACCTAGACATATGGTAACAGACTTTCTGGAAATTATTTCTGGACTTATTTTTGGCATAAATTATTTTTGGGAAATTGGTTTTTGCACATCAATTCTATCATGTAAACTTTTTGCTTACACCACAATAGATTGGAACCCAACTGCATTACTTTTATATCTAACAAACAATTGTACAAACAGAGCGAGCAAGATATTTATGTACCGTAATTTATGTTAGTAAGCCTATTATGCCCCACTGTTATATTTTTGTCTGAATTCCACTGATTGTGAATTTGATATTTTTCATAATGGAAAACATATAATTTTTTTTCACCAATAAATAATACTAATAATAGATGAGTAGCTTGAGTAACATCTCTTTACTTTAACTTTCAAAATATGATGTGTGACATAGAAATCAAAAGGCAATGGGACATTTATAAGAAAACTCAACAAATTAACTCTTCTAAAAAGAATAAGCAACAAATGGGACTATTGCCCACCATTAGACATATGAAGGAGAAATCTTCCTCACCGTGACTGGATAGTCAAACAACTTGACAAAACCAAAGTCATCAGCTGTGGCCAGGAGTCTGCCACCTCCAAGTGAGGCAGCATTGACGTCGGTGACATCACATTTGGGTGGCCAGATGCCTTCACAGGTTGTCCCCAAGACACAGGTCCAGCTGGCCCAGCCGAACTTTTCAATCTCTGCATTGCGAAGAGTTATCCTCTTGCCTCTTGGTGCCTCAAAAAACAGTTGTTCCTTGGCTCCTGTATTCACCATCAACACTTTCCCTGTAGCAATGGAAATTTATTAAGCATTGGTTTCTACACAACCAATGTTGTGTTACTGCAATGTGATTGCTTTCAAAATTATGTGATTACTTCAGGGTAGACTGCAAAACATCTCAGAGTTGAGGTGCAAAAATATGTATCACTTATGTTGTTACATAGATTATGGTAGTGGAACTATCATGCTATGCCAGTAAATTTTGGGAATGTGTGCTGGTGTCCCACAATGTCAGAAATTCAAATAGTCCACTTATTTTGTGGTAAGCTATATGATCATAAATGGACTACTCTCTAACCTCTAAGATCCCAGTCAATGTGGGTGATATAACTTGACGCTCCCTTGCAAGTCCCAACTCTTGTTGTTTTTAAAACACTGTAAATGTCTACAAAGTTGTCATGGGAGGCAACTGCAAGGTACTTTCCGGGATCTGATCAAACAAGAAGGTATAACTGAACAAACTTCTATGGAGTAATAGTACTTGTTGCTAGTTATAAAAAAACACAACCATACAAAACAATTTTTAAAAAAATGAAAGGTGCATTTAATTTTAAAAATGTTTATTTACTGTATAACATGATTGTGAAATAATGCATTTTCTGGTATTTCCCAGATAATAGTAAGCTGCTTTATGAATCAATGCTAGATTGGAGATTTGAAGGGGGAGAGTTTCAAGCAGACCATTGTTAAGACAACCAGGCCTCATGATCTACTATGAGTCACAGATTGTCTTGCATAATTTTTTATGTATGTCTACCAGCATGAGCTTGGATGTAAAGAACATACATTCTTACAATATATGCATTTGGGGGGGGGGGGGGTGAAAGTTTTAAAAAAATTAAATTTCCTGAGAACCTCTTCTTACATTTGACCTTTTCAAAATAGGTGTAATCTAACAAGCTTTTTTTTTTCTGAAAATTGAAAAAAATATGATCTACTATGAGTCACAGATTGTCTTGCATAATTTTTTATGTATGTCTACCAGCATGAGCTTGGATGTAAAGAACATACATTCTTACAATATATGCATTTGGGGGGGGGGGTGTGAAAGTTTTAAAAATATTAAATTTCCTGAGAACCTCTTCTTACATTTGACCTTTTCAAAATAGGTGTAATCTAACAAGCTTTTGTTTTCATGAAAATTGAAAAACATGAAAGACTTTCCAACCTGGGGAGAAACGGATGTCGCATATTTCTTCCTTTCTGTGATGCTGTGTGATCATCTCTTCCATTGTTTCAGCATTGATGACCAAAAAACTACCTGGAATAGAATCAATTCATATAAAGACCACAAAACTAGTCTACCTGGAATAGAATCAATACATAATAATAATGTCAAAACTACCTGGAATAGAATCAATACATATTAATGACCTAAAAACTACCTGGAATAGAATCAATCCATATTAATGACCTCAAAACTACCTGGAATAGAATCCATACATATTAATCACCTCAAAACTACCTGGAATAGAATCAATACATATAATGACCACAAAACTAGTCTACCTGGAATAGAATCAATACATATTAATGACCTCAAAACTACCTGGAATAGAATCAATAAATATTGATGAACACAAAAACTAGATCTGAAATAGCATCAAGACAACTGTAAAGCTAGATATTTCAACAACTATTGGGGTTTCGTGATAAATTGTATTTATGGCTCACATCTTGGGCTTGTGATATGACATTTCTCTGGAATATATTATTTTTGATTATTCCATTTATTCAAGAATTTCATTAGTTTAAAAAGGAATAAAGAAGACAACATTTTTAAATATCTGTTCATTTGTTATAACGCTATGCTTGATTCCTGCACTAGAAAATGAACTCTTGGTTTCAAAGAAAAAATACAAAACAAAAACTTGTTTGCTTATTGCACAATATAATTAACATTGATCAAATTTCCATGTTGGAATGATAACTAATTTTCCAATTTTTACTGCACAAAAAAAAGCTAAATCATAGTTAGCTATGCAGAGTAGGCTTAGACAAAAATAAAACTTTGCAGGTCTTATAAAAAAATGTATATCATAAAAATTAAAATAACATAAAGTTACCATCTTTCTGTCCAACGGCCAGGGCCCTTCCGTCTGGTGAGAAGGCCACACAGCGAGCAGCTTGTTTCAGCTCTTTGAAATTGACCATCCTGTTCCCCTGGCTGAAGTCCCACAGCCGTAAGGTCTTGTCATCACTGACTGTAGCAAACAATTGTTTGCTGGGATGCATGGCCAACCCCCAGATTTCCCCTTCCATGTGACCCTGACAAGGGAATTCAGAGTTATAGAATTATTTTATGCTATTAGAATATTTTAATCACAGAAACGATTTCTTACCATCTATAGTGGAGACACCAAATCAATAATAAGCCATTATCTTTTACGTCGGTGGCAATGTTGCCTCTCATTTACAGAAGGTTTGTGTAAAAAAACCAGTTAGGTGTTGTCATTCAATTCATTGAAACTTTCCGCTAAGAGATGGCACAAGATCAAAAGGACCAAGTATTGTGACCATTACTTGAATGTGATTTTGTACATCTCCAATTCAAGAGAAAAAAAACAGGCGTTAACTCCTATACCCAGAGCCACTATGACATAGAGAAAAGAGTTGACTACTAAAGAAAGATGCATAGAGCAAAGGGTTAACTACTAAAGTAAGATGCATAGAGCAAAGGGTTAACTACTAAAGTAAGATGTATAGAGCAAAGGGTTGACTACTAAAGTAAGATGCATAGAGCAAAGGGTTTACTACTAAAGTAAGATGCATCCAGCAAAGGGTTAACTACCAAAGTAAGATGCATAAGGTTGACTACTAAAGTAAGATGCATAGAGCAAAGAGTTGACTACTAAAGTAAGATGCATAGATCAAAGAGTTGACTACTAAAGTAAGATGCATAGAGCAAAGAGTTGACTTCTAAAGTAAGATGCATAGAGCAAAGAGTTGATTACTAAAGTAAGATGCATAGAGCAAAGAGTTGACTACTAAAGTAAGATGCATAGATCAAAGAGTTGACTACTAAAGTAAGATGCATAGAGCAAAGAGTTGACTTCTAAAGTAAGATGCATAGAGCAAAGAGTTGACTACTAAAGTAAGATGCATAGAGCAAAGAGTTGACTACTAAAGTAAGATGCATGAAAGGATCAAACCTGAGTTAACAGTGTCATTGGTCCAGCTTTGTCTATCTCCAGAATTTCTGCATTTCTCGTCCCTACCAAAATTTTCCCGTGACCCAGCACGATGGCACGCACAGCAGGTGACTCCTGGACCAGCATGCCACTGGAGCCAGGGGTCAAGGCTGCTCTCTTGATGGCATAGGTTTTTAAACATCGCTCAAACTGATCATCCCACAGTCCCACAATGCCATCTTTACCCCCAGTCACAAATCCCTAGATTAATAGAGTAAATAAAAATAAAAACATTTTAAGTGAATTAAGCTCTAATTTCCATCTTGGGGAACTCTTCATTTCACTGATATCAATTTTTTATCATTGTCAAGACTCAGATCAATTCTTTAAAGAGATTTGGTAAACATTTACATTAAATTTTATCAGAGGCAGTAATGACTGAACTATTTAAGCACTTTGTGAATAGGTCCAAATTGTTTGACACATGTTTTAAATCAAATAGTTTGAAATGTCACTGTTTTAATTTATGCAATAAATTTATTTTCTTGAACCTTCTCAATTCTGCTGCATATCTTTATGAGGAATGATAACATTAAAATTTTAACCTAGCCAGGATTAGGAAATCCACTAAGTCAACATTTAATATTATCACACGCCACCAAATGAGCTGTGTTATGGAAATAATTAAATAAATAAGATGTTGATCAACCAATTTAACATAACTAACAATGGCGCCCCCCAAAAAATTGTCAGTGTTTGAATGCACTTGTTTTAGGATGGAAAGATTCATTCAGTATAGGACCAGCAGTGACATCCTCATCCAATCATTTATTTAATTAAATGACTTTCTTGTATGAAACATCACAGACCCCAGTTAGAAAGAATTTTTTTTACAATTCTGATCTCAAGTCTGTGAATATATATAGCTATATATGATTTCTTGTGAAGGTTTTTTTACTTTGTAGATAAACTTAAACTAATGAGGTAAGATTCTTTTATAGATCCAAATAAATGGAAATGTGTTTTGATTACATCGTATATATTCATTTTCAGCACATGAATAAATAATAAATAAATAATTTTGAAACTATAAAAATTTAAACTCAAGACATATAATGTATTTTTCAACTGCAAAATCCAGCCATCATATACAATAAAACCTCACTCCCTAGATTATTTGATTTTGCAAAAGCCAGGGGAGCATGCAGACTGGAGAACACATTAATTTTTATTTCTTTCACAGATGGCAACAGAAGCATTCGCAATTAAGAAGTTAAAAGTTTTGACAAGAAATTGCAAAACCTTGCATAATTTTGGAAGAAATTGAGTTACCTTGTCAAGGGAATGCATGGCAAACACCGGGCCTTCATGAGCTTTGACAGTTTTTTGTAGAGTGACACCTTGCCAGATGAAAATCTGGCCATCACTTCCCCCAGAGAAGCAGGTTTCAGCAGCCTTCCCATAAGAAATACACATCATGTCACATAATTTTGCAACTTGGCCCAGGGTCCCACGGTTTGAGGTGAATCCACCACCTGGGGAATAAAATGAGATCATCAAATTATAGAACATTTAATTTGTGCTTTTTCAGATAATATAATATACTTGATAGAGCCCGCCAAACATTGGCGGCATGAACTTCCCATCTAGTGAAGTTACTTGACAAAACATGAACTCAAGTAACGAACATTTAAGAATCCCAATATTTGCTACACCCTTTCCCCCATAATACGTCACAGCACACTTTTTATTTCACTATATTAATATTCTCATGTCCCAAACACTTTTAAACCGAATATTTTGTACACAATACTTAAATTGAGACGATTTCATTTCCGAAAAGAAAATATTACGCACCAAACGCAATTGCGTTATTAAAAAAATATATAGATCGTATATAGCTTAGTTACAGGAATTATATTTTGTGCGCTAGTGAACTCATTATTGAACCACACTCTGGCGTATCTATAAATAGCCTGCGTGGTGTTTGAACCCTGTTGGTGTTTGACCTTTGCTGGCGAATTAGACATATAGATATCTGAAGAAAGTAAATTTATTGCTTACTTTAATGCTTTTAAGTTTGAGGAAAACTGTTAAAAAAGTATTATATGTTAAAACATAATTATTAGATTTTTCAGTTACTTACTAATCAACATCAAGAAATAACAAAGGTTAACACTTGTGACATAAGGTGGGTCAATGGTATAACTGGAGGATTTTGTTATGTCCATTTTTACTAAGTCTAGTTAAATATTTGGCAGGTTTTCATCTCATATTTTGCCCTTTTACCCTATTCCTGCCATGTACAATTGTTCATTCCAAATCTTTGATAATATAAAACTACTGAGTTTATCCCACTTCTAAGATAGAAAACCTGTTTGTGTCCAAAATTTGATATGCTTGGCTCCAACAGTCACTAGTTTGTTGTGGTCAAATGGATTCCATTTTATAACAAATATTTTGTCTTTGTGACCTCTGCAAAAGAAATAGACATTTAATTTTTATTTTAATACCAGATAAAGATGTCATCAAGAGGCATTATATTTTTTTTTAAAATTTCCCCTTACAATAACCAGATAGTATTCCAAACAATTATATTTCATGTGAATTGATATCTAAAAAAAAAAGATCTTATCTCAAACTTTTAAAGATAGTTATGTATCATGACCGTAATAATAATTTATCACTATAAGATTTCTTTATGACATATCATTTCATGAGAAAGATTAAACTTAAAAGTTAGCAACTGACTAAATTTTTCAACACAACAAAATTGCTAATAGTAATAGGAGAAAAAAATATATAATCTGATCGGACTAAGTGAGTCATAACAGTAATTTATAAAGTAAATACTCTATCACAACATGCACTGGTATGAATGAAAGTAATGTAACAGTATATATTTTACGCTACTGTATCACACTAGCAGTAATATTGCAACATATTTTATCATGCAGTATTACTAGTAGTGGTAGTAATTGAGCAATATGTGTTTGAGTCTATTGTATTGACCTGGTAGTTCCAAGTTTTTCCCCTTTCTTCCAGTCCCAGACAACAATCGTGTGGTTATCATCCAGTCCAACCGATGCCAACTTTTTTCCATCCACTGTAACAGATACATCATTAATACAAACTCCATTTCTTATCTTTTAAATTAAGGGTTTGTTTTTTGTTCTACAATACATTTTAAAAAAAAAATTTGGTATTTATTTCTTTATGTAAGAGTTTGTGTAAATTAATTCTGCACCGATTTGTTTTCCTTTTCAATTAAAAAAAAAAAATGACTACAGTTACCTGAAAAATCAAGGGCACAAACTCCTCTCTGATGTTGTCCTTTAAGAATGGAGCCTGTCTTGAGACTGTCTGTGTCCCAGATGTGGATGCTGGGATCTCTACCCACCTACCAGAAATAATTTATATACATTGATTGATGACATTTCAAATGATAAATTAAAAAGCAGAATCATAACAGAAAATCTAAAAATTCAAACAAGATATAACATCCAAACCCCAAGCGGCATCACTAAAACAGCTTACCTGGCCAGTAGCTACAATGTCCTTGAGTGGATGGATGCACAGACACAAAATATCATCAGTGTGCTCAGTGTAGAATCTCTGTTTGTTTGTCTCCTTGTTGTATACAATGCCTGTTGCTGCCACGTGGTAAACCACCTCCCCAGCTTGGGTATAAAACAGGTTGTTGCGACAGTCATAGCCCCGATAGCTAAGAAGGTAACAAATTTATTTGATGGTTAAAGCGTAATAAATAACATTTTTAAAAATCTAAATAAAGGAGAGAGATAAGCAATGTTTTTCATTTTTACTATTTATTGGGAGGTGATTTTAAAAAAAAAATTGATTTTCAAATAATTTTTTACTTAAGATTTAATCATCTAAAAAGTTATACCCTATATACTTGTCTATCTATAAGTTGATCGTCTATAAGTCGAGGGCAGTTTTTTGACCAACAATTATGAAATATGCTATGACTCATGGATGATTCAAGGGTAAAATGTACATCTACCAGTAAGTACACTAGCACTACCGGTAACTCGACATTGCCCCACAATCAATTCTATCGAATCTAGTACTGAAAAGATGGATAAGTTGACTCTGCTGTTCAAAAAGCTTTTTACAACTGAAATTTCTAAACATATACATGAGTATATACATTACTTTATATAAGTCTTATAAGGACATGTAAAAAATACATGCTGCTATGATTATTGTTTCATCAGATTTACAAAATTACTTTTTCTCCATAACAAAACTGAAAAGTTGTAAACAATAATTTTTTTAAAAATATTTTACATTGTAGCAAGCATTAAGCTTTTCATAGTTTGACAAAAAATAGACATTTGATAAACATTAAAATTTCAGTTGTTAACTTGGTCAGTCTTCTTATCTGCCTTATAAATTTTGTTACACCAGACTAAGATCATCATTAAAGTTATTTATAAAAAGAAATTTGAAGACTCACCCATGTACATAATCTAGTTTGAGGCTTTCTGTGGGACCATTCTTCCTTTTAGCGCCAGGTGGCAGACTCTCTCTCAACAGTTTTTTCTGGTTTGATATATCCTCCTTATACACAGGTCGGTCATAACCCACTTGTTTCTCTCTCTCCACATCTGAATCAACTGAACCTACATCCGAGAGGTCTGAGTCACTGTCCTCACTGTTAGAGTCCACATAGGCTGCCAACAAACAAAATAATCATCACAGGACTTAAAACAAGATTCAAGTAAAGTTCCACCAAATCTGCACATTCTGTGATATAAATTTTTGTTAGTGGACATATGCCTTCACTTCAAGACATTTAAAAAAGAATCAGATGTAGAAATAGAACACATATAACATAGATGACAACTTAAAATAACTGATGCAGTTAATTCAATATTTGTATCCTCATGCCAGAGATCTTATTGAATATTAACTCCAACAAACTGTTATACTTCATCACCAAGTCCACATTTATTTTAAGATCTTCGTCTGCTAAATTTTTTTTAGAAATTGTCATTTTATTGTGTACACTTTTTGATATTTTAATTTAACTTATAAAGCCTATGACAGCCATACATCTGTAAGGATAATTTAAGATTACCATTATTATTGTCAGGTAGGTCATCATCCCCTTCTCCTTGGGTCAGAAATCTCCACTGGAAAATGGAATGGTCACCGCCACCTGTTGATATCACTTTAAGACGGTCGTTGGAGAATCTGACATTTGTCACATGAGCACTGTGGCCAACATATTTTCGGAATTTAGCACCTGGAATAGAAATAAGACAAAATGTTAAAGTCCAATGCTTAAAAAAATGCTCCCCTGGCAAGGAAAAAACCTGGAATGATTTAGATTTGTGTCTGTTTCTAGCTGTTTGTTTATTGCAGAGAAGTCTTCAGGTTGTGTCAAGAGAAATATTAAGAACAAGATAAGCTTGAATATAGAACACCTTTTAACACTTTTTGAGGCAAACTTATTTTAAACTAAGTTTCATTTTTTATTTCTTTTATTTTAATTTGTTCTATGTTTCAATCTCTCCTATAACTCTTTCTTAATATTTTCATAGAATGAAATTGATAATTTATTTGAGATATTACAAAATCATATCTTGTTCTTCAAGTGACAAACATTAACGCTGGTAAGTGGACTCACCTTTCTTAAGAGAGGGAAATTTGTAGACTTTGACCAGACCAAAATCATCACCAGTGACCACCACACCAGCTTCGAAGTTAGCATCTGCTGCATTGACATCATTGGTGTCGCCATATTTACCCCAAATGCCATTGACCTCTGGACCAATGACCCCAGTGAAGGTGAACCAATGGATGCTTGTTAACTCCTCTTCACTTGTTGTTTGTTTAAATGCTGAAGATACATTGAGAGAGTTTTTTTTTAATTGAAAAGCTGAACATTTAGGACCCAGTATATGTGATTAGTACTGCTTTGACTGTGTCTCAATATGTCGCAAAGGGTTTGTTAATATTGCAGATTGAAAAAAAAAAATGTATTTCAAGATTTAAAACAAACAAAACTTATCCAAAGACTGCTCAACTTACTCCTAGAACTTGGCAAAGCATTGTTCTCAGAGTTCAAAGGACTTTTTAAACCATACAAAAGTAATAATTTATTATTAACACATTACAAAATAATTCTTCAGAATATAATAGGTAAAGATGTTAATATTTTAAAAAATCAACAATACTGACAAACAAACGGAGATCAAGCTGTGGGCATCCACCATATAAGAATCTTTAAAGAAATGTGTGGAGTTTTCTCATCCATGAATGTGAGTGATGGAAGATCACTAGCACATCAGAATGGAAGATTAAGGTTTTCTAAATCCTTAAGGGTCGATCCATTGACTTTTCTGTCAAAAGAAAAAATCACCCATGAAGAGTTGAGATGCTGGATGGGTTGCCAACCATGACAGAAACATTGACTTGTCACTGGAGATACCATGAAGCTCATCTCTCAGGACAGTTGCCAACCATGACAGAAACATTGACTTGTCACTGAAGATACCGGGAAGCTCATCTCTCAGGACAGTTGCCAACCATGACAGAAACATTGACTTGTCACTGGAGATACCAGGAAACTCATCTCTCAGGACAGTTGCCAAGCATGACAGAAACATTGACTTGTCACTGGAGATACCAGGAAACTCATCTCTTAGGACAGTTGCCAACCATGACAGAAACAGTGACTTAGTCACTGGAGATACCGGGAAGCTCATCTCTCAGGACAGTTGCCAACCATGACAGAAACATTGACTTGTCACTGGAGATACCAGGAAACTCATCTCTCAGGACAGTTGCCAAGCATGACAGAAACATTGACTTGTCACTGGAGATACCAGGAAACTCATCTCTCAGGACATTTGCCAAGCATGACAGAAACATTGACTTGTAACTGGAGATACCAGGAAACTCATCTCTCAGGACAGTTGCCAAGCATGACAGAAACATTGACTTGTCACTGGAGATACCAGGAAACTCATCTCTCAGGACAGTTGCCAACCATGACAGAAACAGTGACTTGTCACTGGAGATACCAGGAAGCTCATCTCTCAGGACAGGATTAAGATGGAGGGGGGGAGGAAAAAATGAAACAGAAGACATAAAGAAACCTGGAGCAGAAAAACAGAGAAAGACAGGCAAGATCAGAAACCTGACCCTGAAGACAGCTCCCACATAAGCAGCCACTAGACGAAAGTGGTGCAGGTCTTTGACCTGCGCCTCATGTACAAGTCGGCCCATGAGAGCTGAATGAATGATTGTTAAAACACATTTAAAACAGACCTCAAATAAACTTATGACAAGGTGCTATTTTTACATACTCGGAATAAATTAATCTTTCATTAAATGTTTTCCGGTGGGTCTGTCCAGGATATTTGAGGGTTTTTTGGAGCAGCTGAAAATTAAAATCCTTTTCAATGACAAATAGTAATTTATACAACATGAGTGAGAAGTTAGCCCCAGGGTTGACATGGGAAACCTAAACTATTGCACCTCTCACCTGGTAACTTGAAAACAAGCCTCTCTCCCTTCCCATTGTTGACTTGAATATATTTGCTGTCCTGTGACCAGTCAATGTGAGTGATGAAGCTGGTGCTGCCCCCACATGTACCCAGTCTCTTATATCTCTGGTCTACAGCATAAACATCCACAAAATTGTCATTAGAGCCAATGGCTAGATATTTTCCGCAAGGTGAGAATTTCACTTCATGGCAGACTTCCTTCCTGTCCTTAATGTGAATCAGCTCAGAGAGATCTCTGTTAACATGTAAGTGAGCAATTAGTAGGCTTTGATAAATATTATAACAAATGAAATTTAAAAAAAAATTAACTTAAGTTAGTTAAAAAAACATTTCAATACATTGTTGTGGTTTAACGATTTAAGTATTATTTTCTTGACATTATTTTAAGCACCTTAGGAGATTAGATCTTTCTTATGGTTTGAATTTATTTTCAATTCTGCTAATTAACCAGGTCAAAATTTCAACACCTAAAATTACAGCAGTAAAATTATTTAACGCATAAGTTATTAATTAACAGCAAGATCTGCCACAAAGAATTAGATTGGGTTGAAATCCACAATGAAAGTTTTCCAAATGTATGTTAACATTTTATTTATCATCATTTTTACCAAAAAACACACAAATTTACCTCGCTCGAAGTACTGTGAATGAGCCGTCTGTCAAGCCAACAGCTATGTGCTGGCCATCTGGGTCAAATGCACAAGCTCTGATCTTTTGATCAAGTGAACCTTTTGATAGCAGCTCAAAGTTTGACATGTTCCACAACCTGTGAAATGAACAAGTCAAATTTTAAAATAACTGTGTGTGTAGAAACACCCATCCCACATTTTTTTTTCCTTCCCTAACTCATCAAAATATACCTTAGGAATGGAAAAATTTAACATCATTAAATGTGGGTGGAACTGTGGCATCACTTCCCATACCTCTTCATTCTGATAATGCTCACATGTCCAAAATTGAAAGAGAGTTAAACAATTTAAATTTGAGATGGAACATAACAATGTAACAACAGAAATATCCAAGTTGAAGCTATAGTGTTAGATCTCAAAGCTTAAAAAAATTATGAATTAGATCACTTTTAACAGAGATTAATTAATTGTTTATCCTCTTTGTCCTTAATCTGATCTGGAGGCAAAACTATTAAAAATTAAACAAATTACTGGGTTTTAAAAAAAAATCAACAACTAACCTAATTGTCTGGTCATCACTGCCCGTAACAAATAAGGGTTTCTTTGGGTGAACGGCCAGAGCCCACAGCTCTCCTTCAGCATGACCCTGAACTAAACATTTGGGTTTATCTTTGATCTTGACCTGAACTTCAAATATTTCCCCATCTTGAGTCCCAATGAGAAGCTGGTCCCCACGCCAACAGACAGCTCGAATGACCAGTCCTGAACATGATTAGAATAAGAAATATGCAAAGTTTTGACAAATTAACTTTTCATGATAATTTTGAATCAGTAGTTTCTTACAATTATTAATTAAAAGCATGGGGTGAACAGAGAATGATGTGCTCTCATTTCAATATCAACAATACACTGTGCAGGGATTGTTAATCAATAGGCCACAAATCTGTGCAGGTTTTCAATGCTAAGGAGGAGCTACATATAAAATACATTAAAATATGTAAACAAACTTAATTATAAATAAACAACATAAATTATCAAAATATATGTGCATTACAACATACACTTGTCTTTTTTCTAAAAAAATATGCATTTGAAATATCTTAAGACAACAATAAATAATTTAAATAATGTGAGTTCTGTGAGAAGAAAAAAATATATTAAATATTTATATGTACTAGATCTAATCATTTATTTAGAATCAATTGTTTTGTTATTAAAAATAACTTGACATACAAACTTATTTTTTTTAAATAAATCAAATTATTCTGAGAAGCAAGAAATATGGTTTAAATGCTAATCATTTACTTGAATTATCTTTATGACAAAATATAAGATTCAATGCAGCCCAGATGAATTATAAAAGGCCTAATCCTTAAACGTATATCTTTGAAGAAATTTTTTTTAATGGTCAGAATGCAAAAATCCCAAGATCATGTACTCTTGTACAGTCAAATTTTCATGAATTTTTTAAAATAAGTTTGTTTTTCTTCTTACGTACAAGCACGTAACAAAGCCTTTCTATTCAGTCAAAATTGTAATCATTATTTTTAAAAAAGCATACATAAATGAAAGAAAAAAAATGTATGCAAAGTGATTTTGTTGCTTTGATTATAATTACAAAAGTATAACTATCCCGTGAAAAAGCACAGAAATGACAACTTAACATAAAAAACAAGTTTTTTTATTCTGAGTTAGTCAAATAAAAAAAATGTAACAATGAAAGCTTAGCTCAAAAGGACTGTAATCCCTAACAATAAAACACACAAAGTCATAATCTTGGTTTAATCTAATATTAAAATCTAATATGAGGATTTTTTTGGAAACAAAAAAAGAAAGCAACCTTTAAAAGTTTTTTTTTAATAATTCGATTGTTTGCCATAAATTGCTGTCAGCAACTTACAAAAAAATACATTTTACATTGAGTTCTGAATATAAATACTTAAAATGGCCACTCATAAATAGTGAGCAACATTGTTTTATATGTTTTACAAAATTACATATCTACGATTTAAAAAAAAAGTAAGTTACTCTTAAGCTAACTTTTAATTTTTTTTTTTTATTTATTAAAAAAAGTGTAGACTAGAATTTATTTTTTAATTTTATTTCTCAGTTCCTGCCTGCACCAGTGACTTTACATTAAAAAAATATTTAAACAGCTATAAAACTGGGGCTCTTTGACCTAAAGATCATATTTGTGGAGTTGAAATTACACTGAACCTATTCTAAATGTACTTATTTAATGTCTCCCTTCACTGATCAAGGTTTGGGATCCATTATTAACCAAAGATTTAAGATTGTAAAAAAAATGTATTTAATTTTCAACATGAAAATTATAGAAAAGTGCAGACTGATCTTAATACAGACATAAAGAATTAACATTTTTACTAGAACTTAGTAAATCATTTGCTGTCAAAGTTTAATTAATCATTAAGATTAAGGTGCAGGTAACTTACTTTTACATAAGTGTATGATTAGCTATTGAATATTATTTATGCACAGATTAAGTCGCAGCAATACAATTATAATTTGAACCATCTGGATGAACTTGTTTTTATCAGTGATTTTTTTTATTTCACAGCTGAATTTTGACAAGCATTAAGTCCTACCTAACATGGCATGTAAGTTGCCATGTTACAACAGAACTAGATGCTTCAAAAATGAAGTTACAAAAAAATTCTCCCTTGCAGCTTCTCCAAGTAAATCTAATTTTATAATGATTCATAAGCAGGTTGTGCATTCTGATTATGGTCAAGGTAATTAACAATGATGAAGATGTTTAAACATTGAAATAGAGATAGCTTTCCTTTGGCCTTAATTTTGTTTATAATGAAAAAAGTTAATATATTTCTATTTGTAAATAAGAATATTATTTGGATAACTTTAAAAAAAAACTGCTACGCCTATCTAGTAACAGAACAATGAAAATAATATTGTTAAATATCATTAAACATAAATCTTTAAACAAAATTGAAATAATATCAACATGCAATACTTTTCTAAAAGAAATTATTAAAATTAATTCTAAAAAGTATGCCATTTAATCTAAGTAACAGGAAAAAATCATTTACCAGTATTAGGTGTTCCTGTCAGAACAAAGAGCAATTAAAATGTAACTGTTTCTTTTATTGTAAAATTACAAGGACAGTAAGACAACAGTTAAGATAGGCTTGAACTATAGAACACCTTTTGAGGCCAAATTCTTTTAAACTAAGTTTAATTTTTTTCCCTTCTTTTATTTTGTTTTGCTGTTTGTCCTCCCAATCCTTTGTTGACCTGTCATTTGATAGTGGTGCTGGCAGTGAGAAATTTAACACTGTTAACATAGACTGGATTCTGGTGAGTATCATGCTATCTTTGGATTATTTTTTTTTTTTACAAGATTTTTATTTATTTTTTTGTAACATTTGCAATGATAAGACCAACTCTTAACTAGCCTTTCTATCAAGATTAGATTTTATGTTAATGATAAATGATTCCTGCAGATTTTCTTTTTTCACAGTCATGATTTTAATCAAATTTTTTCCACTGTTTTCATTTATGTCAAACAATTTGTTGGTTTGGCTTAAATCTTGTAATCAATTTTTTACCCACTTGCCCACTTTCACCATAATAATTGTTTTAATGCTCTTTAGGCATACATATTTTTTTTTTAGTGAAAATGTGTTCCTTTTGTATATTCATTAACTAGTAATAAAAGTTACTTTTAAAGATTAATATTTCTGTTATGGGCAGCTGCTCATGTGATCTACACAAGAAGTCAGGTGGCAATTCTCAAAAGTTCAAAGTGTGACCCCCAACCAGGACATTTATTCGTTGAACATTATCTTAAAGTTTAACCATTAAAAGGCTATAGCTTTAAAAATAAATTTAAAAAAAAATAATATTATACTTAAATTGCAAAGTGACCTGTGTATCCAACACTGGAGTTAGCAATGTTGACTGATGTGATCTGCTTGAAGTCTAAGTCCCAAAGTTTGACTACTCCATCTTTTCCACCAGTTGCAAAACCTTCACCAGTCATGTCTAGGGTATAAATGGGGCCCTTGGAAAGAGGAAAAGGGGGAACAAGCAAATAAAAAAACAATTAAGAGTAAGTTTTAAATAAACGCTATTATTTTTATTGTTCTGAGCTAATCTTCTTGTTTTCTTAGTGGTAAAAGGATCAGTATTATTAGGATCTTTTATTAAATGTTAAGTGAAAACTTTGCCCCCCAATAAATTTCTTTTCAAAAATATCTAATTAATATTCCCCAATTACTCTGACAAAACCTAAATTTGAAACTGTTACTAATAAGATTCAATATGAAAATGTGTGGAAGAATATCCTTACAGCTATGCATCAATTGGAACCTTACAAGACAATGATAATTTATTAACTTGATTATCAAATTGGCAAATAATTTAAAATAACATTAAAAAAATTGTCTAATAATGAAGAGTCTCAAAAAGTAACAATATCTAAAGTAATCAAGCTAATGCTTGCAATCCCTAAATTAAATTCGTACACTGACACTGAACTTATTATCTGTTTCTTCAAATTATAAAATATATTAAGAGTTCATGTGATAATGAAATGTCATCAGGGTAAAACATCTTTCTACATAACAGCACTTACATTGTGGATTGCAGATACAACTCTGTCAAGGGTATTTTCTTTCCAAATGTACACGTCCCCACTCAGTGTCCCTGAGAACGTTGTATTTTCAGGCCCAAAAGCAAGGCACAGCATTGTCTGAATCTCTCCAGTTTTACTGAAAATTCCCTTTGTTGGAGTCAAGGCATTGCCACATAGAGACCAAAACACTAAATGCTTGACGCCAGCTGAGACAAGCACATTTTCTTTGAGGGGGTTGAACTGTATGTCAAATATCTGAAATTATAAATTAATATTTTCCCCACTTACTTAGTAGTGTAAAAATTTCCTAATTTCATAAGGGATTATTTTAAAGTTTATAGTTTGGGAAGTATGGCAAAGGTTGGACAGTAAAAATCAATTTTTTCTGGATTGCACAAAAAAGCAGAATGTCTTGCTCACTTATAAATAGAACATAAGTAATCGACATGTCAGTCTCAGTTAAGTGGCTTCAAGAAGATAAGTTGTTTTAAAAGTTAAAATCAGTTCAAGACCCATTTACTTTCCACATTTATTTCAGTTTAAATTATAACAAAATTACCCACAAATAAATCATTGAATAGACCCTGGGTTATCTAAAATGATCTTAGGGAAAGCTGCCATGGAAATTCTGGAATTGAGCATCATGCTATGTGTCAACCTCAAGTCCAAGTTATTTACAAATTTAAGAAAAGTAGTTTGCATTCTTGTTTTTCATTGGACTCTTGGTCTCTGGTGAAACAATGGTGTAAAAAAAAAAAAAAGTACTAGTTACATGCAGAGTACAAATTTAGCATAAATATAATAATTTGCTATACAGGAACAATCTATGCAGTGTATACCTTTTCAACCTGTGTAGTGAGAGTGCTAATAATATTTCCTTTACGCCAGTCCCAAACATTGATTACTGGTGCTTCAAGACCAACAGACACTATGCGCTAAAAGAATTGAAATGAAATTGTCTATGACATAAACATGATAATAAAACAAACAAGGTACTGCACAAAATATTGCAGTCACTGAATTTTTTGAAAAAACAATAAATGTATATGAAAATTATAAAAGAGATCACTATTTGGAGAATTTTGGAATTTTGATTTAGTAAGATAGCGCTCTTAAATAATATTGAATCAAGAGTTTTAAAATACTTTTGAACAAACGAAACAATTAGTATATGAACCCTTTTTACAAATATGTTTCTATAGTATAATATAAACTAAATTCCTTTAAAATGTTGTGATTGAAATGTTTATTATATATTTCATTTACTTTGCCTTCCTTATCAAATCCAAGAGATGCAACTCCATCTTTATGACCACCTTTAAGAATGGACAAAGTATCTGTACTTGCAGAGTCCCATACACAAATATATGAGTCTAAACCAATCTGACCAGTAGCAACTGTTGTTCTATCAGGATGCAAAGCCAAACTGTAATGTAAAATTTTCATGATTAGAAAAAATACAAACTATTCCTGCAGTAAAAATGCATAGTTAGGGGAGGTGAGATATAAAAGAGGGACATCAGTACTATGGTACATTTTGTGATGTCTATCCACCCATATTTAAAATGTTTTGTTTTAAAATATATATTTAATAATTGATAAAAGAGAATATGTTTTTGGTTTAATTTTTGTGGTTATTTCTCTCATTTTGCAGTTTTACAAGTATTTCCGTTTCCCCACTATCTTTATAAATCTAAAATATAAATTAAAGATAATCTGTTTTGGGATAGCTATACACTAACAGAATGCTAATTTATTGGACATTCAAAATATTTAAATCATACAATAAAGTTGTGATATTTTAAAAAATTTAAGTGACTTTTTTTTTGCATAGCTTGTATAATTGTCCCACACTAAACTGAGGGAGGTTCAACTTTTGTGATTTTTCACACACATTTAAATCCCACTTTCAAAATTTTTTAAATTTTGTTTTAACTCTACAGTCACTTGATATTTTGTTTCAAAGTAAAAGTGTAAATTTGTAATAGAAAATTTAATGGGTCCAATTACCCTAGGCTCCCCATCTTTTCTTTTAAATTTCACAAGCTAAATGCAATTGTAATTATCCCTGCAAACTCTTGTCAAAATCTTTACATTTTATTGATTAGTTATCAGGCTATATTATTGAGGTAACTGTTTAACCTTGTTTTTTAAATGTGAAAAATTTCCTTCAGTTTATTTTTTTAACACTAATGTCATATTTCTTAAGTATGAGATTTATCAATTTTTCATAGATCTGTACTTATGATAAAGAAAACACAAATTATGCCTATAGTTATAGCTTGAGCAACTATATAAAAAGTAACTGCATTTGTTTCTTTTTTAATCTTTATTTATTTGGTGAATTATGCAAAGACCAATGGTGGATTGATTGGTAATTTGTACCAGAAATCTATCTAGATACAATGCCGATAGCATTTCAGAAAAAAATCTATTTCACTATTAGGAAAGGTCAGAATCAGGTACTCAATCAATAACTAAAATATGGAAGTCATTATTAGGTTTCACTGTAACTTTCATTCAGAGACACTCTTTATATTAAAAATACTTGATGAAGATCTATTTAAATAAATTAAAAATTAGTGAAAGTGAATCACTCCACAAACCAGTCAATGATGGTAGATCATGCAATCAATTGTAACTATTGTAACCTTATTTTCTTATTCAATATTGCTTAGCCATATGAATTTTCAAATATAATTCAGAAATAGTAAAAATTTTATAATTCCTTTTATTTATTAGACTATCAGAGCTTGTAAATGTAATTAAGCTTAGTGTTTGTTTTGTTTTAAAGTTAATTTAAAGTAAATTTAAAAATTGTATTTGAATTTTTAATTTCATTCAGCTCTTCATTTAACTGCTTTAAAATTAAATTAAACAAATGGGCCTTCAGCCATGAGATTTTATTTATCAAAATTATTGACATTGATTATGCTTTATAAATTAATATCATACCGGTACTGACATACTCTGCTAGAATTTTCACAAGTTAAAACTTGTCTTTAACTTTAAGTTAAACAATGTTTTGAACGCTGTAAAAATAATAAAACGTTAAGTATAGTATAGGGGGTTGAACTTATTTAAATAATTAAAACGCATTTAAGGATTTGCTTTTTAAAATATAAACCCTTATAACGGGACATATATACTGCAAAAAACAAACAAGAAGCATGCAATCATCGAACCTGATGATATCATCGTTATGTCCGAGGAAAAACCTCTGTTTATGCTCACGGGCACTATAAACAATGCCTACGCCGGCAACGAAATAGACGATGTCTTTATTGGCAGTATAATAAAGATTATTTCTGCATTGATGGCCTCTATATCCATAAACCCACTCAAGGCGTAATCTACAATCAGGGGCTGTTTTGTCCGCCATGATACAACAACCTGCAAAGCTGAAAACGTTGCCGTAGAAACTTGTTCTAATCCGTTCGCATTTTAGCGCTTTGCCAAATAAATAATCCCTTACAGAGTAGAATACTGCACGTAAATGGAATGTAAATTCGATCAATAACTTGCTTGCTGACTTGATTCTATAACTACTAAAAGAAGGATCTTAAAATCAATCAGGTAGCAATATTTTTCTTCGGGATCACGTCATTATTAGTCGTCGTTACACTTTTCTTTTTAAAAAATAAGGCAAAGCGTTAAAAGTTAAAACAATGCGTTAAAGTTTAAAACAATGTTAATTGGCATTTTTAGAATTTGTTAAGCTATATTATATTTTGAGCTATTAATATTTACTATTACTCGTGGACAGTTTTGGTTGGGGCCATCCATAAATGACAAAACGCAACTTTAAAAAGTGTCACGGATTAGTAATTACGTGTGGAAAAAGTGTGACAAAGTTGTGACAGTGAGAGGAAAGAGTGGCGGGGTAAAACTCGGCCAACACAGCGTGACGGCATGCATGGATGGCTCTTTAAAATGGGGGAGGAGGTTAATATGCAAAATGAATGCATCAATGTTCAATATACCGGTAGCCTAGATTTTTCTAAAGGGGAGGTGGGGATGGGGGCTGGGCATTTAAAACAAAAGAGGACAGTACCACGATTATTTTTAAAATACGGGTCGCAGTTGTTGTTGTTCGTCCGTCAAAATCGACTAGGACCATAGAGTCATCCGGTTAGCGGGCAGGGTGGGTTATGGTGAGCTCGTAGGTGGCTTGCTAGGCCGATCCTTGCCCTGAAAAAATCTCTGACACCGCGGGCAGGGGATAGTTGCTGCAGTCAGTGATCTACTATTCCTCTTTCGGGCAAGGCTGCGTGTCTCAGCTGTGGGTATCCTACTGGCTTCATGAGATTTAGGCTCTTTCTTGACAGCTGCTCTCCAACTGGCTCTGCCCTGGGCTGTCTGCACCCATTCAGTAGGGTTGATGCTGAAGGCCTTTAGGCCACTTTCATGGAGTTTTTGTAACGCTTTTTTCGGCCTCCTTGGGAGCGCTTGCCTATCGTGAGTTCTCTGAAGAAAATCTGTTTTGGGAGTCCGTGGTCTTCCATACGGGCTACGTGTCCCATCCAGCGGAGTTGATATTGCATCAAGATGGTGAAAATACTAGGTAGGTTCGCTCTAGCGAAGACATCTTTGTCAGGAACTTTGTCTTGCCACCTGATGCCGAGGAGTTTCCTTAGGCAGGTTGTGTGAAAATGGTTCAGCTTCTTGGCGTGACGCTGGTAGACTGTCCACGTTTCACTGCCGTAGGGCAATGTCGAGAGGACTGCTGCGCTATAGACCTTGATCTTCGTTTCTCGTCTGATACCTCTCCTGTCCGAAACAGTGCTGCGGAGCTGTCCACCTATGATGATGTTTGTTTCAACGTAGGGCTTAATGGAAGCTGGCTGATACATCACCTCAGTCTTCTGAGTGTTGATTGTGAGGCCAAAGTTGTTGCAGGCCTCAGAGAAGACATCAACGCTGTGTTGCATGACGGCCTCCGAAGCAGCGCTGAGGGCCCAATCGTTGATGGCATTATGTTTGACCTTGGTTTTAGCTTGAAGCCTCCATAGGTTGAAAACTGATCCATCATTACGAAACCGGATTGACAAGCCCGTGGTGGGTCGCAGTAGCACCACTTTGTAAACATACATTAAATTCTTCTTATTACTGGTGCCCGTCCTTCGCATGCGAAGTTGACCAAAGCTATATTCAACTGTGAGTACGCAGGCAGCCTGCCAGTCCCATTTGTGCCTATAAAGCTTTCCCGTACGAAGGACACACGATTGTTTCGGCAAGAGCCTTGTACTTCTGTGTGAGGTGTGTTGACTCTCTGTGGAATGTACTCCAATGCATAGTGCTTCTCAACTAGCAATTTTTATGAGGCGTGTTGATGTCCATTTTAAAAAGACAGAAGAATTAGTGGCACTGTATCCACTTAACCACTTAAGGACACTACTATGACTGGAGATTTTTTAAAGGCAATTACATTGAATCGCTTTTCGTTACAACTTAACAACTTATCGGGCTTAACAACGGATGGGGCACCATCATTAGTTGGGAAACACGGGTGTTTAGTAAAATTGATTGAAACTGAGGCTTCCAAATTCGGTAATACTTAAATGTTACATTTTCATTGCATTATTCATCATTATTATACATTATGTTCAAAGTCCCTGAAAATGGCCCATGTCATGAAAGTGGTCGTCAAAATTGGGATCTTCATTAAGTCGAACGGGTTGAATTTCTATAAAGTCTTTGGACTTGTTATAATGACGCTACATTTTATGCAGAAGTAAGATGGCTGACCCATGCAAAAATGTTGAAAAAGAGTGTTTGATTTGCAGCAAGAAACACAATAATTCTTTGCAAGCAGGTCAATAAGTATCTCAGAGTTTGAAGACAATGAGTTTGACGTAAATACTCGTCTACAAGGAAAAGATCAATTAATTAATCAGATGTATGATCATATTTCTGCATTTTTAAATGAAAGTTGGTCTTTGGGAACAAAATTGAAGACAAAAAACTTAACTCGCTTTCCTATACTGTCATTGCAACCAGACGTCACACATGAGGCGGCGGATAAATACGCTTCTTTGATATCTGACTTAAACCTCAAATTTGAAAACCAATTTCACGATTTTTAAAAACATCATGTGCTTTTTGTGCATATGCAACGCCAATCGCAGTAGACGTGAATTTATTACCAGGAAAATTACAAATGGAATATTGTGAAATGTGTTGTGATTCGCTTTTAAAGGGGAGCTTCCATCAAGTTTGTTTGGAAGAGTTCTATAAAACGTATTTGGACAAGGGTAAATATCCTGCGTTTTACAAACATGCTCTGTCCATGGTTTTGCTATTTGGAAACACGTATGCGTGTGAACGGCCCTTTAGTTGTATGAAGGACATTAAATCACAAGTGAGAAGACGAATCACTGATGTTTATTTTGAAAACTGTTTGCGTGCAGCAACAACATCAATCGAAATCATTTTGGTGCACTTAGTTCTGAGAAACAAAGTCAGATGTCTCACGTTTAAATATTTTTAAATTGTCCAATAAATATGTTTGAATCTCAGTCATGTTTTATTTTCTTTAAAAAAAAAAAATGTCCCTATTTGTTGTTGTGTGTTTGTTTACATTAAACCAGGCAAAAGTTTGACCACGATCTCTCCTAATGGGAAGCGACGATGTGGTCGAAGCTGTAGCACGCTCGCTTATTTACTTTAATTTTGAAAAAAAAAAATTAGGTACGTGGCCCGGCACGAAATATTATTTCTGAAAATTGACCCACCTGCTGAAAAGGTTGTCCACAACTTTTTTAGACCGTCCGAAAAGCATTTTTTTTCTGCCCACCAGCTGAGAATTTCTCACTGAAGTGTTGACCAAACATTGGTCATTTGGCTTGGGAAGTCTACTGTCTGGCATTCTTGCGACACGTCCTATGCCCATATGGCTTTGTCCTTTTTGTAGGAGCATGTGGGTGCTGATACAATGAGCCCGTTGTAGGACCTCTGTATCATGCACTTCGTCCTGCCACCTTATGCCAAGAAGTATACGTAGACATCGTAGGTGGAGATGGTTTAGTTGTCTTAGCAAATCTGCTGTACACTGTGCCAGTCTCACGAGCATATTGAAGAGATGTTAATACGATTTCCCTTTATACTATATACTTTCGGCTTAGTGACAAGACTGAAACCCCTTTGCTCAAAAAGGAAAAAAATACAGAGATCTTGGACCAGCCAGCTCCAAGAAATGCTTACAATTACAAAGAACCTAACATAATCAGTGAAAGTAAAGCATCTCCAAACATTGGAAAAATTCAGCTATTTGGGTAGCATCCTCTCCAGGTCAGTAACAATAGAAGATGAGATCAACAACTGAAGTTTCAAAGCAAATATTTCATTCACTCCACAAGAATGTCTTTATTTCAAGTGTAGTTTTATTACTTCAGTACGAAATTGTAGCATTCCATTTAAAATATTTAATGTGTTCAGCATACCGATAAAACTGAATTCCTCTGTGTTCATCACTACCGGCGGGACACCACCTTGTCTTTCACTCTTTATCTTACACTTATTTGCTTCATTTTTCTTTTGGGATTTGGTGGATGGGCGTATGGTGGAAGTATAATAAACTATAAAATATTAGCGCCCCCCCCCCACGAAATCATTAGCTACCCTATAAATATTTTAAAGTTACCTTCCCCTACTTAAATGATCCCCGTTATAATTTATAGAGAATTCAAAAGCTAACCAACCATTCATTTGATAAAGTTTTAAAACATAAAAAAACTAATTCTCAGGATTTTATAATGACCCATACCTAATGCTGCAAGATTCTATACTAATAGTATTACCGGGTACTATAACATATACGATACCTGTACTGTATCTCTCTTTATTATTCTGCACCATGTTTTATTTTGGTTTCCCATGGCTTCATTTTACTGAGTAGGTCCTTCTTTTCTAAGTTTCTTGGATGTAGTAAGCTTGATGGCATATTTCTACGGAACATGACCGATCCATCTGCAACAAAGTTCCTGCATAGTTTATGCAATGCTTTTTGTACCCGGGTACTCTAAATCAGTGGTTCTCAAACTTGTTTTTTAAAATATTTCTTGCCAAAATATTTCAATCAAAAAACGACTACAAAACATTTCACCGCAAACATGTTGACACCCCTATCACATCAATTAACTGTTCTTGAATAAAATTGCCCTCCAAAGTTAGCTCACTAATGAAGCTTACAAAGGGATTAGTGATAAAGCAATAGGATTTTTAAAAATTCTTATAGATCATGAAAATAACGAGAAATGTCTTCGCTAAGAATTGATGCATGTTTAATCACATCAAGTGTATTATCAACGTGCTCCTTTTTCATAAATATATGTGTTTAGCTGTGGAAATGGGGGAACATTTCTCTTCTTCTAGCTTTATTGCTTTCAAATATGTTGACTCTTTATGTCAGGGATATAAGAAAACTGACAGAGAATTCAGAGTTCGTGTCCGGTTTAACTTTAAAGTCTTGCAGGCGCTGCTGAATTTCAGTGTCTTCGCGTTGTATGAAAAACTCTCTTCAACTTCAAACCTTTTCTTTTGGCAAGACACCTCACGTGGGAGTGCAACAAGTTTTCAAATCCGGAATCACTTTCTTTTCATAACTCAGAAAACAAGCGAGACTTGAGTTCACGAACTTCACTGATGTAATCACTACACTGAGAACATTTTTAAAGTCATCAGGCATGGTTTTCACCAATAAAGCTTGGCTTACCAAGTAGCAATAATGTTTTGGGGATTTTTACCTGGAGTGCCGTCAGTATCCCATTCGATACTATGTGCCTCAAAGAATCTGTCCACTTTATCAATAATTGTCTGGTGCTGAGATTTTCGCAAAAAAAAAAAAAAATAAATAAATAAATAAATAAATTTAAAAAAAAATTAGAGTCTAATAAATCAAATAAAAAATCAAATGTTTCACACTCATACATACTTCTCTAGATCAGCAATTTATCCCAAATTCATCATAAGGGATTCTCTTTACAACAGAAACGTTTTGGGGTCATTTAATAGTAGGCACTTGATCTGCAAAGTTGACTGCTTTCTTTCTGACGTGCAAGTGGTCTCCCAGTCCTCGAGGAGAACACTCTAGACCAGTGGTTCCTATCCTGAGGTTAGCGTACCCCTGGAGCACATGGTGAGCCACTTCAGGCTACACACAATTTTTTTTGTAATAATGGCGGAAAAGGTCAAAGTTTATTTTTTATTTTTACAATTAAACATGTTCATTTATGAGAAGCTATATAGGATAGTACTCGTACATGAAAGTCTAATTAGGGCTATGGGAGTAAAAAGGTTGGGCCTGTTGCTTTAGATATTACGGTTAAATACACCTCTTTTACTCATGTCTCAAATTGGAAAGGTTAAGTTTATTCCGACCCGTTGTTGGGGGAAAAAAAAGGGGGGGGGGGAAAAGTAATGTTCTCATAGTGTGATTTAGGATTCTTCCAAAGTGACTCTGGTGTTTTATTTAATAAAAATCGTAACTGTGAAATGGTTTCATGAACACCAAATATTGTAACCAAAATTCTGATTCGGAAATGGATGAAATATAAACAAAAAAGATATTTTAAAATGAATGTAAATATAAGATAACATAATAGGAGGATTTATTTACTCTAATAAATGGAACTTCTCCACCCAAGAATATCCTAACACTTTCCAATGAAAGTTCTTTGAGAACACTTGTGCTCTTGTTTGATTTTGATTTTAAATGCTAACAGTCAGAAACAATATCCAAGTCGAATTTTTTTTATTATCAACAAATATTATCAACTCTTTCAACTATATACACTCAATGAACGGTATCCTAACGAGATCGGTAGCGCATCGGATCCACTGAGATCAGGATCTCACTGAAATCAAGACACCGACGGGATCGGGATCCCAACGGGATCTGGATTCCCCCTGGATCCGGAGCAACAAAGAAATATGATTCCATCGGGAACGGGATAAAACAAGGAAAAGGGATTGCGCCGGGATCGGTTTTATAATGAATAAGAGACTCATTACAATTGTGGTCTTACCAGGATCGGGGTCCCAAGGACAGACCCTGCAAAAAGTTGGCATTGATTTGAGGCAGGTTTGATTTTCGCAAGGGAATGCATTGTATAGGCTCCAGAATATGCGGATACTTGATAATTTCGTACTTAATGTTTCTTTTAAAAGACTCTCCGCTGCGAAGCGCGGGTATGTTGCTAGCATATTATATATATAATGGCAAAATTTTGTTGTTCATTTGTATATTGCACTGAGAATATGTACTGAAAATTTGGTATCATCTTTAAAAATAAAAAAAGTTTTGTGGAAAAAAGTGAGAAAAAAAAATTGAAAGGACTATATGTTTGTAAACTTACTTCTTCATTTTAACTAAAATAAACTACCACAAATGACATCCCAATGCCTGAGACTAATGGTACCCGGGTGCGAATGGCGGCGCTGCGTGTCTGGGTCCATTTTGACTCGGTGTTATTCGGTGTTATTTGTCTTACAAACCCAACAATAAAATTTTAAATCGTTTTTTAATCCCAACCTCACACTTCTAGTACCCGGGTACTAATAGTTGCAGCCTTAGGAATATCCATAGCCGCTTGCGCATTCGTTTTGCGCATAAGGAGAAGACCCAAAAATTGAAGTGGCCATCTTACAATCGCTTCTACGGTGACCTCGGATTTATGCGTTTTACGTCACAGTTTCCTATTTGTACATTTGTTTTGTCATCGATTACGTCACTTATTTGTCTTCCGGTGACGCTCGTCTTTACAGAAACTTGATTTAGTGGTTGTGGTACATGAATTCACGTAAATATGAAAGAGAAAGATCATGGCTTGTGCCAAACTGTCTTTTCAGATTACGCTTTTTTAGCATCCACGTTTTCCACATTCTGTGTGTGGACATCCGCGTTATCTGCATCAAAAAAATAATTTTGTTGATGCATCAACTTAGATGCTGAATAATAACTAATAATAAGTATAAGGCAAGGGCAAGGGGTCTGACAAATTCAGCAGTAGTGTGGACATCCGCCATTCTTCTTCATTTTGTATCTCATCTGTATCAAAAATTCCGGGCATCGACACTATTGTAGTCTCTTTTTCTTCCTGGCATATCGGTAGCTTGGCAGTAATGGCAGTAATAATTATTTAAATGTATTAGTATTGTGCTATATAAATTTATAGCCTATACGGCCAGACTCCAATGTAAGAATAGTTGTTTAAATAGCCCTTCCAAACGGAACAACTTGTTTTTTTCTTGGCTGACGCTCAAGTGGTAGATTACCTTACTTTCAATAAGATAGTTTTATTAGATTAGTGATCTTTGAATATCGAAATAAATCTAAGAAAATAAGTAAAATGTATTTTAAAAAATGTAACAGATATTGGTAAAAGTGCAGTTCAGGTGCGTATATTATTTCTTAACGCATTTCGTATTTTAAATTTTTTTTATCAAGTAAACTTACGTGTATTCTTTAATAATTAAATACAGGCAGTTATAGTTAACTAATTCTGAATTATAAGTCGCATCTTTTCTTTTTATTTTATTACTAAAGCGTATTTAACCTTCCCCAACCAAAGTGAGACAGCCCCATATGTTTGTATTTTTCTTTTCACTCTATGCCAGATTTTTAGCCACCTATAAGTTAGTTTGCTAAAGGAAATTTTCAAACTGTAAGCATGTTCACAAAAAAAGAATGAAATACTAGATTTTTCATTACGCACAAGCCCCCCCTCCCCCCTCCCTTTCTTTTTTTCATCTCAGAGCGCTCGGGATATAGGGGTTGTCCTTTGAAGTCGGGTGGGGGGATTAGAAGTGGATCACTGACTAAGGCAGTGGACACACACGTCATCATTGTCCTGGACCTGGAGGGAAGCTGAAAAAAGAAAAGGAGGGGGGGGGTGCACGTATACGTGCCAATGTGTGATCACGTGTCCACTTTAAAAAATATATATATTTGTGACGTTGCACAAATGGGGGAAATCGGAATGATAGTGTGGGGTCATTTTGATAGTCACCTCATCCTGAAGGCTGCTAATACGCTGTCCATGATTGGTCATCTCTAATTTGACTACCCCTCCTCCTTTTTCGTATGCAAATGCTCTTATTAATGGTGACTGATTTGCGCTGAGTAAAGTTAGGGCTAGTGATTATTTTTTTTTTATATTATAAGACGGATTCGTTTTGGCTTTGCGGTATTGCTGGTTGTAGGATCATTTTGTTTAAAATGGCAGGACGACCAAGAAACAATAACTAAAATTATTGATGCAACGGGCATTTTAAATGGTGCAGCATTTGGTTTAAACGCGCACCTTTATGGGGCAACAAATAACGTTAACACAACTGTAATTTCTCCTATGGCGCTCGTAACAATTGCAATGTGGCTTGTAAGCTGGGTTCGTATGTCAAGTATGTGAGCTTCCTATAATTACCGGGATCTGCATATCACCCGAAACGGGATCTCACCCGAAACGGATCTCACCGGGATGAGTATCTTACCGGGATCGGGATCCCACCATGACCAGGATTCTATCGGAATCACATCGGGTTCGGGATCCCGTCATGATCCTTCCGGGTGCCATCGGAAAACGGGAAAAAAGAAAAGTTTACATACGTTATTTTAAGTGTTTTTATAGGAGACACATTAATTATTATTTTTTTTTACTATAGTGTTGTTGTTTTGTTTTTGACATTTCGTTTAATAACAATGTGAACTAAAAGGACGTAGCAGATGTTTTTTTTCTGAATGCAGCCCCGGGCAACTCCGGTTATAGTTGATAGTAAAGTTATAAATTAAATACATCATTTATTTTAACTAGATTCATCCAATTGGGCAACTTTTATAAAGTATCTTTAAAGACAGAAGAGTTATCCTTGATTTACCACAACTGCTCCGTAAAACACGAAAGATTCATAAAAATGTACTTTTTTTATCTGGTAAAATTTGTTAAATTGTTGTATTCCAATAAAAAGATGGTATATAACTTTTAAAATACTTTTTATAAAGAATTAACATAAGTTTACACAGGAAAATAAGAGATTGAAACAGAAATAATATACGCACCTGAACTGCACTTTTACCCAGATATTATCATTATAAAAATATTACAGAAACTGATTTGATGATTAAAATTATAAAAATTCCATTTACATTTCCATTGATTGTTGAAGCTTGCTTTTTTATTTTTTTTTTATTATTATAAAAGGCCGAGAATTGTCTATATATAATATTAATGTGCAAAATACAATAAACATAGTTAAATAGTAATAATAAGTTTAACTAAGTAATAAATAAACATGATATTAGTAGGCTTAGTTAGGTTAGTTTAAGTTTAAGACCAGACAAGTCAACTGCTATGAATAAATTAAATATGAATCTAATTTTAGGAATAATCTTTATATACTAATTATAGTAGTAAAAATATAATAATGTAACATTTTGGAAATATTAATTAATAATAGATCTAATTATTATTATTTATAAATTACGCAAAATTAAAAGTAAAATTATTGCCATAATTTCTTTTGATTTTTTCCCCAGCGATATTGAGAATGTCTGAGTCTGTAACTGTTACCCTTCAGGATTTTGATCGTTTGGTGGCAAGCTTTGCCCAAGATGCAGCCACTGGCATGTATAGGAATGCCTATGCATTCTATTTGTATACCAGCTGTGCCACCAAGAAAGAGGGCATGATTGCTGCAGTGTCTGCACTTGATGAGGTCTTTATTAAGAAAGATCTCAACTATGTGTCAAATAAGAATGGAATACGTACTAAGTGTCAACAATTGTTTACCAATATATTGTCTTTAAAAAAGAACTTCACTCTAAAATGGATGAGAATACAGGATCTTTTGTTTCAGCCTTTTAATGCGCCAGTTGCCAAGGAAAAAAAGATTGTGCCTTCCAGGGTTGTGTTCGAGGTAAATGTACAGAGATTGTCCCGCGATGGCCGCCATCTTGGTTGACACGACAAGTTAATTTTGTCACTAAACCTAAACTAAATGTATCCCTAAACCTAACCTGAACCCTAAATGTATCCCTAAACCTAACCTGAACCCTAAATCAGTGGTTCCCAAACTTTTAAGTTTAGTGGACCGGTGAATAAGTTTCGAAATTTTACCAGGGACTGGTGCCTGATCTATTTTTATACTTTTATTTCTATTTGACAATAATTATTTATGTTATGGGGACCGGCAGCGTTAGGGACCGCCATTTGGGGACCACTACCCTAAATGACTTAGGTTGGTACAGAGACACTGAGTTAAATGTTTCCAAGAATCATATGGTAATTATGTGCAAAAATGTTGTTAAAAGCTGTAATTTTATAGAAGATTTGCTACTGCTGCCTGTGCATGTAGGCCTACCTATATCGAAGAAGAGACAGTTGATACCTAAGATATCACTCCTAGTAGCGACAATGTTGAAGTGTCTGTTTTTTACTATGCCCGGCCACTCACTTTTTAAAAATTTCCCAAGATCATAAAATATATGAGTGTTTTTTTCTAAAAAAGGGTTTTTTCTATGTAATTGATGTAATAATAGATTGAATTAACGCCCCTGAAACAAATGGTACATTAATTGACTGAAATTTATTGAAAAAGACATTTAAAAATTTTTTATCACATAAAAGAAGTAAACGATTAAAAAAAAAATTAATTTATAATCCAAAATATAATACCCACTGGAGTTAGGCTACTAAATATTACCTCCACATTTTCTGACTCTGTTAAAAATATCATTTACAATACATGTGTGAATGTAATAGAAGTCACTTGGAAACAAAGCTCACAAGGCAAATCAACACATAATTCCTTTTACAAAGGCTAAAGGTTCTTCATCAAAAATTTTTTTTCTTATTGTAAGTCTGTTGATAAGTAAACTTTTGTTCAATCAAGGTCAAATCTAAAATAAGCTGACAATTGATAATTGCCTATAAACAAACAATTTCAGGTCGACCAATAAGAACACGAGTGTCAACAAAAAATGTATGGGTTCTCAGAAGAAAAGAGTTTCTTTAAGTCTTGTGTGTGGACATTTTAATGGGTGACACCATTAAACAATAGATAACCTAAGCTCTCGGTTGATGCCCTTTATATGTTTAGTTAGAGTTGTAATTATATTTTAAAAGAAGGGTCTATTTTGCATGACTTTTGCTCTTCCCACAGTCAAATTTTTAAATTACAATGCTAATTTAAATTTTATTTCTTTTATCAGCTTTAAATTATTTTTGAATGCACATGACAAAAGCCAAAGAAGGAGAGAAGGTTCACTTCTTTCCATAAATTGTATGGGAGTCATTTAAGACAAATACAAATTGCCACAAAAGTTGTTCCATCATTTTTCGCGGTGAGCAGAAAGCGTGCGAAAACGAGTTTTGAAATACCGGTACCGGTATTTAAATATTTCGGTTTCAGCCGAAACTGAACAGTTAACTTTGGGTTTAATTTCGGTTTTGGCAGAAACTCAAAAGTTAAGTTTCGGTTTACTTTCGGTTTCGGCCAAAAGTCATTTTTAAATTTCGGCCTGATTTAGGCTTTGGCCGAAATCAGAAAATCACTTTCGGACAGTCTCTAATTGTATGTCTACAATTTATAATATTTAACAAAACTAGAAGCCAGAATGATCAATACATAGGTCATGGGCCCTCAGAATATAGAAGAAGAAGAAGAAAATGTTCAATAAATATTTTAAAAAAAAGGTAATTGTAATATTATTTTTATCCCATAATCGGAATAGTAATAAGTCAAATACCGGTACCGGTAGTCTAAGAGTTTAAAGAAAATATTCTGGTTTCAGTTATCAAGACAATGTCTGTAAACCTTCAGGATTTGACAGCATAGTGGCAAGCTTTGGTGAAGATGCAGCCACTGAGGTGTATAAGAATGGCTACGCCTTTTACCTTTATACCAGTGATCAGCAGTGCCAACAAGAGGGAAGGCATTAAAGCTGCTGTGTCTGTACTTGATGAGGTCATCTATGTGTCCATCAAAAGTGGGAAACGTAACAGTTTGTTTAACTTGGTGCAAAAAACCTTTTCTTAAAAAAAAAACATTTAAAATTAAGCTTGACGATAATCCAGAACCTTTCTTTTTCAGCATATGAAAGTGTCAGGTACCAAGAAGAAAAAGATGTTGCCTTCCGGCTCTTTTAATTTTTCAACTCATGTCAATAATGTAATATTAAAAATACTTGAGGCATAGATAGAGATTGTAGAATTTTTTTTTTATCCCTCAGCTTGGATTTCTAGAATGTCTGCAAGGGTAAAAATTTCTGATTTTAATAATTTTGTGGTAAGCTTTGCCCAAGATGCGGCCACAAAGGAGTATAGGAATGGGTATGCTGTCCATCTTTATAGCAGCAGCACCAACAAGAAGGAAGGTATTAAAGCTACAGTGTCTGTGCTTGAGTACTTTCAGCAAAAGGAGAGTACCGGTAGCTATCTGTCTAACAAGAATGCCATACATTCTAGTCTATTAAAATTTGAAGACAGGCTCCGCAGTTGGAAAAAACAATTGAACCAAAACTGGATTGTTATTCAGAATTTTTTGCTACAGCCCCTTAAGGCACCAGTTACTAAGAAGAAGCAGTTGTCCACAAGCTCTGTTGATATAGCTCTAAGCACACAAGATGAATGTTTTCATCCACAGATAGCTCATCAGCAAATTGATAACCTACCACAAACTCCAGAAAAACAACTCAAAACTGATTGTGAAAAGTGTTCTAAAAGAAGAAAATTTTACATGATGGCCATATCAGAGCTGAAGGTTAAACTCAGATCATCACGAAAAAATTTAAGAGAAATGTCAAAAAACTATAATGTCAGAGTTGTGAATCAAAGTATGAAAAGAAAGGATGCAGCCATAGACAAGTTAAGAAGGGGAAAAAAAGCTTTAAAAATAGAAAATTTGAACTTAAAACTTGAAGTGAATATACTAAAATCCTTAACTGGGAAAGAGAATATGCAACATACGACACAATATAATTTAGCTCAAAGAAGTTTAGGAATTGAAACTTTAACAGAGGAAATTCAAATAAAAGAAGAAAGGATCCAAGAACTTGAATCAGATGTTGACAATTTAAAGTGTGAACTGACAAAATTACAGGATCGAATTTCTGTTAAAAAAATAACACATGGAGATCCTGAAGTACAGTTTCAGGCCAAAAGGTATGAGACAATGATTAGAACATTTAAAGAAAAAAAAAGACAATGTATTGTAACTTACGATTTCATTATTATAATTAACAGTTATATACCTGTACTCATATTTACAAGCATTAAATAACTATAATCTGAGTGAGAGACTTTTTTTTCATATTTTAAAAATCCCATTAGTAAAAATAGAAAACATATCTACACCCCTGAAGATATAGTTTTACATCCTAAAGAGATGGAAGAGACCTCAAATCATGGTAGGTAAATCACCCTTTAAAGACTTTTTTATACAGTACAGTAATTAAGTTATGCATAACATTAAATACATTTTATTTTAAAATTACAGCACAGATTTTTTTTTATAATTGGCAAATTTAAAAAATTACTTTTAAAGCTAAGGAGATGAGAATAAGAAACAAGAAGTTTATGTAACAAAAGTAATATGCCGGGTAATGAATCCCATGATTTTTGTTTTTAAATAAGATAAATTTTCTTTATGACAGAAGGATGGTGGCAGGTAGAGAAATTTACAGACATTCCAGCCATTGTTGCCATTGAAATTGAAGCACAGACTTACATCACAGTCCTGGACAATGGGGCCTTGGAACTTTGGAATCACAAGGATTCAGGTGAGCATCAACTTTAATAAAAACCCAGCATTAAAATGCATGTTAATTATTTCTTGTCATTGTGGTATTGTAGTTTGCAGGCCACGCTGTTAAGAAACAGTGTTTAGCACCCAACACTGTTGGAATTTGACCTCGGGGTTAGGATGTCAAGACATGGTATGTACAGCTTCACCCCCATTGCTTAGAATACTTAAAGATTTGGAACCACTGTGTGTGCTTTTTGTATATGTTCAATAATTTATTTCTCTGGAACCCTAGTGTATTATTCTATGCATTAAATCTAGTTGGAAAGAGGATTTTCACATTCATCTATAAGGGGTCCCAAACCCTTCTATTTAAAATATCTCAAAGTGTATCTTAGACAGCCGAGACAAAATGGAAACGGATAAGTCTTTATGGTTTTGGTCCAGGACGTAGACTATTTATTATTCAGGTTTAGTCTCTAGGGGTGTCATTTTACCACAGGAAATCTGCCAAAAGGCAAGTAACCTCTCTTGGTCAATGTATGACATACAAGCTCTCTAGTCTGTCTGTACATTTTTCTTTGTAGTGGGTGTGCTAAGGACTTTTGATTCAAAGTTTTAATCACATTCCCAAAGTGTGTCATTGTTCACCGGCCCAATTGGACGCTTTGGATTGTCGTTGTTCTTTAGACTTTTTTTTTAAGCTTTTTCTTTAGATTTTTCTTTGGCTTTGTTTATAGAACCAAATAAAATTATAGTCATTAAGACCCCATTTTCTCAAGTTTATGAAATAAACATTATTCAAAAAATGTCAGCCTCACATCACCACTCTACTACATTATCATAGCCTCACATCACCACTCGGCTACATTATCATAGCCTCACATCACCACTCTGCTACATTATCATAGCTTTACATCACCACTAGGCTACATTATCATAGCCTCTGATCACCACTTGGCTACATTATCATAGCTTCACATCTCCATTCGCCTGCATTATCATAGCCTCACCTCATCTCTCGGCTACATTATCATAAAGTTATGTTATTTTTGGCCATAAGCCGCTTTATTAACAAATTTAAAAAATGTAATTTCAGTTCCTTTTGTTTTCACAGTAGATGGACCCACCAATCCTGCTGATATTTTCACAATCATTAGGATAGATACATCAAAAATTGCCTTCAAGTCTGTGAATGGCAAATACTGGAGTTTACAAACTGATGGTAGAGTTGTCAGTATAGCTGAGACTATTGGGACCAGGGAACAGTTCGAACCTTTGTTTCAGGGAGTTAGTAATACTATTTTTTGGTATTATAAATAAATGTACATCATCTGTATTTTAATATACTCTTTAATGGCTGATTCAAGCTAATTTTGTATCATTATGGTTTTAGATTTCATTAAAATAAAGACAACCTTAAAATATATATTTTTCATATCAGGTTTGTAAAAAATATAATATTGTTTTTAAGTTAAAAGAGTTTAATAATTTCTATTTCCACTTTGTGTGTCTAATAACATAATCTTAACTGAACAATTTTTTTTTGTTTCAAGGACAGCTGATAAACAGTAGGCTACCTCAACTTCTTTAAATCATTATTCTTCAAATAATCTTGATAAATTTATAATACATTTAAAAGATTTAAATAATTTCTATTTCAACTTGGTGTGTCTAAATAACAAAATCTTAACTCTACCATTATTTTTTGTTTCAAGTACTGCTAATGAACCATATAAGATATTCCAGTATCGTACAAATTTATTTTAAAAAAAATAATTTTACTAGTGAACGTTGCTTAACTTTATCTAAACTGCATTATAACTTATAATAGTGGTCAATTTATTTTAAAAAATATAATCTGTTATGTTAATATTATAATGCAATATGATATATTTTGTGTGTATTTTCAGGGCAAGATGGCATTAATTGGTCACAACAACTGTTTCTTGTCTTATAATGAAGATGGTGACATTGTTTGTGAGAGTTGTACAGCTGACCCAAAAATGTGGTTCAAACTAAGATCAAATGCTGCCAGAGTGTAAGGTGACACAAATCAAAGTAAAGAATTTCCAATACATCCAGAAATAAATGTATGGGTGAGTTTCCATTGTTTTTTTTGTAGATATAGCACTTTATTTTTTTTAAGTGTGGGGTTTAACCATTTACATAATGGACAAATCATCATTAAGTATTGTGTTTTACTATGCATGATCCGCAAAGAATATAACACAGAGGCCACTGTATCAGAATGACACTTACTGTGAACAAATTCTGGACTAAGACACCTTCTTTTTTAATTTTAGGACATGCGCCCTGAGGAGCATTTATTTCATTAATTGATAGGCTGCATTTTTGGGCCAACTGTATGTTTTTTTTGGTTTTTTTCTAGGAAGGCGCTGCAAAAATTTTGGCTTGGCTGGGTGGCACTAAACCATAGTTATGCCACTGCTTTTAATGCTGTGGAAGGATGTGGAAGTAATACAATCCATCCCTGTGGCACTACAGCCCATGTAGGGATTTGGCTCGCGATACCACTTCCTTCCACTTAGAGCTAACTGATGCTTTTCTTTTCCATGCTTAGATTCCCAGCTGCTGTAGATCTTTTTCCACATCATCCATCCATCTAAGCCTAGGTCTGCCTTTGAACCATTTTCCTCTGGGGCTTCGGTGGTGCACCCTCTTCACTCTTCTGTCATTTGGCATTCTTTCTAAGTGTCACACCAAGCCTAGCCTTTCCATTTTATTTGAGCTACCAGCGTTGGATCCTGATATAGACTATACAATTCCAGGTTGGTTTGTATTCTCCATCCATATTCATCCTTTGTTGGTCCATATATTTTCTCTCCCATGTGTGTAATAGGTTTTCTGCCGTTTTTGTTTAAGTCCAAATTTCAACTGCAAATGTTACAAATAATCTGATGACAATTTTATTTGTAGCGTTCTTAGTTTTTCTTGTACTGTTTACTTTTGAGTATTTTGTGAGGACTAAAGTGTCCCTGTTTCTGGCCAAAATTCATTTCTTTCATTTATTAAGGATCCTAGGTATTTGAACTTATTACTTTTTCAAAAGTGCAGTTTCTAATTTTAACGGTTTCATCTGCTTGTTCTTCTCTTAACATGTGTTTAGTTTTTTGGTTGTTAACTTCCAGCCCTGTTTGTAGTGATGCGTCTTCTAATTCAATAAAAGCTTTTAATATGTATTTACTCATTTTTGAAGTAATACAATACAAAACATTTAAAATGTACAATGCACTCGTTTCAATTTTTGACTTTAACTATGAACTCACTCACATGCAGATACTATGGGAATTTCAACAAAAAAAAATACTCTATTGCAAGTTCATTTGTTCATTAATGGTTTAATATTTCATTTGAGGTCAATATATCTGGTCAATATACATTTCAAGAAAATGATAATGATTTTAAATCAATTGAACAGTTTAATGGAATTTTTTTACAGATAAAGTCCTTGCTAAAGCATTACAACAGCAAACACATTAAATATGACTCTGGGGCCACCAATGGAAGAAGAACTAGGTATTGAAGTGCAATTTCCCCACAGGAAAGACAGGGAAAACTCTCAACTAAAACGAGACTAATTGACATTTGAGGTGCAGGTCATTTAATTCATGCCCCTGAGAAGAATTTTTTATGTTAAGTTTAACCAGATTTTGATTACCCTAATGTATTCTGTTAATGATCTGTTTGTGCAATTATCATCCTGCAGTTACTTATTTGGATTTACTTTTGACATGAAAAAAAGTTAAAGAAATATGATAAAAGAGTAGGAATGGGCCATTTATTGACTTTAGCATCCCCAAACAAAGATTCAGAATCAAGTACCGTATCCACGTCAAATGGGATTGGTTAATCCTTTTCCAAATGTTTACGTGGCTATGGGAATTTTGCTAATATTTCCATAAAACAGTTGCAAGTGCTGTGAGAACTTTTTTGAAGCTCACATTTATGAACATATTTTTGTTCTACATAGCCTCAAGATTGTTTGGTTGGTTTAGAAAGAACTGCTGCAGAAGTTTTTTTTATGACCGAAATATTTCAGGATTTTTCATTTGCTGAAGTGAAATAAGCACATTTTTATTGAAATAAACTGTTCATTAATAGATTATCTTAACACTTTCATAAATTTGTCATCACACCATTTTTTTGTTTTTGTTTCGTTGCCTACTTATTTTTAAGTGCTCTGCAAAAGCAAGAAAACGTTTACTTGTATATTATGTAAAATTATTATTGTTTTATTGACATAAATTGTTTGTGTTTAATGTAATCAAAAGCAAGAAACCATCTTTGTCAGAAATTCAGCTATTAAATACAGCCTTAACACCATAACAAACTTGCTTATTTAAGAATTTGAGTTAAGTTAAGCTATACCTGGTAATAAAAATATTAATGGCACATTTTTAATCAATTGGATTTATACTTAATAAATGCGACAGGTTCTTAGAAAACTGAAAACTGGTAAAAATAGATGAATGATCAACATTTATGATTAATAATAAGGGTTGGCATATTTTCGTCTTGCCTATAGCACAAAACATGCTATGGCCAGCACTGTGTCATAAACTTATGATCTAGCTAAAATCTTTTTTGTATGCTACTTGATTTTGAATCAATTATTTCATCTCAATAAATTGCATGTTTGTCTTGATTAAACAGAATTTCTTTTCTTCGTTTTTGCAAAAAAATATATCATCAACTTTTCTTTGTCACCAATAATCAAAACGACGGCGGTATATTATATAAGACATAAACTTTCTTTGAAAAAAAATAATTTTAATTAGAAAACATCTTCCCGATTTAATGGTCATGGGCTAACTGAAATTTCTCCAGCTCTGAAAGGCTTACTGAAATTTCTCAAGCTTTTCAGTGCCCCCTGGACAAAGCCATCGCTGCCTGGGGTGTTAACGCCCACTCTGACAACCACTGGACTATATCATTTGCCATGGGGAAAGCCTATCCATCAACTGTTAAAGATATTAATCTGTGTTGACCAATGTTTTACTTAAATCAATAAGTTCACTGAAACTGTTGCTTTGTTGTATGAAATCTCCGGCATCCAATGTCGTTTTACCAAGGTCATATAGAGAAAGAATAGGGAACTAACACGCACGCAAAGAAAAAATCCACACTTAAGGCTAGCAAACTGTGCACATATTATAAAACAAAAATATTTTTTGTCATTTGGACTCAAACCCTACGTTACATTTCCATTGACCATCCCCTTATGGCCCCTAATATATAACATTTCTAGCAACCCCCCCTCCCCCTTTAAAAAAAGTTATTAAAAAAACCCAGCAAATTTGAAACAAAAAGCCAGAAATAATTTTTCATATAAAAAATGCAAATTATTGTAATTGTAGGCAAAAAATACATTTTCGTTTTTAATATTAATAATCTATATGAATCTTGCAAATTTGTAAAGCGGAAATAAAAAAAAACAATTTTGTGGGGTGGGGGGGGGGGATTAATAAAAACAACAAGCAAAAAGAACAATTATTGATATACATTTCTCTATACTCTATACCACCTCACTTTATTTAACTCAGTGTAGCGAAATGATAAACCACCCCCAAGTATGGTCAGTACCGAAAAATCGGTCTCGTATGTCAATTTAGGATGTTGGTGTAATAGTAGTAATAGTAATAGTAATATGGACACATTGTGATTGCAGCTTTAAGTCCTAAGGCATCACGCTTAGACCAACAGCTAAAATAATATTTCAAACTTTAATCATTACATTTATTTCAGGTTGAATTTAAAATCGTTCCAATAGCAATAGGCAATAGGTTGAATAAGAGTTTGAAATTAACATGCTGCTCGCCCCTCCCCCTCCCCACTCCCAACCAAAAAATAAGTTACAACTAGTGACCAACCTCTCAACTAGCCTTAACGTTGTTAAAAAAATAAATATTGATAGACAATAACAATTAAACAATTATAAAAATCAACTATTGTTTAGTTTAAAACGGTCAATTAAAAAATTAAATTTTTATCCCGGAATTTCCCCGGGAAATCCCGGAATGAAGAAAACTTTAATCCCGATTTCTGAGATTTTAAGCGAAACCCAGGGAAATGAGAAACCCTAATACTAATACTGACCCCAAGAGCACGAGGCCTTGGATTATGATGTTGACGATGATAATGACTTAGGTGTTTCTGTTTGACACAAATAAGCCGAGAGAGGAAACAAGGAAAGAGAATAAGGGAGATTTTCAGCACCAGACCTTCAAGTTATATCTGGTATCGGAGTACCGTACTTGTAACCAATTTTTGTTGTTATTGGTACAATCATTTTCAATTATACAGATGTTATTAGTAAATACTCTACTAGTAATAGACCACATAAATTATTACAAAGGGATTTTAAGTGGATGAAACTTTCATTTCGTTCGTATGATTGTGGGTATTTGTTTAAAAAGTACATTTTGAGGTGTTAGTGTTACATTTAAAATAGTTTTTAACAAGTGGCATCAGAGGGGAGCGGATCCCCTACTGGCTATGCTAGTGGTGGAAAGGGGGGGGGGTGTGTGAGCTCTTGCAATCTACATCACGCCACTCCCTCTCTAAACAAATCCCGTGGCCGTGCTTTTAAACAAGATCGACTGCGTGGATTTTCAGTGTTTAAAGAATGGTAACCCAAATGTTATCACATCTTAAATTTTAGTTTTTTTGCTCTCCCTTTGTGAGAGTGTCCGCGGCCCCCCCCTCCTTTCCCCCGCCCCCCAACCACGAGGGGTTGGCGGTAGAAATAAAAATGATACACGACGCTGTACTGTAAATAGACGAATAAAGCAACACATTCTTTTTAATTTTACTTCAAATTGCTACTCACAATCAGAATACATGAAATACAGTTCGTATACTTCCGGAACCCCTTTCCCAAAGCGAAGTGCCTCTGCATATTCTTGTAGATTACCAGTAGAATAGGATAGGGTTTGCGACGCCCAGGGTGATCCTTAACTTTGCCGTCCCTCACTGCAATAAAGTTTTTTTTTTTTTAAGTGCTTGTTTGTGGGGGNGGGAGGCGTTTCCCTATCGTTAGTGATTTTTTTGTATTGTACAAATTACAAACTTTCGTATGTTTTAAAAGGATTACTTTTCTATAAAAATTGCCCCCCCCCCCCAAAAAAAAACAACAAAAACAACAACAACAAAAAACAACAACTTATATTTTAATTGCCCGGCGGATGGACGACCTATTGTGGGATAACGGGTTAGTAGGGTAGTTGCTTCTCTATGGTGTTCAACCATCCCCATTCTGTTTACTTTGGCAATGATTTCAAAAATGTCTGTGAATTTGTTATAACTATACATGTATGGTGTTATCAGAACGTCGAGTGACTTGTGGAGGCCCTTGCCACTTTTTCTCATCATATCTTCGGGCCCTCCCTGCGGCCTCAGTGGTAGCAGGGCCAACACGAAGGCTCTGGGGTTAACCTAAAATTCGTCCAAAGATTTCGCGTTAATTTATTATATTGAAATGTTGATGATTTCTTTTAAATACGATGTGTCATTTTTCATGAAAGATGACGCGAATGATAATTTGACGATAGATACTGCAGATGGTGTAAACGTGATTGCCCTTTTTGTCTGTTTCCATTTTTGTAGTTGATGATGGGGATGTTTCAATGAAGGGAAATGAAGATTGATTCTTAAATACGCCCGTGCTGTGAATCTGAAGCGCGTTATGTGTTATTAACTTGGAATTTAGAAAAAAAACAACTTTCTGAATAATAACATGAAATTTTATCCTATGATATGATATATCCCATTGTCAGATACGGTATTGAACCACAAAATAAATTTTAGATAACAATACTCAAAACGTTTCTTTTCTAACCAGATTATTTAAGTAAAAGCACCAACATCACATGGAATTTAAATTAATTGGAAAGAAAATTGAAGAACATTTTTTTTTCATTGTTATCATTTCGGCTCTAAATAATTGTTACCTTTAAATAAATTATACTTGTGAGGTTATATCTACCAAAAATGTTTTTGGGTGACATGTCCATTGCTTTTAATTGTTATGATTAAGTTATGTCGTTTAACAAGTTTTCATTTAATACCGAGTGCTACTTATTTCCCTTTATAATTTAAAATGGTGCTACTTTGTTTTTTACTATATTGTATGCTTTTCAGTATATTAAGCTTTCATGTGAACAACATATTTTTATCTTATGATTTATTATTTTTATTTGAAAAATACTTTTCCTAAATTGCTTTTTTTCTTTTTATATGTGTAAGGAACAAGAAAATTTCAAAAAAAAATAAAATAATTATATATCTTTACAAAATGTCGTCGACATTAGTCTCTCAACACCGTAAGAATTGAAAGCGAAAGTAGAAACAATGTTAGGTGCGCAGTAATTTTGTATTTGAAATTTCATTGGTTAAAATTGGATTGGACTTTACTTTTAACAGCTCAACAATGTAAAGGAGAGGGATTGAGACACGATATCAGTTTGGATGGTTCGACGTAAACTTCGACTGCTAGTGCTTCTAGCGGGCATCTGGCTTATTGGTGTTGTTGTCTACTTATTTAAAGGAAATGACCAAGTAAGTCTGATAACTTTTTCCCACTTTTGAACATCGTCATGATCTTTTCCCCAGTTGCATTAAATAGCATTAAATAGCAGTCAAAGTTTCAAAGTTTAGTTAATAAATACAAAATAGTCATAGTTAATAGTTAAAAGTTATCAATCAGCTGAAACCTGTTTATCAACTGTGGTTACAAATACTAGTGTTAGAGTCGGTTTATATAAATATGGGCCTATTAATGAGTATATGTACATAAATAAAGTACTGCTGCGTATATACCAGCCTACAGGCTATTATTTAATTTAATATACCTCTCTACTCTATATGTTTATACTATACTTATAATGTATAATACTTAGGCTTTAGCTCTATAGTATAGTATTTCTCAATATTTAGTATTGGCATTGGCCTTGTCCTTGTGTTTAATAAAAATGGCATAGAAATTAGAATTGACATCATTTGAATTTGCAAGGTTTTTTTTTCCACTAGGTATCAGTATCTATGACTATGACAGCAGAAAATCAAACGTAGCACAAAATACATAAGGAAAAAAAAGATATATGCACTCATATGACTCAATTCATTTTAAAATTAACAATATAAAAAAATAAATCATAATGTGGCAATGCTTATTTAAATTGATACGTACTGTGGCACCTCCAGATAAACAACCCAAACAGCCAGCCAGGTGTGGTCCCCCCCCCCCCTTCCCACCCTCAAATGACATCCATGATTTATTGAAATGACAATATTAATAAGTTTGTGTTCTACATTGGTTATCCCTCTCCTAAAAGTCAGTGAAAGAAACAACACCAAATTGTAAAAAATTCTATGGACGAAGTTCGTCCTATGGTCTCGGTCTAATAAAATACATTTTTCTCAAGCGTGATTTAAACTATTTTGTAACTATTCCTTTTTTAAAAAAATATTTAAATATATGAATTGTATTTTATAAATTTGTAAATTTAAATCAATTTTATTATACTGCTCTTAAGAATCTCGCCTTTATGGTGAAGTATTAAAGGAAACACCTTGAATTTGATTGATTGAGAGGAGGGTTGTGGAATGGACTAGTGTCCATAATTTTTACCTTTGGAATTCCAATGTGAACACTAGAACTTCAATGTCCGAAGGGGAAAGGTCCTAGTTTTAACATTCTCAATCAGGGTAAATGAAAGAAGTGAAGATTTGCTGGTTGAGGGAATAATTATTGAATCTTAAGTTTTATAGGTCATTTATTGCCACTCTAGATTTCAGAATTGACTTATCAATGGAACTTTCTCTCTATATATATTTTATATATATTTCATCAGTTGAAATCAATTACGGCTACTTTAATCATCATATATGCTAACTTTCTCTAATAAGATACTGATATATATCTGTCTTTCTTAATCTATGTTATAAAATATTTTCCAAGTTATGGTAAAATAAGATTTAAGACTTATTCCTCTTTGTGTTTGTTTAATTATTTTTGATTTGGCAAGGAACATTTTGTAATTTTATTTCATGAATGAGTTTGTTTGATATATTTTATAAATTGTTTAACATATTATAGTCTCTCCTTGACAGTCTTTTTCAATACCGATATGATTGTAATTTTGTATTGTGCCATTCATTGTGTTTAGCATGCTTAATTTAGATATCCTTTTCACTAAAGTTTCAGTTTTACTCTTGAAATTTTGTTTTGAAATAAGTATTTCCCCTCTTAATTGCATATGTCCTACGCTACACAATGCAGTTATCACCCTTGCAAGTATCTTATTAGCTTTTGCTAAAATAAAAATTGTTGAGCTCTTAAACTCTAAATCTCTATTTATAATTGTTTTTATTGTGTCATGAAGCAGCAGCACTCCCCATGTTTTAAATCTTTAGTTTCGTTATTTTTTTAATGGCCATAATTAATTCCCTTGTCTTTTAATCTCAAATGAATGTTGACAAAATTAGGATACCATAAAATGTGGTTGGGGATGGTTGTAGACAGAAGCATCAGTCCCAAGAGGCGTGCAGAGATCACGGGGCACCCTCGGGGAGACCTATAATTGTGCTCCCGTTAAGCTTGAGAAATCTATTTTAATAGAACTCAAATAAAAAAAATTGGAATCACGCTCACAGGTACTGGTAGATATCAAATTTTTACTGAAGCAATAATTCAAACATATAAATAAAGACACCAGTGTATGAGTGTGATCATCATACAACATTAGCAGTTACCATTTGGGTTTTCTTGCTTTCGCTGGTCAGTGATTAGATCAATCGTTTGTTTTTTTTTCCAGTGGAGGGAGATATTGTCACAATAAAAAAATCAATGTTTTGTTATTTTTGTCCCACATTCTTTGTGGAACATCACTTCCTGCTTTTGTGCTTAGTTGACACAACATATTCTTTGGTGAACACCACTTTTGTGTCCAGCCTACACAAAAGATCTCTTGGTGAACACCACTTTTGTGTCCAGTTGTCAAAGCAGATTCTTTGTTGAACACCACTTTTGTGTCCAGCCTTTACAGCATATTCTTTTTTGAACACCACTTTAGGGCACAGCCGTCACAGCAAATTCTTTGCTGAACACCACTGTTGTGCACAGCCGTCCCAGCAGCATTATCATAACACTGTGGCCGATAAACCGAGCTTCAAACTTATCTTGCCCTCATTTGAACAAGATAGGACTCTTTAACACAGACACGTTTCCTTCTCATAATCGACACAGACACATATCTCACTTCTTTTGTCATATTTTTATTTTGGCGGTGAGACTGCTTTGAATGCAGCACATTTGCCCCATCCTTGTATGGAATGCACATAAAGACAGTCGTTAATCAAAATCTTGCTGTGCCGCCAATGCGATTATGTGAATTACCAACTGCTGCACCCCCGTAATACCATTTAGTACACAAAAACAGTTGATTCTTTTCGATCAAACAAAACAATTCTGTGCTATTCTCATCCGGCGGTGGCGTAGATAGAGTTAATGCCCCTAGGGGCGGGACAATATCCCCCCCCCCCCCCCCAACGAAAATAACTTTGCAGTTGTTCGAAAATGCCGCCCGTCCATATTACTCCCCCTCCTCCCCCCGGGTGTGGACCGCACCCCCTTCCCAGGACTCTCATTATGGTTCTTTTTCTCCTTTCTGGATTGAAACACACCCTCTGAAGTCCCCGGCTAACTCTGTCGCCTCATTTCCATTGCTTCCATTCGATCTCCCAGACTTCCTGATGCCCATGCCCTACCTACGATAAGTTCCATGGTCTGTCTGAGCACGTTATCGTTGTTGCCATCTTTCATAATGAGAGCTCGCTTTGCTGGCTGCTTCATGGCCATCTCACCGCACTCGGGATCTTTGGGATAGGCGCTAATACTCCGGCAGTGCATCAGATGGGGGCAAGGGATGTGGACGATTTTAACAAAGGGTAGGGCTCGCGGTGGCGTAGCTATAGGTCAGCTGGCAGAGAGGGGGGGGGGCATTTTCTTATGCCGGAACTAAAGGCATGACTGCATTATGTCCAAGGTCCATAGGTTTTATTTGTGTACCCCGTTATTGCCGAATGAGTTTGGAGAGCGTGGGGCGAATAGTTTGTGAAAATGCGCCATCTTTAGTTGTATTTATGTGTATTTACACATTGATTATACCATAGTATCTGAACACAGATGTGCAAACGACATGTTAATACGTGTGTTGGCTTAGAATGCATTTTGAAATAAAAAGCCATTTAATGACAGCTTGTTTCTGATCTAAATAGAAAACATCGGTGTTAAATGAACTTCAGTACTAATGCGTCCAGCCCCCACCTGCCATTTTGTTGTTGTGGGCCATTTCGTACAGGTGTCACCTAGACAAAACTGGCTGATAAAACTAAATCCGTTTAGCTTAGTACTCAGTAAGTAAGTTAGGAACCACGTGGTGTACTGTGATTGAAATCCTCCCGGTTAGTCACATTGCCACGTTTGAGAAGCACCTGTGGCGTTGAGAAACAAGGCGCTACAAAATGCGGGTGCTAGTTGTGTGTCATTATCCTGTTAGTGACTTATATTCCTAATATATATGACAAATGGGGGCTTGTTCCAAGCGCCTTTAATTGTAATAAGTTCTTAGATCTACGACCCTCTGGTAATAAACTCTTTCCACTTTGCACCAACCGCTAATCGCGGTTAAAAATTATGGGTAAGTGCGAAGTGCTCTGTTCTTTCTTTATTATTTATTCTAGATCCGTTGTTTTCCTATGTGAACAATGCCCCCCCCCCTCCTTTTTTTTTCAGGCAGAACTTTATCCCCTTTAAATAAAGGGTTAACTTTTTTCGGCCAACTGTTTTGCACCAAACGCTAATCGCGGTTAAAAATTATGGGTAAGTGCGAAGTTCTCTGTTCTTTCTTTTTTTTTTTTTCTTGATCCGTTGTTTTCCTATGTGAACAATGCCCCCCCCCCCTTTTTTTTTCAGGCAGAACTTTATCCCCTTTAAATAAAGGGTTAACTTTTTTCGGCCAACTGCAGAGTTTTTGTGTGTGACCAGTCTGTATGACTGACGATTATTGTTGTGTGTATTGATTTAACTTTGTGACCTGATTGTCCCGTGTTGTCATGTTGTATGAATGGACATGGTGAGTATTGTTTGGAGAGCTGGAGCGAGTGGCTATGTGTTGTGGGGTATACAAAGAACGTAGAATGGTTAATAAAGGTTAATTGTTACACAGACTTGAGTTGGTATCTTATCATACTATTACATTGTTTTTTTTTCCGTGCAATGTGTGAACCACACACCTGTGAGTAATCCAAACACTGATCTAGGTCATGGGGGGGGGTGGGGAGGGGGGGCTCATGGGAAATTATGGCAAATTTGGATTCTACGGTACACTCGGTAAGCATTTACTTCTTGCCTTGCCCATTCATCATGTTTGGTGAGAGTTCATTTCCATTTACTCAAACAGAGAAGAGTTCTCAGTACCGTATCGTCCGAACAGTCCAAAACAAAGAAAAGATATACAAGCGTAGCCACTGTTAATGAGTGTGGATGGCATTAATCACAGGGCCTTAAAGTCGAAAGAATAGAAGCAGGAAAAACAAAATCATCGTCTGCTGGTAAAAAAAAAGATGCGTAATTAAAAACCTGCTCTGAGATTATTGTAGGTCTCTGAAGCGGTGTAAAAACAATTAACCTTCTGGCTGTAATTGGGGCCGCGTCAGCCCATAAAGATACGAGCGTTATGGCGCCGGGGGTGGGGATGGGCAACACGTGGGGACGCAACCTGTCCACCTCACATTCCGTAACGTAGATATGATCTATGGCTCCCTGGCGGGTCTGGCTTTTCAAAGTAAAACGTGCTGACGGTGTAATGGGGTATTCATTGAATCGTGCAACCTGGTCGTTGAAGTGCACGCGATCATCACGACTTGACCAGCACAGCAGTGGTCAACTTACAGTTAAATTATTTCTGCACTTCCCGTGCGGAACCTGGATCATCACAGTAACGGTTCTAATGCATAGAAATGCAGTTCTCACAAATCGTATTTAATTCCCGTTTCATCAGCCAATGTGTTGATTCCCC
>CAXITT010000408.1:189574-203774 GCA_964033795.1 Lymnaea stagnalis | reverse complement strand
ATTAAGTCTTGCTTGTATGTGAGGTGTGTGGGGGTGCGATGATTAAGTCTTGCTTGTATGTGACGTGTGGGGGGTGCGATGATTAAGTCTTGCTTGTATGTGAGGTGTGGGGGTGCGATGATTAAGTCTTGCTTGAATGTGAGGTGTGGGGGGTGCGATGATTAAGTCTTGCTTGTATGTGAGGTGTGTGGGGACGTGATGATTAAGACTTGCTTGTATGTGAGGTGTGGGGGTTGCGATAATTAAGTCTTGCTTGCATGTGAGGTATGTGGTGGGGTGCGATGATTAAGTCTTGCTTGTATGTGAGGTGTGTGGGGACGTGATGACGTCTTGCTTGTGTGTCATCCTATCATTTAACCATGACATATGAACGGTTCACCCCATCATTAAACCATGACATTTGAACTGTTCATCCCATCATTAAACCATGACATTTGAAATGTTCTTCTCATCATTAAACCATGACATTTGAAATGTTCATCCCATCATTAAACCATGACATTTGAAATGTTCATCCCATCATTAAACCATGACATTTGAAATGTTCTTCTCATCATTAAACCATGACATTTGAAATGTTCATCCCATCATTAAACCATGGCAAATGAACTGTTCATCCCATCATTAAACCATGACATATGAACTGTTCACCCCATCATTAAACCATGACATTTGAAATGTTCACCCCATCATTAAACCATGACATATGAACTGTTCATCCCATCATTAAACCATGACATTTGAAATGTTCATCCCATCATTAAACCATGACAAATGAACTGTTCATCCCATCATTAAACCATGACAAATGAACTGTTCACCCCATCATTAAACCATGACATATGAACTGTTCACCCCATCATTAAACCATGACATTTGAACTGTTCATCCCATCATTAAACCATGACAAATGAACTGTTTATCCTATCATTAAACCATGACAAATGAACTGTTTATCCCATCATTAAATTGTATCCCTGTTTAATATAAGACGTTAACCAATGTAATAAAATAACAGCAATTTCGGCCGTCATTTTTTGTCAGAGATTACAGGAGCTTATGATCTTGTGATAAATGATTAAATATGTATGAATAGCCAAACCCTCATCATTTTAGACATTTCTTTTACGTCTCTTTTGAACGTTTGATCTAATCTCTTAAATGTCCAGACGCACTAGAATATTCTGCAAGATATCCCAACGACCTTCATGTCAGGCCCGCTCACTCAGACAACTTGCTGACGTATGTGTCTAGCGTACTTCGCGCAGTTCCATAAAAAATTTAAAATTATTCTTTTAAAACTTATTTTTTGTTTTTCCCATTTTACAAATTGTAGATAGAGTGCAGGGGCTTTAACATTTTTTGCTGCCCCCGCACTAGTTTAGTTTCAAACTTTTCCCGCACCCACATCTCGATTTAAATGCATATTTCCTGCACCCCCACGATAAAACATGAAAATTCGATGGAATGTATTGTCATCGGCAAAAAGTCTATGTGCCAAATTTTAGCTCGATGGGATGACGTGAAGTGGGTTAATTAGCAGTCCCGGAGATTTGGCCTTAAACACAGAAACACAAAAACAAAAGTAAATTTAAAATAAAGGATTTAAAAAAGAAAAACAACAACAACAAAAACAGCAAATTGAGTATTTTCAGGATCTACCCGATTGACACAACTTCCTAAATCGGTGTGGCTTAATGGTTGGTAACATAGTGCGTCACTTGGTTGCAGTAGCCTGACGGGTGTTGGTTTGGTAGGTGGGGGGCGGGGGGAGCTTGCGATGAAACAAGTCTAGCCCATTAGACAAAAAGGTGGGCCACGCTGTGGGCCGCCCACCATGCGCCAATGTCGCGGGCTTGATGTCTGGCCAGGGAGACGAACGTCAAGTCCCTAATCCTGGACCTTCTTGCTGTGCCGGGCCTCATTACGCCTAATGAAGGGCTTTAGATCCGATTGAAACACTCACAGGGTACACGTGCACTTTCACTTGGACTTGTGGGTTGGTTGTTTCAAGCTTCAAGATTACAAAGTTATAACACATTTTTTTTCACCCCGACTTTTAATGTCTAGAAATTGACTCATAACTCGTGCATTGACTCATATTGGTGCATTGACTCATACTTGTGCATTGACTCATACGTGTGCATTGACTCATACTTGTGCATTGACTCATCCTTGTGCATTGACTTATACTTGTGCTGACAAATTCCTTCTCTGTGTTTATGTTCCATTTCCTTTTAAATGCGGATTAATGACACTGCGAAGATTTTAAAAAATAAATATTTAAAATGAACCCTGTCAAGGTTTTCTAAATTATAACCGGGGGGGGGGGGGGGGGGGGTTCGAGATTAATAATCACGTCTACCCAATTCACGAAGCCTAAAATCCGACTCCACAAGCTTTCCTCTTTGCCAACGCTTTCACTTCTTGGTTTTTTATTTTAAAAAAAAATAAATTCATAGATTTTTCTTTTAAAAATTATTTTACAGAAGAAAATGAGTGATCGCGGCATATTCTTATCTGGAAATGGTCGTTTCATTAGACCGAACGAGTCCTGGTATTTTAGGAGTACAATTTTGTTTGCCAAAAATGATCATACAAATATAACCCTATGCTCTTCTTTGAATTAGATCTTATAAAATGGCTGCTAGAATTTGCTTTTTGCAAAAAAAAATAGCTAAAAAAAGAATTATATAATAATAGTTAAAAAAAAAAAAGTAAGAACACAAAAAGTAGACCGCCTTCATTAGTAATGAGGGACCTCGGCCGTGATCCAAAGTAGCTGGGACTAGAGTAATACCGGCGCGTGCCCGAAGTCACATCCGGGAACTTTGTATTTCTTACAACATTGGCACCAATCCCGGGCACATGTCCCTCGAGTGGCTGATGTTCTATCTTGAAAAATTGCTCTCGTTCCCTGTCCTTCCTCCCCCACTCCCACTCCCACTCCCACTCCCACTCCTGGCCCGTAGAGCCACCCGCTACCAAGTTGGACTCGGCCGAGAGCGTCTCAAGTGGGGCGTCCATTGAAGGGAAGTGATATCATGTTTGGCCTTGGAGGCCATGTTTTCAAGGCTGGACCAAAAGTCGTTAACAGAATAAAACAACCGTGGAGGATGCTAAGCTAAAGTACATGGCGGGGTAAGCAAGGATGTTAAGCTAAAGCACTTGTCGGTATAAGCGAGGATGCTAAGCTAAAGCACTTGTCGGTATAAGCGAGGATGCTAAGCTAAAGTACTTGTCGGTATAAGCAAGGCTGCGAAGCTAAAGCACTTGTCGGTATAAGCAAGGCTGCTAAGCTAAAGTACTTGCCGGTATACGCAAGGATGTTAAGCTAAAGCACTTGTCGGTATAAGCGAGGATGCTAAGCTAAAGCACTTGTCGGTATAAGCGAGGATGCTAAGCTAAAGTACTTGTCGGTATAAGCAAGGCTGCGAAGCTAAAGCACTTGTCGGTATAAGCAAGGCTGCTAAGCTAAAGTACTTGCCGGTATACGCAAGGATGCTAAGCTAAAGTACACAGAGATAGAGAACTGCAACATTCTCGATATTTTATTCGAAACGCTAAAATGCCAATAACGTGAGAGCCCTTGCATAGATTAGGGTCTCGCAAATTGCTTGTGTCCACTACGTACAGTGTTCTGAAAAGGATGCGTTCCTTTTATCGATCTAATTGAAAGAAACCAGGGGCGGGGTCGCGGGGCTGCTGTACTAACGCATACCATTTAGACACATGCAAATACAGCTTAGCAGGGAACCAGCGGAGCTGATCCTAACAGCGCAACAACTGGCGTGCTTAGATGGCCCTGTGTGGGCGTCAAAAATAATTTTGTTCCCTTCAACAGGAAGATTAGCAATGGGTCGGGACGATTTCGTCAAGGCTGGAGTCTGGCACCAGGTGGTAAATTGTGTCTTATTCTACAACCTAGATTAATGATACGTCCCTGAAAGAGGACGCGCGTTAAAGGTGCACATGCCAAACAAAACCATCCCCCCTTAATGAAAAAGACACACTAACCAGAGTGCACCCCTAAAGGGTAGTACCCATGAATTAACGTCAAAACATTAGCCGTTTTAATCCATCTTATAACTTATAGGTATATAGCTTAAAGCGCTTGCCAGAAGTTCTGACTAGCGGCGTGAAATCAGTTTGTGGAGACTTTCAAGATGATTAACATTTGTAAAAAGTCTGGCACAATTTGCCAGTTTGTTTCCTTGGACTGTATTTTGTTTCCTTAAATAGAAACAAGCGATGTCTTTTACAAGGAGCCTATCTAGATTTTTTTTTTAAAAAAGAAATGCACTCTGAATTATTCGCTTTATGTAAATCAACTTTATAAATAACTATTTAAAAACAAAATAAAGACCAAACAACAACCTCCGACAGACATGGCAGGAGGCTTACAATCAACAACCTCCGACAGACATGGCCCGAGGCTTACAAACAACAACCTCCAACAGACATGGCCCGAGGCTTTCAAACAACAACCTCCATCAGACATGGCCCAAGGCTTACAATCAACAACCTCCAACAGACATGGCCCGAGGCTTACAATCAACAACCTCCAACAGACATGGCCAGAGGCTTACAAACAACAACCTCCAACAGACATGGCCCGAGGCTTACAAACAACAACCTCCAACAGACATGGCCAGAGGCTTACAATCAACAACCTCCAACAGACATGGCCCGAGGCTTTCAAACAACAACCTCCATCAGACATGGCCCAAGGCTTACAATCAACAACCTCCAACAGACATGGCCCGAGGCTTACAAACAACAACCTCTTAACAGACATGGCCCGAGGCTTACAAACAACAACCTCTTAACAGACATGGCCCGAGGCTTACAAACAACAACCTCTTAACAGACATGGCCCGAGGCTTACAAACAACAACCTCCCAACAGACATTGCCCTATAGACTTACAAAGAACTAGGCCAACGATGATGAATGTATCATTCAAAATGCCTTCTTCTATTGTGGGTGGTGTTTGAGCACCGAGGATTAGGAGAAAGGTTGACATTAAAACATGATAATGTAAGCAACAGTAAATAATCAGCAGCTGGCGCGTCTTTGTTGTCCTCTCATTCATCACGCGATGACATCCGTCCTGGTGAACACTGGAGAAAGAATGGCAACACTGTCTGTCTCGGGCGCCGGACGCCGTGGTTATTTATGTCCGCCGGTGAACCGACTGTTGACGGGGGTTGGCTTTAAAAAGAAGGGTTTATTATGATTATTAGCCACGTGGTTTAATTTTAAGAAAACATGCGTGTCAAATCAGAATAATCATATATGTGAATTTTTTTTTTTTTTGAAGAGCATCCTTTTATATTGAGTTAAAATTTTCAGAAACTCATCAGCGATTCAACTTGATAGCATTCTATTTCACCTGTTAATGTTAAATGCTTTTATTTATTTTTTTTTAATTGAAGTTCACTGCGTTGAAGTTCAATAAAGGGAACGCATCTGAATATTGTGAAAAATGCCATGCTTTTCCCCAACTCTTTTCTGTTAACGTTGTTATCTTCTCTAAATGGCCGATGTGAAATTCACTGGATGCAAAATTTGTAATGAATTAAGTCAAATAATCGTTTAATTTATTTTTATGGACGATTTAAAGAAGGTAACGATGTCTGGTAGTAAAAACTTGATGCATGAAAAAGACCGGTAGAGTTGTGTATGCTACTGTGATATCGGGAACCTAGAGAAATATGAGCCAAAAGAAGTCCTATTTCGAATTATCAACAGCCCCCCAACCCCCACTGGTCAAGTAAAATAAAAAGAGGCGAACAAATTAAATAGTCGAAATGGGAAATTCTGAAATAACATGTGGAGAAAAAAACAACAACTATCATGCACAATGACAACCGGCATATACAGCAAGGACAGCCACCGGGCTAACAAGGTAGTTCACCTTTTCTTTCTTTTTTTAAATGGAGTCGCCTGTGTGCATGTTTCAGTTTATGATTCCGGTGAAATTCGATTCCAAAATCGTGCCAAACAAATTCGATCGGTGGACCTCGCTGTCAATCTGTTGATATTTGGCATTACTTCAGTGGTAAACAATTGGCTTTTTCTAGAAATATAACATTCGCTTTACACTTTAGACCACTTTTTAATTTAAATATTGATGATATATCAACACGACCTTTCAGCACTTGGTAAAAAAAAAAAAAGAATAAATTAAAAATAACGCTCTTTTCATATTTAAAACAAAAGGGATGCATACAAGTCCTCATTAAAATTCTCAACTTTACATTTGTCAGTGGTGAGGAAATATTCAAAGTCTTAAAGTTGAACATTTCGCTGAGGAGATGAGAGATACATTGTCTGTAAGACAAGAATATAGCTGAAGGAGATTCAAAGTCTTAAAGTTGAACATTTCGCTGAGGAGATGAGAGATACATTGTCTGTAAGACAAGAATATAGCTGAAGGAGATTCAAAGTCTTAAAGTTGAACATTTCGCTGAGGAGATGAGAGATACATTGTCTGTAAGACAAGAATATAGCTGAAGGAGAACTTTAGCGTCTGGTTCTTTTGAACTTGATTCATTGTATTTACGTCTGGACAGTTTGTGTGGAATTTCGAGCTAGGGTGAGAATAGCCACCAGCATCATGGGTCTGGTTCATGGCGACAGCGTCTTGGAGTCAGCATCACGTCGCACAAAGTCAGCGTCAGCTCTCAATAACAAAGTGGAGATTTGTTTTTGAAGTTAATGCAGAACTCACTTTAGTGAGAGCCAAGTCTCCAAAACACTCTTCACTCTGCTTGAGTTCCAATCTGTCTGGCGCTTCCTGCGTGCATGCATTGATTTGAGCATTTGGAACTCTCCGATAAATCTTCAGGCGCGACTTGTTGGGACATGTGTGCCGCCCCTCCCCTCCCCTTTTTCCTTTATTGGAACGCGTCATGTTATGCATGTATGCCAACGAGGTTGTTTTGGCCAGTCATTGATCCACTTGGCGGCCAGTTGCCTTGGGATTTATGGTCCTTTCCCGTCCACGCAGCCCGGCTCTCTTCAAGGAAATATTTAAAAAAAAAAAAGATTCACCCTCTATTCATTTCTTTGCAGCTAGGGGCAAGTTAACAAAACAAGAAAGAAACGCTCCCATGCGTGCTCTCCCCCTCTCTCTCTCTCTCTCTCTCTCGCTCTCTCTCAATCTCTTTATCTCTCTCTCTACCTCTCTCCATCTGACTTTATATTTATCTTCCGGTAGGAGGGTCCCGATTACAATACCGACCGTTCGGTCAGAAATTTTTTTGTTTTGCAGAATCTTTGACATCGTCTCTTTTATAATGCATCGAACATCGATTTTTTAAATAACTTTTGAATGTCATCTATCCGTTTTGCCATTACTCTCCTTGGTGGGCTTTCTCCCTGTTTTGAATGTCATCTATCCGTTTCGCCATTATTCTCCTTGGTGGGCTTTCTCCCTGTTTTGAATGTCATCTATCCGTTTTGCCATTACTCTCCTTGGTGGGCTTTCTCCCTGTTTTGAATGTCATCTATCCGTTTTGCCATTACTCTCCTTGGTGGGCTTTCTCCCTGTTTTGAATGCTTGAAACATAATTGTTGAACAAAATTAAACAACTGCTACTTTCACATAAATTAGGCAAATCCAACATCTCGCTTACAATGAATATACACTAAACACCCCTCTTCTGCATTTTCAATCCTAGTCCATCTCAATCTCCAACATTTCGATGTACTATGCATGCATCATTGTCTTCCTCAATCTCCAACATTTGGAAGTACTATGCATGCATCATTGTCCTTCTCAATCTCCAACATTTCGATGTACCCAAGATGCATCCCATTCCTTCTCAATATCCACCATTTGGTTGTGCCATGAACGCATCCTTTTCCTTCATTTCATAATCATTTGATCTCCTACGCATAGTTTAGGACTAATATACACTGCACGCATCTTCTTCCACCATAATCTCCAGATCAAATGAATCCCGAGAATCAACAAAATCAATAATTCTGATGCTAAGACGTAACAAAAAAAAAAAAAAGAGTCGCTCTATTGCTTTTAAATAAATCATTTCCGTGTCTGTCTGCTCGAGCAAGAAGCAGAATCGAAGAATCACGCGCCAAATATCACGTCTGCCAAATCCAATGAAAGCGCGTCTCCAAATTAATGGACATTTGGCTGACCGGCTGAGCTTTTCCCCGGGCCTTGAAATGAGCATTTCACGTTAGATAAATCCGCCAAATACGCGACGCCTGAGCAAACACGCAGGAGGACAAGATCAAACATCTATGTCCAGACTTGAGTTGAGGTTTACTTGGGTTTTATTACATCCACTCTTCTTTTAAAGTTTGATGAATTTAAAAGTGTGCCGTGAAGTATTGTCAATAAAAAAAAAAAAAAAAAAAAAAGGCCCGAAAAAAAAAAAAAAAAAAAAAAAAACGGCCCGAAAAAAAAATATAAAAAATTGTGTACATTTTGTAACTCGTGCGTTGTTGAAACATATTTAGATCAACTTTTAAACGAACTCTGCTGATGACCGCATCTTGTAACTTCGAGCTTTTCTCTCACTCCGTTATTCTAGCGTCACTTTATATACCATCTATCTATTTTGCCTGCACGGTTTTGAGGGCTTGTTAGTAACCTACTCTTTGACCATTCATCGATCAATATCTCTACCAGGGCCCAACATTTTTTACTTTCACACTTTTAAAAAATTTGCCCTGTCTGACGCGAGAGCTGCAGACGTTTAAAATGTGGACCTCTCGAACCCCCTTGAATCAAACTGCCCACTCCGGGTTGACCTTTAACCTGAATTCCACCGCACTAAAGTCGTTGGCGTTTTCATGACAAAATGTCAATATAATAGAATAAGCCAGATCTCTGAGCTCCCCCCCTGGGGTGTCCTTCGTCTCTCACAAAATTACGATTGCCACTTTTCCCCATATTCAAATCTCGCAGCCGGGCAGCTCCAGAAAATTGGCGTCTCTCTATGGATCTGGTCATGTTACGCTACACGTCGTAGCCGGCAAACATTCTCATATTAAACTGGGATTAACTGCGTCTGTTTTTGGCTATCGAAAATGGAAGTGTTTTGTTCCCGTTCAGACTGCAACATCCCCTTCCCCCCTAAAATAAATAAACAAAATATAAACGAACTAACAAATCCAGAAACAAGACAACTACAACTAATAAATGCAGAAACAAGGCAGCTACAACGAATAAATGCAGAAATATGGCAATTACATCTAAGAAATGCAGAAATATGGCAACTACAACTAACAAATGCAGAAATATGGCAACTACAACTAATAAATGCAGAAACAAGGCAGCTACAACGAACAAATGCAGAAATATGGCAACTACATCTAAGAAATGCAGAAATATGGCAACTACAACAAACAAATGCAGAAACAAGACAACTACAACTAATAAATGCAGAAACAAGGCAGCTACAACGAATAAATGCAGAAATATGGCAACTACATCTAAGAAATGCAGAAATATGGCAACTACAACTAACAAATGCAGAAACAAGGCAACTACCACTAATAAATGCAGAAACAAGACAACTACAACTAATAAATGCAGAAACAAGACAACTACAACTAATAAATGCAGAAACAAGGCAGCTACAACGAATAAATGCAGAAATATGGCAACTACATCTAAGAAATGCAGAAATATGGCAACGACAACTAACAAATGCAGAAATATGGCAACTACAACTAATAAATGCAGAAACAAGGCAGCTACAACGAACAAATGCAGAAATATGGCAACTACATCTAAGAAATGCAGAAATATGGCAACTACAACAAACAAATGCAGAAACAAGACAACTACAACTAATAAATGCAGAAACAAGGCAGCTACAACGAACAAATGCAGAAATATGGCAACTACAACGAACAAATGCAGAAATATGGCAACTACAACTAACAAATGCAGAAACAAGACAACTACAACTAACAAATGCAGAAACAAGACTACTACAACTAATAAATGCAGAAACAAGGCAACTACAACGAACAAATGCAGAAATATGGCAACTACATCTAAGAAATGCAGAAATATGGCAACTACAACTAACAAATGCAGAAACAAGGCAACTACAACTAACAAATGCAGAAATATGGCAACTACATCTAAGAAATGCAGAAATATGGCAACTACAACTAACAAATGCAGAAACAAGGCAACTACAACAAACAAATACAGAAACAAGACAACTACAACTAACAAATGCAGAAACAAGACAACTACAACTAAGAAATGCAGAAAAAGGCAGCTACAACTAACAAATGCAGAAACAAGGCAACCACAACTAAAAAACGAAAACACCTAAATATTAATACCTTCAAATTATTTTATTTTTAAATTGGTTTCCGGCTCAAGACATTTTTACCGAAGTGTTTTTGTCCACCGTGGATAAAATCCACTGAAGAACATCGTGATAAATGAATTTTTAAGAATATTTTTTCCATATTGGAAAATAATTTATGGAAGTTAATCTGTCTGATACTGGAGCCCGAAAAGTCTGGCTTTGACCTTACATCTAGTTTGCACGTGTCCTGTGTCACGACTTTTTGACTTCACCAATCGGAATGTCTAGCCCGGGCTGGGGTGGAGGGAGGGTTGTTGGATGTGTGGCATTTTGATGTTGAAAGCCGCATTCACTTATATTTAATGAAATAAGGCCGCATTCACTTTTATGTAATGAAATAAGGCCGCATTCACTTTTATGTAATGAAATAAGGCCGCATTCACTTTTATGTAATGAAATAAGGCCGCATTCAAGAAAACCAAATTAAATACACCTACAAATGTATAGTGCATTATATTTTTAAATAATTGAACAGCATGCCATAAAAGTTGTTGTTTATTTTTAGATTGAACCAACCCTTTGAGTTTGTCTGCATTTTTTTGTTTTTTGTTTTTGCTTTTTGTAAAGCATTTTTTGAATATCTGGTTGCCGCATTGAGATTTTGTAAAAAAAAATCTGGAAACAGACAAAAGTCTGCATTGAAAGACCTAGTAGGCCGCACAAAAGCCGCAGGTTCCCCGCCCCTGGTCCTCATCCTCTCCGATCGCCGCTGTCCTTGGCAGAACCATTAAGATATCCCTTAACTGGAAGCTCAACCTAAGTGATCATATTTTATACATCGTTGGTTCCCATGTGATCTCTCCGATGACGTTCAGTGGAGTTTGTTGTTCCCGGTCTTTGATTCCACCTGGTTACATAAATTAAATGTGAATGGTATGCTGTAGATAAAACTACCGCATTCATATTTCAGTAGACTGGTCACGCTTACCCAAGCCTCATGTCTTGAAACGTGGTGGAGTTTGTCCCCTGTGTACATTAAATAATCTCACCGCAAGATCTCTATCCAGGTCTGAAGTTGATTTGCGCTTCCAAATGATCTCACCTGTCAGTGTTATTCTAACTGAAAAGGCAATGATTTTTCTGTGCAACACAATTGTAATATTTACATTCACGCTTTAGCATATCATGACTAAATGCCACGTGGGTGTAACTATACAAATTACGCGCCCCCCCCCCAACCACACAAACACACCATTATTTTATGGAATATAAGTACCCCCCTAAGTGCTGCCAGGGTTCATCACCCCCTTTACACCCCCAAGGCTCCGGCACTAGTGCTTCCCATCAGGGCTGGTGGGTTGACAATGTAAAGTACGACTTGTGTAGTCAGGACCGTAACAAAATATTTCAGATGCCCGATAGCATTGACAGTTGATGCCTGTCTCCCGTTTCCTTGGGGGTCCCTTACTCATTTTTAACAAATGTGTTGGTGTCAAATAGACATCTACTTAGAGAAACGACATTCCTTAAAAGAGTTAACGGCTTTTTTTTCAACCAATACACTTCCTGTCATTTAAAATCTCCCCCCTTCCCCCTTTCCCCCAAAAAACGTTAAATAAACAAAAGCAAAGAAAACACGTGGTTTCCTGTCCAGACACTAATGAAAGCTAACTAAACCTGTCCATTACCTGCAAGTATTTTTTAAGACCCCACCATTAAACCTCCTAGTAATGTTTGACCTTGTTATTCATACACCCCCTCCCCTATTTCATCTGGCCAGTGATTACCTGTCTTAGCTTGATAGTGACGTCACACGAGTGTCCCCGAGACACCATTTCTATGAATAAGTAGCGATTCAAGTGGACTAGGGGGACGTTGCTGGAGTGTCTAATTATACAAAATATCGTTGGGATAGAATCGTGGGGATAGAATCGTTGGGATAGAATCGTTTCAGTGAAATGAAATCATGAAGGGATGGTGGGGACTTGACTCTGATCTCGATGCTGTATATGACGTCACACAAAAATCGATTTTCATGATGGATAAGAACTAGTGTTAAAATGATGTTACAAAATTAATTAATTTATCAGGACATTTCCCCCCCCCCCCCCCCGTGAAATAAGCGCGTGAGATGTAAGACTCCGGTTGGAGCAGGGTGACTCCTCGGTTGGAGCAGGGTGACTCCTCGGTTGGAGCAGGTTGACTCCTCGGTTGGAGCAGGTTGACTCCTCGGTTGGAGCAGGTTGAATCCTCGGTTGGAGCAGGTTGACTCCTCGCTTGGAGCAGGTTGACTCCTCGGTTGGAGCAGGTTGACTCCTCGCTTGGAGCAGGTTGACTCCTCGGTTGGAGCAGGTTGACTCCTCGGTTGGAGCAGGTTGACTCCTCGGTTGGAGCAGGTTGACTCCTCGGTTGGAGCAGGGTGACTCCTCGGTTGGAGCAGGTTGACTCCTCGGCTTCCACTCTCAAGGTCTGTTTTATTTTCAGTTGTTCAAAAAGCGCTCTTTAGAAAGCTCTCTACTTTGTTTTGGTCCTGGCCTATTAGGTAGTCCCCATTCCATATTGATAAGAGGATCTTCCTCAATGTTACTGTTTTTCTGATTATTGCAATGGATTCGGTTGTTTTTCGCTCACTTTTTCCAGTCGTTCTCTTCGTGGAAGTCTATACATAGCCTAATCAGTGACCATTTTATCACACAGTAAGCCTGACAGTCCTAGCTTGATGCCTGGGAACGTGATGAACGTTGAATACCGGTACGTTAAAACGAGAAAAAAACAACACAAAACTCAACCTCGTCCTCTCTTTTTTTGTTTGTTTTTTTGTTTCTTCTTAAGAGCTCTTACTCCGGAAACATCTTTGGTGCCCCAAGGAAAGTTATAATAAAGATTAATCCGTTGCTTTTTCATCCGAACTTTGAAATAATGAAATATTTCCATTGACAGGAGACCTAATGCCGTCTCATCTTCTGACTACGTTCTCGTTTGTAATAACATGGTCGGATTAATTCCAACTGTTAATTTGCCTTAAAGGTTAACAACTTTCTTTAAACATTGACACCTATGTTTGGCATTAAAGGGCGCTTACACCCCCTCCCACACACACACACACACAAAGACACACACACTTTTTTGTTGTTGTTGGTTGTGTTGTAAACATAAAAGTAAAATGTGTGTGAATTGCACTCAGTCTACAACGAGACTCTCCCAACTTGCTGTCATCACTTGAAAGTTTAATGAATCTGTATTACAAGACCCGTCATGTCTGAATGAAAATGTCATTGTATTGGACGACCGACCGATGGTCGAATGGGAATGTGACGATGCATTAGATTGAAACATGAGAGGGATGGCGTCTATTGTAGCTCTTAAAATATCTTTAGCAGTCTCTCGCAGTGCCGCTTACAAACCGTGGGTAAGAAGAGGGTCTCATTTGCCTACACCATTGAACGAACCCATTGCAACTCAGAAAGATTGTTAGGATCTTTATGAAGGATGGACATCGGTAGAATATGGGGTGGTGGGAAGGGGGTTGTTAAACGGTTCTCATGAGATTTGGGTGACGGTGGTACCACCATGACCCTCTACTGAATGTGTTGACCTCCACGGTGATCTGGGCGAGCGGGCGCCAATGTATCTTATTGTAGAAAGTGTAAAGTATATTTTAAATTTAAGTAGTCTTGGGTTGACTTATGTTTGTTATTGTAGTGGCCATTCCCATAAACTCGGGTTTTGAATAATAAGCAGACAAATGTTATAATTATAAAATATATATATATGGTTGGGATAGAATCGTTTCAAAGGACAGAAGGAACACACACTAAAGGAGGGGGGGGGGGGCGGAGGCTTGACTCCGATCCAAATGCAGTATGACGTCAATTAAAAGTTTATTTTTTT
>CAXITT010000408.1:164286-189479 GCA_964033795.1 Lymnaea stagnalis | reverse complement strand
AACCCACCTTTGCGACAACCCACCTTTGCAACAACCCACCTTTGTGAAAACCCACCTTTGCGACAACCCACCTTTGCAACAACCCACCTTTGTGAAAACCCACCTTTGCGACAACCCACCTTTGCAACAACCCACCTTTGTGAAAACCCACCTTTGCGACAACCCACCTTTGTGAAAACCCACCTTTGTGACAACCCACCTTTGCAACAACCCACCTTTGCAACAACCCACCTTTGCAACAACCCACCTTTGCGACAACCCACCTTTGCAACAACCCACCTTTGCAACAACCCACCTTTGCAACAACCCACCTTTGCAACAACCCACCTTTGCAAAAACCCACATTTGCAAAAATCCACCTTTGCAACAACCCATCTTTTCAACAACCCACCTTTGCGAACAAGGATCCTTCACCCTGATCAACATAACAAAATATTTCAAAGAAATCCATTATTTAACACCAAAGACGGTATCCACATTTCTCTGATTAAAAAAAACCCAACAGTTTCGATGTCATTGTATAAAAATTAAACAGCATTTCTACAAAATTTGAAGTCATTTTTTTCCCCAAAATATCCATTTATTCCACAAACCCCATCTTATTATTTTTATTTAATTTATTTATTATGTACTTTTGATATTTTAAATTTAGTTCTACGTAAAGATTGATTAAAAAAAAAATTAAATAGCCCATGATTTCCTTGCTTTCAAATCTGGGAGTTACGTCGACCTAATCAAATCTATTTTGGGGACATGGCTAAAAACAAAAAAAATCGTTGGCCGATCGAGCCCTGCTCTTAAATGCAGCAAGTGGAAATCTGACAGGGGAATGACAGTTAGGGGTGGGGGCGAATATCTCAGCAAAGTTGCTGGTGACAAAATCATTTTAAAAAGCTTTACAGAAATCGACCTATATCAAAATTGGATTATTTTTATTTTATTTAAAAACAACCCTATTTTTTTTATACCGTTCTACATTAATGTTGAGCACTTAGTATTGATTGAGCTCAGCCGTGCAGCAACAGTGTCCGATCTTAGCCCGTGAGATGGTTGGACAATAAAATAGTTGTTTAGTTTTCTGAGGATTGCGGACTTCATTTCATTACTAGGATTGAAGTTAAGATTTCAATTCAGTTTTACAATTTTTACATTCTTTTTTTGTTTGGGGTGGGTGGGAGGAGGTTGTAAAGAAAAAGAAAAGAGGGCGTAAGAGTACATTCAAGGGAACATGATAGCGTATAGGTAAACAGGAGTAGGTGGCATGAACAGTACCAATCTTTTGTTAACAATGAAGATGTAGGAGAGACTAAATTTGACAACAATATTTGACAAGCGAATCAGTTGGCGACACGTGTCAAAGTATTATTGTCAAGTGAAGTAAGGACCTCTGCTGCAAATTAAATACATTGTTGAAATGATTGGTCAGCTTCTTGAAACATTTGGTCAATGTTTTTCTTCCTTTTTTTTAAAATTCATCTCTACCGTCTGACATCAGGGAGAAAATAACTGTACATTTGTCTTCAGATGATACCGTTTTAGATAATGAGTAATCTTTTGGGTTAAAAATAGATAACACCTTGAAGAATATGACAACATAATGGTTTAGATAACGTCTTGCTACAGACCAATTTTACAACACACAACTCGCACAAACAAATAAAAAAAATCAAAGACTTTCAAGACTGAAAAAAAAATCTGTTGAATGTAATTTAAAAATAATTTTGTAAAATCAGTAAAAGCATTTCATGTGAGCTTAGCTTAAAAAGTGTTATGACGTCATTGTCAAGTTCTACGAAATATTTTTTAAATGTAGAAATTAATGGAATACACTAATTTTAATTCAGTTGGAATTTAAAATCTTTTATTTAGTTGTCCTTAAAAAAAAACTGTTCAAATAATGTTTGTTTCAAATGTGTGCACTTAATTTTGGTATGACTAGCAACCTCCTGGACCATTTGGTATGACTAGCAACCTCCTGGACCATTTGGTATGATTAGCAACCTCCTGGACCATTTGGTATGATTAGCAACCTCCTGGACTATTTGTTATGATTAGCAACCTCCTGGACTATTTGGTATAATTAGCAACCTCCTGGACCATTTGGTATGAGTAGCAACCCCCTGGACTATTTGGTATGGCCAGAAACCTCCTGGACCATTTGTTATGATTAGCAACCTTCTGGATCATTTGGTATGATTAGCAACCCCCTGGACTATTTGTTCTGACTAGCAACCTCCTGGACCATTTGGTATGATTAGCAACCTCCTGGACCATTTGGTATGAATAGCAACCCCCTGGGCCATTTGGTATGGCTAGCAAACTCCTGGACCATTTGGTATGGCTAGCAACCTCCTGGACCATTGGCTATCAACCTCCTGGACTATTTTGTATGGCTAGCAACCTCCTGGACTATTGACTAGCTTTCTCCTGGACTATTTGGTATGGCTAGCAACCTCCTGGACTATTGACTAGCAACCCCCTGGACTATTTTGTATGGCTAGCAACCTCCTGGACTATTGACTAGCAACAACCCGGACTATTTGGTATGACTAGCAACCCCCTGGACTATTGACTAGCAACCCCCCTGGACTATTTTGTATGGCTAGCAACCTCTTGGACTATTGACTAGCAACCCCCTGGACTATTTGGTATGGCTAGCAACCTCCTGGACTATTGACTTTAAATCTCTTGGACTATTTGGTATGACTAGCAACCTCCTGGACTATTTGGTATGGCTAGCAACCTCCTGGACTATTGACTAGCAAACCCCTGGACTATTTTGTATGACTAGCAACCTCCTGGACTATTGACTAGCAACCTCGTGGACTATTTGGTATGGCTAGCAACCTCACGGACTATTAACTAGGAAAACCCTCGGGAATATTTGGTATGACCAACAACCTCTTGGACTATTTGGTATGACTAGCAACCTCTTGGATTATTAGGTATGTTTAGCAACCCCCACCACTATTTGGTATGCCACGTAATCCATTACATAATGCTGTCTGATGGCACTGAATAATGGTAATTTTCAAATGATTTGAACGGATTCCATGATGTGTTTTTCTTCGTGCCCGTCTACAAATAGCCTAGCTATATGGCCTCATCACACGAATGGCGCGTTTTTGTTTGATGGAGTCTCGGAACGTGATTTAGTTTGAATATTGTAATATCGAAATTAATCAATTTAAAAATAATGTTTGTCTCCACCCTGCTCTCATTGTTAAATAACCCCACCCCACCCCCAATCACAGAAGAGAATATTTGGTCCTCTAGGGATAACACAAACATTAAGCCGTTGCTCAGCCATCATAACTCCAACTTGTAAATACTAAACCATTTCCATTGACAAAAAGCCGAATGACTTCTCATCCTCACGTTAAACTTCATTGTATGCGTAATTCTCTGGTCTTTTATTCTCAAGCTCAAACATATCTTGTTTCCCGCTATTTATTTAATTTACGTTTGACTTGAACGCAGTCCGTCCATCTGTTTGACCTCTCATCTTGGGACCACATTCTGGAATGTCACCTCTCATCTTGGGACCACATTCTGGAATGTCACCTCTCATCTTGGGACCACATTCTGGAATGTCACCTCTCATCTTGGGACCACATTCTGGAATGTCACCTCTCATCTTGGGACCACATTCTGGAATGTCTCATCTTGGGACCACATTCTGGAATGTCACCTCTCATCTTGGGACCACATTCTGGAATGTCACCTCTCATCTTGGGACCACATTCTGGAATGTCACCTCTCATCTTGGGACCACATTCTGGAATGTCACCTCTCATCTTGGGACCACACTCTGGAATGTCACCTCTCATCTTGGGACCACACTCTGGAATGTCACCTCTCATCTTGGGACCACACTCTGGAATGTCACCCCTCATCTTGGGACCACACTCTGGAATGTCACATCTCATCCTGGTACCACACTCTGGAATGTCACCTCTCATCTTGTGACCACATTCTGGAATGTCACCTCTCATCTTGGGACCACATTCTGGAATGTCACCTCTCATCTTGTGACCACATTCTGGAATGTCACCTCTCATCTTGGGACCACACTCTGGAATGTCACCTCTCATCTTGGGACCACACTCTGGAATGTCACCTCTCATCTTGGGACCACACTCTGGAATGTCACCTCTCATCTTGGGACCACACTCTGGAATGTCACCTCTCATCTTGGGACCACACTCTGGAATGTCACAACCAATGCACACCGGGACAAGGTGTTGATGTGCTTTAACTTTAATGGTTAACAACTTTCTTTAAACATTTTCGAATTTATTTATATGTTTGACAGTGATGGATGCTAAATACCCCCTCCCCCCACACACACATACACACTTTTTTTGTTGTTGTTGGCTGTGTTGTTTACATAAAAGTAAAATGTGCGTGAATTGCACTCAGTCTACAACGAGACTCTCCTAACTTGCTGTCATCACTTGAAACTTTAATGAATCTCTATTACAAGACCCGTCGTGTCTGTATGAAAATGTCATTGTACTGGATGACCGACCGATGGTCGAATGGGAAAGTGACATGCATTAGATTGAATCATGAGAGGGATGGCCTCTATTGCAGTTCTTAAAATATCTTTAGCAGTCTCTCGCAATGCCGCTTACAAACCGTGGGTAAGAAGAGGGTCTCATTTGAATACACCATTGAACTAACCCATTGCCACTCAGAAAGATTGTTATGATCTTTATGAAGGATGGACATCGGTAGAATATGGGGTGGTGGGAAGGGGGTTGTTAAACGGTTCTCATGAGATTTGGGTGACGGTGGTACCACCATGACCCCCATCCTCAAAGCATGAACCCCCCCCCCCCTATGGTGATTTGGGCGAGTGGGCGTCAATGTACCTCATTGTAGATTGTGCGCAGAGCATAGTATAAAATAAGTTTAATTGCGTGCAACAGTTGCACGCATTTAGTAAACGTTTACAATTCAAAACAACCAGACCCATTAGTATAAGTGGTTTTTTTTTATCCCCAGCTGTTTAATCACGTGGTCCGCAATTACTGGAGATTTCCCTTGGTTCGGTACCTCAGACTTTTTGTATGCCACCAGTGACATATCCCGGAATACAAAAGGGAGAGGGGGGGAACGTATTAATCCACTAGATTACCTGTAACAAAGTTTTCTGTGCTAAACTGTGATTTATTGCCGCCCTTGACCCCAGAGGCGGACTCTGTGTGTTTTGTTTTGATAGCAATGCAGTTGTTTCCTCTTTGAAACGCCTTACTAATTAAAAGTTGCTCGCTGTTTTTTTGTTTTTGTTTTTTTTCTGGTGTCCGCCCTTGTGCTCTAACTTCTTATTTCTCTCAGTTTTCTGTCAGCAATTGTCACAATTCTGTCACATCAGCCCAATCCCTCAAATCATCTTCAGATGACTGGCTTTGTTTCAGCCCCCTTAAACCCGCCTGTGTTTCCCGTCTCCATGACTGGCAGATGGGATCTCGTGACTGAAATGACCTCATTGGGGGCAAGGAAGCCCCTTTCCCAATCCGGAAGTACTCTGCTGGTGATGACCTCTCTGAGTTATTGGTACAAGAACGAACAGTGGCTTTTGGGGGAAGGTACAAGATGGCGCCAGAAGTCACTTCCTGACATGGACAAATGAGATTATTTTCATTTAGAACAGATGGATTTAAAAAGAAAAAAAAGCAACACAATTTTCTTTAGGATTGTGCTTTTTAACTATAATTTCTAGGTTAAGGAATCACGACCATGTGGCTTCATTCACCTTGTGGCTCCATTCACTATGTGGCTCCATTCACCCTGTGGCTCCATTCACCCTGTGGCTTCATTCACCCTGTGGCTCCATTCACCCTGTGGCTTCATTCACCCTGTGGCTCCATTCACCCTGTGGCTCCATTCACTATGTGGCTCCATTCACCCTGTGGCTCCATTCACCCTGTGGCTTCATTCACCCTGTGGCTCCATTCACCCTGTGGCTTCATTCACCCTGTGGCTCCATTCACCCTGTGGCTCTTCACTCTGTGGATTCATTTACTCTTTGGCTCAATTCACTCTGTGGATCTATTCACCCTGTGGCTTCATTCACCCTGTGGCTTCATTCACCCTGTGGCTTCATTCACCCTGTGGCTTCATTCACCCTGTGGCTTCATTCACCCTGTGGCTTCATTCACCCTGTTGCTTCATTCGCCCTGTGGCTCCATTCACTCTGTGGCTCCATTCACTCTGTGGCTCCATTCACTCCGTGGCTCCATTCACCCTGTAGCTCCATTCACTCTGTGGATTCACTCACTCTGTGGATTCATTCACTCTGTGGAACTTCCTTCTTGTGAGGCTTTCACGATGGACAAACTCTCTCAGTTCGTGCGTTTACTGAACGGTCACTTTGATGGCTCCATGTTGTTTAGGGGACAACACGATTCTAGGGTATACTTTCGCCCTTCCTTCCACATTGAATGATAACAAGCAATAAACACCCGGTTGAAAACACTGAAGTTCTTTATTTACACAGCCATACTGCAGAACGGCATGCTCACAAAGCTCCTGATGGCTGACATGACCATCCGCTAGTTACAATATTCAGGAGTGCTGAGGAACAACATTCAGGAGCACTGAGCAACTACTTAAAAGTCCTATCAATCTGAGAACTCTCAACATCACTCTCAACCAATGAAAACTGGCCCTCACTCGACCAAAGACAACTGACCCTCACATAACCCGACCAATGACAACTGGCACTCACATAACCCGACCAATCACAACTGGCCCTCACATACCTATTCTCGAACTCATAACCAACACTATTTCGTTCACCGCCCGACCATTCTGGCACCCCCCCCCCCTACATTATCACTACAACATTAAAAAAAGAAGCTTTTCCCGTGCTGTTTATATTTGAATGGATTGGTTGAGATGAGGCATTTCCTAAACTAACCCAAGCCGTTGTTAAGAGATGACATGTCTGCATTGTGTCAGCGTTATCATTGTTGCCATCCCAAGTGGATCAGATCGATCGTTCCTGGACAATGTGAGACCCTCACACTCTCACACTCTCAACCCTCACACACTTGAGTTGTGCTTCTTTCTTGGACTGACCGAATGTCAACACCCTAATGTTTTCCCAATGACGGCTTCACGTTCCACATGGTCAATGGACAAAGCCACTCCGTCGATGGGTGATGACCACTCGCAGTGTGAGATGGACTCTTTGTGATGAAAATGAGTCGGACATATGTTCAATTCAAGCAAGACCAGGGATCTGGGATTTTAAAAAAAATAAAATTAATAGTCAAAAGTATTGAACCTCCCAATAAATGAAGGAGGCTGTAGACGAAAATCATCCCCCCCCCCCGCAACCCTCCTTACAAAAACGTCCTCTCTGTAGAACCCCCCTACTCCGGGTTCATTAAGCTGAGGAAGGTCATAGAAAATATTTGTTTAGAGAAAAGATAGTCACATGTCTACAACTCAGCTTGTTAGTGACGTGTACATGTGTGCCAATGCCCATGCTCCTACCGCCTCCATCCAATTCCCCGTCCCTGTTTGAACCGATCTCCTCCGCTATTAAAGACCCTGATCCCCGAAATACGCAGACCCCCCCCCCCCCCCCCCCCCCACCCACCCCCCCCCCCCCCCGAGATGGAAAATAATACGATAGCCTTTCTTATTCTCTTACATAATTTTGTAGGTTCGTGGTGGTGCGTGGGGGGGGGGGGGGTTGTTTGAGTGGGAGGGGTGGTTGAAATGAGTAACCTATCACGCTTAACGCTTATATATATAAGAATAAATATAAACACATCTATGTGAACATGTAAAGATGTGAAGAATAATTTATTTTCTAATATATTTCTAATGTTCGTGTTGAAATGCTTTTATTCAATTAGGCATGAACGGAGTCGCGTCTCTTTCAAATACTCCGCATAACATAATCTATGGCATTGACTCTTCATGTCAGAGTCTACTTAGGTATAAAATGATGATACTACGATCTATGATATTGTCTCTTCATGTCAGAGTCTACTTAGGTATAAAATGATGATACTACGATCTATGATATTGTCTCTTCATGTCAGAGTCTACTTAGGTATAAAATGATGATACTACGATCTATGACTTTGTCTCTTCATGTCAGAGTCTACTTAGATATTGAATACTGATACTATGATCTATGACATCTTATTATAATAACTGGTACAAAAAACATTTTTTTTTTTTTGCCAATCATTTTGTTTTTAAAATTAATTCTATTACATTGAACCGAGAGATGACCGCTCTTAAGCTGTCGGTGGAATGGGACGTCATGCTGGATTTAGTTGATCGCAAATCCTTCCACACATTTGACAACAATTTATTTCTCTGTTTTCGGTCGCCTCTTTTACATTTTCAATGGCCAGTTCTTTGTTTTTAAGTCTTTTCTAAACACCTGACTCCACGACTGTTTTCCTCTTGCTTCCTCTTCTCTTCATTCGGGCACGGTTCGAGCTCTACACCGTTCCAGCGGGCGTTGGATTTGCCCTGCTAAGCGCATTCTTCAATCGGCAACTGTCCTGTCCACGGTCGAACATTTATGTGACATCTGGGCTCTCCGTTTGTCACCTTCCATGTTTCGCTGGCACACGTGACCCGTATTGGACAACCACGAAGCACATCTGGCGCTTTAACGTAAACAACGGTATATTTTTGGTTTGGCAAAACAAACGAAGGACATCGGGCCTGTTATCCTATGTTAGCAATAAACACTAGAATAACCTGGACAAATATAAATATATCTATTTATTGTTCTAATTATATTTTAGTTGTAGAATTAAGGTTGGGATTATTTTTTTCCATCGAGCCGATTTTGGCAAATACCATTGGGAAGAATGTGTCCTTTTCTATTAAATGCCAATGGTAAATTAGACTTCATAAAATATTTCTGTTAAAATGTGTCACTCCGACTCCGCAACTCTCTGGTTGGCAAGGATCCCCGCGTGTTGTCGGACCCTTGTGTCCTGACGGTTGTTTGTGTGTTGGCCGTTCCTTGTGTGTAATGCTATCTATATGAGTTGGCCGTTCCTTGTGTGTAATCCTATCTTTGTGTGTTGGCGGTTCCTAGTGTGTAATCCTATCTTTGTGTGTTGGCGGTTCCTTGTGTGTAATTCTATCTTTGTGTGTTGGCGGTTCATTGTGTGTTATCCTATCTTTGTGTGTTGGCGGTTCCTTGTGTGTTATCCTATCTTTGTGTGTTGGCGGTTCCTTGTGTGTAATCCTATCTTTGTGTGTTGGTGGTTCCTTGTGTGTAATCCTATCTTTGTGTGTTGGCGGTTCCTCGTGTGTTATCCTATCTTTGTGTGTTGGTGGTTCCTCGTGTGTAATCCTATCTTTGTGTGTTGGCGGTTCCTTGTGTGTTATCCTATCTTTGTGTGTTGGCGGTTCCTTGTGTGTTATCCTATCTTTGTGTGTTGGTGGTTCCTTGTGTGTAATCCTATCTTTGTGTGTTGGCGGTTCCTTGTGTGTAATCCTATTTTTGTGTGTTGGCGGTTCCTTGTGTGTAATCCTATCTTTGTGTGTTGGCGGTTCCTTGTGTGTAATTCTATCTTTGTGTGTTGGCGGTTCCTTAAAACGAAAGCGTGTTGAGCATGGCGGGGTGTGCTGGGATCCTACTGCCCGAAGCCTCGGAAAGCAAAAAACAAAAAAAAAACAAAAAAAACCCCCCAAAAAACCAACTAATCAATAGAATTATTTGAAAAGGTTGTCTTTAACCTCTCCTCTGGCCAGCGAGGGACGGAATGAAATGGAACCCAATGGGGGGAGGAGATCTGCCCGAAGCCTCGGAAAGCAAAAAACAAAAAAAAAACAAAAAAAACCCCCCAAAAAACCAACTAATCAATAGAATTATTTGAAAAGGTTGTCTTTAACCTCTCCTCTGGCCAGCGATGGACGGAATGAAATGGAACCCAATGGGGGGAGGAGAGGGGGGGGGGAGAACGAAGACGAGCACTGTGGAATTTATGAGATGTTTACCATCGCCGTGGAACCTTCTGAAGAAAAAATAAATAAATAATGCACAGCAGGTCCTGGAGTGGCCATGCTGGTTACAACAGGTCGAAGATCGTAGAGAAGATGCAGGCGCCCCGTGTATCATGAGACGCTGTGGTCAGAGGGATTAGAGGTTATAAACGAGGCGTACGATTGATGCAGGCGCCCCGTATTATCATGAGACGCTGTGGTCAGAGGGATTAGAGGTTGTACACGAGGCGCACGTTTGATGCAGGCGCCCCGTGTATCATGAGACGCTGTGGTCAGAGAGATTAGAGGTTGTACACGAGGCGTACGATTGATGCAGGCGCCCCGTGTATCATGAGACGCTGTGGTCAGAGCGATTAGAGGTTGTACACGAGTGCGTGCAAACTACGTCCGCGGGGCACATAGTACTCTGCGAGTGGTCAGAGGGATTAGAGGTTGTACACGAGGCGTACGATTGATGCAGGCGCCCCGTGTATCATGAGACGCTGTGGTCAGAGGGATTAGAGGTTGTACACGAGGCGCACGTTTGATGCAGGCGCCCCGTGTATCATGAGACGCTGTGGTCAGAGGGATCAGAGGTTGTACACGAGGCGCACGTTTGATGCAGGCGCCCCGTGTATCATGATACGCTGTGGTCAGAGGGATTAGAGGTTGTACACAAGGCGTACGATTGATACAGGCGCCCCGTGTATCATGAGACGCTGTGGTCAGAGGGATTAGAGGTTGTACACGAGGCGCACGTTTGATGCAGGCGCCCCGTGTATCATGAGACGCTGTGGTCAGAGGGATTAGAGGTTATACACGAGGCGTACGATTTGTCGGTATTCAGATCAATTGAAATCAGGGGGCGCCTTGTATCTGACATGAAGCAAAGCTTAACAATTATAATTTCATAGTTTAACGACATGCCACCTCTTAAAATTACATTTTAACGTGTTCAGTAGCTGCCACCAGAGTTCCCAATAGATGACACTGAAGCTCATCAGTCGAGAGAAAGGTTGTAGACTTCCGTTTCCGTTGTTAATGACGTCACGCAGGTTTTGGCACATACTTGTACACTATGGACCAGCGGTCGACTAATGGCGGCTCGCGATCCGCATGCGGCTCTTTAGCGTCCTGAGTGCGGCTCGGCCAGTCGGCCACTAATCGGTTTTGACTCCGAAAAACATGGTTCTTGACTGGTTCTTGAAAAGAAATTTAGCTCTCAAAATTTTGTTAATCGTCCTGATGCCGATTTTTTTGGCAAACTCTTTCGACTAATGAGTTTGCCGACCACTGGTATAGACTGATAAAAAAGAGATTCTGTCTTAGAGAACACTTTCATAACGGGGCGTGGCATACGACATCGGGACGGAGCTTGTATTCGATCAGATGCTCGCCAGCCGCCGTCAGAATAACTGATTAAAATCTCCGCTATACGCCCCTGGCAGTTAAATTTGGTCGGCTTTTATCTTCTCTGATCACCACGGTGTTACACAGGTAGCTCATTCATACAAGCATGTTTCAAGTTTGTGCGTGGATCCACTGAGTTTACCCCAAGGGCAAATGTGAATTGATGGGGGGAAAAATTCTTTCAGTGAAATAAAATCAATATTTAATTGACGAAATGCCGATGGGTATTTATTAAGCCTAATGTGTATTAATATGATTAACATTTCAGGTCAGATTATCTCCCCGGTTTTTAGCTCGGCATTGATCCGGTCACGAGCCCGATGGCCAGCATTGAGACTCTGGACATACTTTAAGTCTGGGAGGCTAAATCAGGACATACTTTAAGTCTGGGAGGCTGAATCAGGACATACTTTAAGTCTGGGAGGCTGAATCAGGACATACTTTAAGTCTGGGAGGCTAAATCAGGACATACTTTAAGTCTAGGAGGCTGAACCATCACACAGTATCATGTCTGAACTCCTACTCCTTACCCCTAACGATCTTTTTGACATGATTGCATGAGGAAAGGACCCCTCCCCCCACCTTCCACCCCCCGAGGGCGGGCTTTAACATTGACATGTGACAAAACATAGTATCTGGATGTGACAAGGTTAAACATAGTATGTAGTTGTGACAAGGCTAAACATAGTATGGAGTTGTGACAAAGCTAAACATAGTATTGTAGTTGTGACAAGGCTAAAATTAGGATCTGGCTGTGACGAGGCTAAACATAGTATCTGGCTATGACAAGGCTAAACATAGTATGTAACTGTGACAAGGATAAACATAGTTACTGGCTGTGACAAGGTTAAACATAGTATGTAGTTGTGACAAAGCTAAACATAGTATGGAGTTGTGACAAAGCTAAACATAGTATTGTAGTTGTGACAAGGCTAAAATTAGGATCTGGCTGTGACGAGGCTAAACATAGTATCTGGCTATGACAAGGCTAAACATAGTATGTAACTGTGACAAGGCCAAACATAGTTACTGGCTGTGACAAGGTTAAACATAGTATCTGGCTCTGAGAAGGTTAAACATAGTATCTGGCTCTGACAAGGTTAAACATAGTATCTGGCTCTGACAAGGTTAAACATAGTATCTGTCTCTGACAAGGTTAAACATAGTATCTGGCTCTGACAAGGTTAAACATAGTATCTGGCTCTGACAAGGATAAACATAGTATCTGGCTCTGACAAGGTTAAACATAGTATCTGGCTATGAAAAGGTTAAACATAGTATCTGGATCTGACAAAGTTAAACATAGTATCTGGCTATGAGAAGGTTAAACATAGTATCTGGCTCTGACAAGGTTAAACATAGTATCTGGCTCTGACAAGGTTAAACATAGTATCTGTCTCTGACAAGGTTAAACATAGTATCTGGCTCTGAGAAGGTTAAACATAGTATCTGGCTCTGACAAGGTTAAACATAGTATCTGGCTCTGACAAGGTTAAACACAGTATCTGTCTCTGACAAGGTTAAACATAGTATCTGGCTCTGAGAAGGTTAAACATAGTATCTGGCTCTGACAACGTTAAACATAGTATCTGGCTCTGACAAGGTTAAACATAGCATCTGGCTCTGACAAGGTTAAACATAGTTTCCGACTCTGACAAGGTTAAACATAGTATCTGGCTCTGAGAAGGTTAAACATAGTATCTGGCAGTATCAAGGTGACGTCTCCCTAAAAACGAAGCGGAAAAGTTTTGTTTTCTATTGACTTCCTCAAGACGAACTCTCAAGTTCCCTCCCTTGTTCTGTACTGGACCTCACAAATAACTAAGGGAAGGGGGGCTTTTCACCCCCTACCCCCCCCCCCCAACATTCCCCTTACAAAGGTTGAAACGTGATAAGACTAAAAGGGGGGGTTAGGGGTGAGCTTAGCTTTTGTTCTGTACTGGCCCACACAAATAACTAAGGGAAGGGGGGCTTTTCCCCCCCTACCCCCCCCCCCCCCAATATTACCCTTACAAAGGTTGAAACGTGATAAGACTAGAAGGGGGTGTTAGGGGTGAGCTTAGCTTTGTCTAAGACTTGGTTGTCACCTTTGTCAGGCACCTTAACTGGGACCGAAAGAGTAATACGATAATCCCCACTCTCTCTGATCTGTTTATGTGGCAGTCTGTCTCTTCACCGCACACATCTTCAACCCACACATCCTCACCCCACACATCCTCACGCTACACATCTTCACCGCACACATCCTCACCCCGCACATCCTCACGCTACACATCTTCACCGCACACATCCTCACCCCACAATCCTCATCCCACACATCCCCACCCCACACATCCTCACGCTACACATCTTCACCGCACACATCCTCTTCCCACACATATTTTTCCCACACATACTATCCCCAAAAATCCTCACCCCCACACATCCTCACCCCACATATCCTCACCCCACACATCCTCTTCCCACAAATCCTCACCCCACACATCCTCTTCCCACAAATCCTCACCCCACATATCCTCACTACACACATCCTCGACGAACGCTTAAGGATTTTTAAAAAATACTCACAAAGGGAAATCCAATTGTTTGCTTTTTATGGTCGGCAGTCTTTTTTTGTTTCATCTCTGAAATATTTACCTAACGATGTGCGGTTGACAGTAGAAAATGGAAGGTTATTCTCATACAGAATAACAATTTTCCGACAAGATACGCCAAATACAACCCCCCCCCCCAAAAAAAATTGTACACAAAAAATACTTAAGTTAATGATTGTCATATAAAACAATCAGAAAGGGGGACTCCAAACTTGGGCATCTACTGGACAACACTGTGGAGGAATTACTTTATAGGCTGGATAATGACAAATCTTTTATTGTAAACATTGTCCATGACTATTTGGCACTCAACAATAATGGTATTGATTTCACAGTGTATTCTTTAGACTTGGAAACTGGGAAATCTGGATTCAGCAAAGGCGTTATCGGAAAAACAAATGTTTGGACACCACTGATTCAGGTGATGCAAGGAGATTCAATTGCATGCAAAGCTTAAAGAGCGCCTCGGTTTGGCTTAATCAGTTGGAAAGCGTTGATATGATCTAAGACTATACCGGTTAAAAATTAGTTCTAAAAGCAATACCTACACAATTTATAGTTTCTTACCGTACTATTTCTTGTTATCCGTGCATTGTTAGACCGACTGGACCAGCTAACTTGATATTTTTAGCACGGCTTATCCCTGCAGACGCCTTAAATTAACGTGGCTTCGTCGGTTCCAGATTACGTACATTGGCACTGTAAGGCTTGAGAGAGAATAGTGGTCAGATTACGTACATTGGCACTGTAAGGCTGGAGAGAGGAAATGATTATTTTAGTGGTCAGAATACGTACATTGGCACTGTAAGGCTTGAGAGAGAAAATGATTATTTCAGTGGTTCCCCTGACGTAAGGACGGTAATGAAAATTTAATTAACGGGACCGGAGTTCTAAGGGTGTAACGCTTGATGGGGATTTGAGTCCGTAGATTATATTCTCTTTCTGGACAAAGGAAAAGGATTACTACTCCAGCAAAAGAGGGGAAAAAGGGGGGGGGGGTGAGTTCAATCCCATCTCGTAAAGAAAAATTCTACCTGCTATAAAAATGTTTTCCTCCTCCAGAAGAGCGATAATTGTCTTTTTTTAGAAGAATAAATCATGTCCCTAAATAGAATAATAAATGATTGCCTGAACAGAAGAGTGCATTTTAAATGTGCTTGGAATATGGCACGGTGTCTGTGTTTGGAATGGGCATGGTGTCTATGGTTAAAATATGGCACGGTGTCTGTGTTTGGAATGGGCATGGTGTCTATGGTTAGAATATGGCATGGTGTCTGTGTTTGGAATGGGCATGGTGTCTATGGTTAGAATATGGCACGCTGTCTATGGTTAGAATATGGCACGGTGTCTGTGTTTGGAATGGGCATGGTGTCTATGGTTAGAATATGGCACGGTGTCTGTGTTTGGAATGGGCATGGTGTCTATGGTTAGAATATGGCATAGTGTCTATGGTTAGAATATGGCATGGTGTCTATGGTTAGAATATGGCATGGTGTCTATGGCTAGAATATGGCATGGTGTCTATGGTTAGAATATGGCATGGTGTCTATGGTTGGAATGGGCATGGTGTCTATGGTTAGAATATGGCATGGTGTCTATGGTTAGAATATGGCATAGTGTCTATGGTTAGAATATGGCATAGTGTCTATGGTTAGAATATGGCATGGTGTCTATGGTTAGAATATGGCATAGTGTCTATGGTTAGAATATGGCATGGTGTCTATGGTTAGAATATGGCATGGTGTCTATGGTTAGAATATGGCGTGGTGTCTATGGCTAGAATATGGTGTGGTGTCTGTGGATAGAATTTTGTATGATGTATGTGGTTAGAATGTGGTAAGGTGTCTGGTTTTGAATTTGGAATGATGTCTCTGGAATGTAGTTAGAATGTTGTATGGTGCCTGGAATGTGGTTAGAATTTAGTATGGTGTCTCTGGGATGTGGTTTGGATGTGGTATGGTGTCTCTGGAATGTGGTTAGAATGTGGTAGGGTGTCTGGAGTGTGGTTAGAATGTGGTATGGTTTCATGGTTAGAATTTTGTATGGTGTCTCTGCAATGTGTTTATAAAATTGTATGGTGTCTGGAATGCGGTTAGAATGTTGTATAGTGTCCCTGGAATGTGGTTAGAGTGTGGTATGGTGTCTGGAATGTGGTTAGAGTTTGGCATGGTGTATGTGGTTAGAATGTGATATGGTGTCTCAGGAATGTAGTTAGAATTTAGTATGGTGTCTCTGGAATGTGGTTAGAATTTGAAATAGTGTCTATTGTTAGAATTGGAAAGGTGTCTTTGGAATGTGATTAGAATGTGTTGTGGCTTCACGAATGTGGTTAAAGCTATGTATGGCGCATGGAATGTGGTTAAAATTTGGTATGGCGTCTGGGATGTTGTTAGAATAGGGCATAATGCCTTTGTTAAGAATGTGGTATAATGTCTAGAATGTTAGAGTGTGGTATGATGTCTATGGTTAGAATGTGGTTTGTTGCCCCTAGAATGTGGTTAGAAATAACATGGTGTCTGGGATGTGGTTGGAATTTGATATGATGTTTTGAATGTGGTTGGAATGTGATTATGATATAGTGTACGTAATATTGTTAAAAATGTAGCGTCTGGCTAGAACTGGGATTTTTGTCTCTGCGTTAAATATTGTTCCAGAAATGAGTCTGGTGACGTCGTTAGCTTAAACAAAGTATTTTTGGCGCGTACTTTTAATGACTGATTGCACGTTTATGTATTGAACACTACACTGAACACAGGCGTGCTACTGAACCTTGCCCTGTTTCATCAGCCAGTTGCATGTACCCCCCCCCCCCCCCCCCCCCCCCCCCCCCAAACCTCACAGTTCGGTACTTGTGTCTTCTGTCCCAAATCTACCACCAAGATATTTTCAGGACTGTTGTCATTTTCCGACCGTAATTCGTGTTGAATGCTGCTTTCTCTCGTTCGCCCCTCTTCTGTTATCTCGTGGAGATAAGACGGTTGATCTGTGTTCAACACACGCCTGTCCACTGAGGACATTGTTGTTTTGTCATAGAAGGATGGGTTTTTTGTTGTTTTCGTTAGTTCATAGGACTGTGCCACCGAGGAACCCTATTTATTAAAATATACAATATTTAAAGGAGATGCATTATAATCATGTAAGGAACCGGAAGTGTTGTCCAGAAGACAGGGTTAGCCTCGGGGTGAATCTCTGGAGCACGCTGGATCTGGGCGCCATCTTTTTATTATAAAAAACGAAAGGAAACGAATCTAGCAATAAAATAATAATAAATTGGCTAATGAAATATCATCAACCTGCAGAGCCCCCGAGAGAGGAAAAGGCCGTCAAGGATCTCTCTCTCCCTCTCTCTCTCTCTCTCCCTTTCTCTCTCTCTCTCTCTCTCTCTCTCTCTCCCCCTCTCTCTCTCCCCATCTCTCTCTCCCTCCCTCCCTCTCTATCTCCATTTTGTTCTGTCTATCGCCGCTCTCTCAATATCCCTCCAAGTCGTTTCCATTGCTCGTGACTCTTTGGTGTCCACCGCTCTCTTTTCCCGCGTGGGTTCCATGTCAGTGTCTGCCTGGCGATGTTTGAAGTCCTTTCCGTTAGCGTCTGACCCGTCCACCTCCACTCCTTATTTCTGTTGTAGTATTCTATTGGTACCGGTAAGTGTTATGCTTTGGCCAAACGTGTCTATTTGATGGTTAATCATCTCTGTATGCATTGGTTGATGCACAGGTTCCCAAACTTTTTTGAGTAACGGTCCCTTTTCTGCATTCGGTCTTGTTGTCGTCGTCCCCCCCCCTCCAAAAAAAAAAAGCGCTTTAATTTTAAATTCGAACAAGTGTTGTACTAAGTGGTGTATTTTGTAATACATTTCTTTTCACCTCGTGGCTCCCCTGTGACGAAGAACAGTTTTGGAACCTCTGGGTTAATAAATGTTTGCGCAGTTTTGCTATTTAATGTTAATTTGTGTTCTTCCATGTTTATTCATTTGTAGCCTACTTTGGGGCCAAAGAACCTCAACTTTCTTTGTCTAACGGGAAATAAGAGAGGATATAGGTAACTCAAGGTGTGGAGGAACCCGTACCTGGAAATAAATACGAAACCAATTTGTACGACGGAATGTTGTTCCAACGGAACTTGCATCAAACGGAAGAAATGGAACAAACAAAATTAAAAATATTACAAAGTTAACATTTTCACATTTCTCGCTCGCATTTTCTATTTAAAATTCGTCCGAACAAACATGTCCAAACAAACTCGTCCGAACAAACTCGACCGAACAAACTCGTCTGAACAAACTTGTCCCAATAAACTCGTCCGAACAAACTCGTCTGAACAAACTCGTCCGAACAAACTCATCCGAACAAACTCGTCCGAACAAACTCGACCGAACAAACTCGACCGTACAAACTCGTCCGAACAAACTCGTCCGAACAAACTCATCCGAACAAACTCGTCCGAACAGACTTACTTCCGAACAGACTTACGTCCGGACAGACTTAAGTTCGAACAACCTTCCCTCGTACATATTGGTTTCCTAAAAATTTCCGGTAACCGGGGAAATCCAGCATTAAGGTCAAAGGAAAGAACAAAGCCATATTCAGCGAACAACAACTAATAAATCTGATGATGGTGCATTTACGGGCTCATTGCAATGGAAACTCTCCTCGATTTCCCATCTGTGTCGGGAAAATAAAAACATCCGTTTTAGGGCATTAAAATGATTGGCTTATAACTCACATTTATTTTCTCCTTATCGTTAATTACCTAATGGCGTACTTTATTTTCACCACCTAATGGCGTACTTTATTTTACCCACCTAATGGCGTACTTTATTTTACCCACCTAATGGCGTACTTTATTTTACCCACCTAATGGCGTACTTTATTTTACCCACCTAATGGCGTACTTTATTTTACCCATGGCCATTGGTACGGTTTTAGTGTTGTTTCCCGTCGATATCTTTGAAGATATTCCACATATCTCTGAAGATTTTCCACATATCTCTGAAGATATTCCACATATCTTAAAAAGATACCACATATCTCTGAAGATATTCCACATATCTTAAAAAGATACCACATATCTCTGAAGATATTCCACATGTTTCTCCCCCCGCACACGTCCCCCCCCCCTCCCCCAACCACAGAAATAATTTGTAAAAAAACTCTTTAATAAAAAAAAAAAATAGCACCCGTTTCCTCGTTTAACTGAAAGGGAAACGAAGTTGGTTTATGCATGAATGTAGTAGGATTACAGCCTACACACACTTAATGTCAGAAGTTTTTTGTCATCAAGGGAAGACGACCTTCGTGACGCGCCGTACAGGGAATCCCCCGAAGCTAATTCATGCACGAATGATACAACTAGGACAAACAACAACAAAGCTTAAGCGAGCCTTGACAAGGACAAACAATGGGGGACATCCATCATACTGACAACTCCCTCTTCTCTTGACATCCTCCCTCTTGTAGTATAACTGCTGGTCCTGTGTAACAATGGCTGGCCGCCGATGGACTAACACTGGACTGTTAATACTCGATTGCCCCCCCCCCCAATAAAAAAAATAAAAAAAAAAATTAAAACAAAATGACATCCTCCCTCTTGGAGTATAACTGCTGGTCCTGTGTAACAATGGCTGGCCGCCGATGGACTAACACTGGACTGTTAATACTCGATTGCCCCCCCCCCCAATAAAAAAAATAAAAAAAAGAATTAAAACAAAATTACACACACAACCACCATCCAAGACCACCACACAATCGACACACTCACGGCGAACTATTTATGACAAAAGCACACCGCCGTTGCTTATTTTTTTACTATTACACAGCAACTTGTATCATCTCCCATCACACAATTAACGACATCCACTCAGTGGAGTGACGCACAGGGCATACAGTATACATCATTTCTTGCCATCTATGAATGTACAACATCACACACTATTTTTCATAAACCATCACATGCAGTAATAAACAATTGCATTAAGCAAATTTCACCATATTCCGTACCAACAAAACAGTAGGGGCCTCCACCTCGTGAAAATAGTTCTCTAACTCATTTCAAGCGCACTGCGAAGTTACTAGCGTTACAAGGTGGAACTATTGACCAGGGGTGGGCAACCTTTTTGTACTTAGCGGTCCCGTGGAAAGTATTAGATTTTTTTGGTGAGCCACGTTCTAATTCTCGTGGAATCATCGAAATTTACTTCGATTTAAGTTCGAAAATAAAATTATTAATTTTCAAAGACTTGTGCGGGTTATCATTCACACTTTGTCAATTTTACAGTTACATTAATCCAGTGCCCGGTCGCGCTTGCGACCAGATTAAACGTTTCAGCGGGCCGAATGTGGCCCGAGGCCCGTAGGTTCCTCAATCCTATTACAGACTAACTTTGCACGACGTGTAAAGCAGCACTTGGCGCACCGTGCTCTGGATCTTTCGATTGTTAGTTAAGCCATGCTTAAATACACCTGCTTATTTCCATGCATCTCTTCTCGGCGCCTGCATCTTTAGTACATAACCATTCTTTCAAAAGGGATTCCTAGTTTGTCGCCCATCTCGTGCCTCACCACCACACATTGTAAGGATCTTCTTGTGACTCTATGCTTCCCCCGGGAAATCTGGAGCTGAGCCCTCTCGTTCTTTTATTCCTGAGAACTAACAACAGCCGTGTTCCCCGGTGACCAACAACAACTGTGTTCCCCGATGACCAAAAACACCCGTGTTCCCCGGTGACCAACAACAGCTGTGTTCCCCGTCGACCAAAACCAGCTGTGTTCCCCGGGGACCAACAACAGCTGTGTTCCCCGATGACCAAAAACACCCGTGTTCCCCGGGGACCAACAACAGCCGTGTTCCCCGTCGACCAACACCAGCCGTGTTCCCCGGTGACCAACAACAGTCGCTGCGGAGATGGTGTTCTCTTTACAACACAATTTGATGGATAGCGTTCTCTCTGTGCTCCTGTCGTCCTAAAACTAAAACGGTGCTCTTTACAGAAGGCGATACCCTTCATTGTACTCTGAAGATGTGACCTTGTTTTCTGTCGTCGTGACTGAAGATAAAATAATATTTGACTGAAGGCAGATCTCACAGGTTGAAAAATAATGATTAGTATTGAATTAGATTGAGAGTTTGCTAAAAACTTATTGCCGTTCTCGCTAAAATGCCGTGTTGCTATTTTACAAATCCGTATGGTCTTTTGATCTGTTTTCTTCGACCATCACCCCTGGTCTAACTCTTGCAACAACCATCTATCCTAACTACACATCACCCCTGATCTAACTCATTCAACAACCATCTATCCTAACTAAACATCACACCTGATCTAACTCATTCAACAACCATCTATCCTGACTACACATCACCCCTGATCTAACTCATTCAATAACCATCGATCCTGACTACACATCACCCCTGATCTAACTCATTCAAAACCATCTATGCTAACTACACATCACCCCTGATCTAACTCATTCAACAACCATCTATCCTGACTACACATCACCCCTGATCTAACTCATTCAACAACCATCTATGCTAACTACACATCACCCCTGATCTAACTCATTCAACAACCGTCTATCCTAACTTTAACAACCCATCACCCCTGATCTAGACATGTGTTGTTACCCCCCCCCCCACTTCATCTCTAACCTATTGGAAATCAGTCAGGTTTCACCCCCCACCCCCAAACCCCCGTCCCCACCATAAAACCTTTTCAACGGTACTTCCTATTCTCTCTATGATTACATTCAATCCAATCCAAGACGGGATCAAGGAGGTTCCCGATAAATGTATCCCGTGACCCATCCCACGGATGTCAACTACCATCAGACAACCTATCTGTCAGCTCAAACTATCTGGTGGCCCCAGACTAATCAATAGCCCCATGCACCCCCCAGCGCTATTTCTCTCTCCCCCCCCCCCCTTTCCCCGCACACTACGTTCAAGTAGTTGAGTTTTAAATTGGAGAGTCTAACAGAAACTACGTCACATGGTGATTGACAATTAAATGGGGGCTAGTTGTGTCCAGTTAAGGGGTACCTTACTTAACATGTACACAAGAGCTCTAAAACCTAGGCAAGGGCACTATATACACCTGAGTGACATAGGGCATTTATAAACAATATTATAAACAGGGCAGCATTGTTACACGAAGGCATATTTGAATCTTATGCTCAGGCGTTTAAAAGCATACCTTTGTCTCCTGCGGCAAGGTTTCTCTTTAATCTACATTTCTATGACGAGATATCTGACGTATTAGCTAACGTATATCCAAACAAAGACATACATAATTTTTTTTTGAAATTCGTAATGTAAAGTGAAAGTTGCGGAATAAAAACGTCTTCACTTATTGGTTGGTTCTATAAGTTGTCATGGATCAATCAGTTCAAACAAATGGTCTTCACTGATTGGTTGGTTCTATAAGTTGTCATGGATCAATCAGTTCAAACAAATGGTCTTCACTGATTGGTTGGTTCTATAAGTTGTCATGGATCAATCAGTTCAAACAAATGGTCTTCAATGGTTGGTTGGCGGTTGCTTAACTGTTATTGACTGACTCAAGATTTGTACATCTTGTGATTCCTGTACCTTATGTTACATCCTATCTTCACGCTAGACGAGTTGTCATATGATTGCACTCCCTTGCCCCAGCTTACTTTTAACCTAACTTTCCTAAAACTATATGCTCTTTCCTTGACAGGACAACACCATCAGCCGAGCCCACAAAGACAATGGCCCTGATGGATTCATTATCCCTCACCAGAACCATCAACCGGCATTTGGGGAGCACCTGCGACAGGAAGACGTCCTCAGTCCAAGGAAAAGGGTCCAACAGGTCATCTTTTGATTTACACACAAAAAAAATAAATAAACTAGTTAGCTAAATAAAATGGATTCTTAAGCAATAAAGTTTTACCTGTCTAATGAAGTGCAGGCTCTAGCAGCCCTCACTCACTCATCTCCATTTTAAAACATATCCTCCCCCCCCCCCCATCCTTCTCCCCAATAACAAATGGTCCCCCCCCCCCCCCCATCCTTCTCCCCAATAACAAATGGTACTAAAAATGCAAATAAGCCTGATTTTTTTGGGGTCTACCCGCATAACCCCTGACATGACCTCCGACACCCCCGGGGGTTGTGGGCACCCCTGATTAAGAACCCCTGCTCCAACAATAGAATGTTACACTATTACATTAAATGGAGGCTTAAGAAATAGAGTTTTACCCTGTCACATGAATGTTAATTAAGCCTACTCTTAAACTGCATTTATTCCTTGGCTTGCTGACCTAGGAATAAATGCGTTTAAAACTAAACCTTTGTCGGGACAAAACAAAATGTCATGCCTCTCAACATGTCATGCCTCTCAACATGTCATGAATGGTCATATTGAATTAGGCTTCCATTTTAGCCAATGACCTCAACATTAGACCTAATCAAAAAATGTCTGAAGACCGAATGATTGCTCTCAGTCCTTAAATTAAAAAAATTAGATCTAACAAAATAATTATAAATAAATTAACTAAAAGTTCAGATTTGTTATACAATAAATTATTCATTTTATTAAACCTAATAAATGATTTTGTGATTGGTTCACAAACATTACTACTATTAATTTTTGCTGCTTTAGTGGATGCCTGATTCATCAGTCCACCATTCATTAGTCCCAATACATGAGTCCACCATTTATTAGTCCCATTACATTAGTCCACCATTCATTGGTCCCAATACATGAGTCCTCCATTCATTAGCCCCATTACATGATTCCACCATTTATTAGTCCCATTACATGAGTCCACCATTCATTAGTCCCATTACATTAGTCCACCATTCATTAGTCCCATTACATGATTCCACCATTTATTAGTCCCATTACATTAGTCCACCATTCATTAGTCCCATTACATGATTCCACCATTTATTAGTCCCATTACATTAGTCCCATTACATGAGTCCACCATTCATTAGTCCAATTACATTAGTCCATCATTTATTAGTCCCATTACATTAGTCCACCATTTATTAGTCCCATTACATTAGTCCACCATTCATTAGTCCCATTACATGATTCCACCATTTATTAGTCCCATTACATTAGTCCACCATTTATTAGTCCCATTACATCAGTCCACCATTCATTAGTCCCATTACATGAGTCTACCATTTATAAGTCCCATTACATGAGTCCACCATTTATTAGTCCCATTACATGATTCCACCATTCATTAGTCCACTTACATGATTCCACCATTACATTAGTCCACCATTCATTAGTCCCATTACATGAGTCCACCATTCATTAGTCCACCATTCATTAGTCCACCATTCATTAGTCCACCATTCATTAGTCCAACATTCATTAGTCCCATTACATCAGTACACCATTCATTAGCCCACCATTCATTAGTCCATCATTCATTAGTCCACCATTTATTAGTCCACCATTCATTAGTCCACCATTCATAGTCCACCATTCATTAGCCTACCATTCATTAGTCCACCATTACATTGGTCCACCATTCATTATTCCACCATTCATTAGGCCACCATTCATAATTCCACCATTCATTAGTCCACCATTTATTAGTCCATCATTCATTAGTCCATCATTCATAATTCCACCATTCATTAGTCCACCAGTCATTAGTCCACCATTTATTACTCAACCATTCATGAGTCCACCATTCATTACTCAATCATTCATTAGTCCACCATTCATTAGTCCACCATTCATCAGTCCACCAATCATTACTCAATCATTCATTAGTCCACCATTCATTACTCAACCATTCATCAGTCCACCATTTATTACTCAATCATTCATTAGTCCACCATTCATTAGTCCACCATTCATTAGTCCACCATTCATCAGTCCACCATTCATCAGTCCACCATTCATCAGTCCACCGTTTCAACTCTGGCTTAGCAGGCTTAGCATGTGCAGAAGTTGACTACTTTTTTCTTTTTTTCCCACAGGAGTTCCCAGGGGTTAGGAAGTTGATAACAGCGGCCCCGATAGATGATGAACCTGGAGACATTTCCTGGGAGGTCTTCGATGAGCTGGGCTACGTCAGCAAGACACAGCTGCAGCCGGGCATGGATGCCTATGCCAGGAACAAGTTTAACCTCCAGGCCAGTGACAACACAAAGTCTAACCGGGATGTGCCGGACACCAGGCACATGAAGTAGGTTCTCATCTTACCGGTTTGGGGGGGG
>CAXITT010000408.1:119781-162826 GCA_964033795.1 Lymnaea stagnalis | reverse complement strand
CCCCCCCCCCCCCCAAAAAAAAAAAAAAAAAAAGAAGAAGAAAAAAGGAAGAAAAAAAGAAAAGTAATTTGATCACATTTAATTAGGATGAAGATTAACTTTGATGTCAACCTAATAGATTTATCAAATAAGAATTTTTAAAAAAAAAAAGGTTGTCATTGCACAGAATGCAACTCTTCACTGAAGTCCTCCTAAGCCATGAAAGCTTTGACTTAACCATAAAAATTAAAATGTTCCTGAGATTGCCTCCCACTCTTAATAAGGGCTTGGGATTTGTGGAGATGGTAAATGGCCACAATGTATGGAGATAGTAAATGGCCATGATGTGTGGAGATGGTAAATGACTATGATGTGTGAAGATGGTAAATAGCCACGATGTGTGGAGATGGTAAATGGCCATGATGTGTGGAGATGGTAAACGGCCACAATGTGTGGAGATATTAAATGGCCACGATGAGTGGAGATTGTTAATGGCTATGATGTGTGGAGATGGTAAATAGCCACAATGTGTGGAGATGGTAAATGGCCAGAATGTGTGGAGATGATATATGGCCACAATGTGTGGACTTGGTAAATGACCACGATGAGTGGAGATGGTAAATGGCCACGATGTGTGAGGATGGTATATGGCGATGATGTGTGGAGATGGTAAATGGCCACTAGGTGTGATGGTAAATGGCCATGATTCGTGGAGATGGTAAATGGCCACGATGTGTGGAGGTTGTAAATGGCCACGGTTTTCATTCACTGGGATTAATGTTTAACCGTGATTTCAGAGAATGATGTGAGATCTCATTGTTTCGTGGATCATGATCACATTTTACGCAGCTCAACATTTAGTTTTTCTTTATCACCTAATATACCAAGTACAGGTTCAATTAACAGTTGTAAAGAAACCCATTTTACATTTCTAAATGGACGCATTCAAGTAATGCTGCAAAAGTCTGAAGCTGGGAAACAACAGGTGCTTGATGTCGTTAAAATATTGTGTCAACTAGAGACCGACCGAATTTTGGCGCCGAAAATTGCCATTTTTATCACTTTCGGCCTAGTTTTTTTTTTTTTGGGGGGGGGGGGGGGGGGGAGAAAAAGGAAAGTGAATTTTGGTTTGGGACGAAAGTGATTGAGACTGTTTTAAAAAAAAAAAATTTCCACCACAAATGGGGGTGAAGGAGTTTGGTCACTGAACGAAATTATTACGGCACCAGCACAGAAAGACAAATGTGTTGGTACTAGGCTAAATATTAATACAGCGATGTCTTGCCAGCTATTTATGAAAACACAAAGCATTAGTACGACAATAACCTTGAAAAATTGTGGTGATATTTTTATAGCCTTAATAACTGATATTTAGGTCACATTTGGCTCTATTAGAGACACAATAATTATTGTAGATTTATAAAAACTAAGGGCACTCAAGCCTCTATTTTTGCATGAATTCCTCCCCCTTTTTTTTAATAATTCTCCCCCCCCCCCCCCCCCCATCCAAGTTTTCTCTTTAAAATTTGTTAAAAATGTATTATAAAGTAGAATGGTACTTTAACACAAATTTAAATTACTTTTTAATTAAAATGGTAAAGCCAAAGCATTCATTAGATGTTTATTATTATTCACTGTGATCTGATTTTTTAAAATAAAAAGAATGTAAATATTGATACTTTCCCAATCATTTTCGATTTATGCAGAATGTATGCGTGAACAAATTTCCAAATATCTAAATATTTCGGTTTTTGACCGAAAGATTCGTTACGCTTTTGGTTTTGGCTTTGGTTTCGACCGAAAGTCTCGTTAAGCTTTCGGTTTCACTTTTGTCCGAAAGTCATTTTTAAATTTGGGCCTAGTTTCCGTTTCAGCCGAAATCAGAAAATCACTTTCGGTCGGCGTGTAGTGTCAACACAAACATAGCTGCAGCCGTGGCTGTTAAGAACTAGCGCGTGGAAAAATTGCGTCAATCCAAACATAGCTGTTAAGTAATAGCTTCTGTAAGAAAAATTGCGTCAATCCAAACATATCTGTTAAGTAATAGCTTCTGTAAGAAAAATTGCGTCAATCCAAACATAGCTGCAGCCATAGTAGTTAAATGAAAGCTACTGGAAATGTCGAGAATGTTAACCAAAAAAATGATAGAAATATAAAAGACATCTTTATTTCATCAGTTTCTGACACCGTAAAAGCAAAATAATATTTTTTTTTATAGCCAGTGACGGGAAAGAATTGGACATAATTAAAAAAGTCAAGGTCATTAGGAATGAAAAACGCCAAGGTCAGTATTTAGTTTAACATATCATGTTGCCTGTGATGAGAATAGAAATAATGTGTAACTTCAGTATGTGGGATTATTTGATACTATGCCTGAGATTAATAATTTTAAAATTATAAGAGAGAGATTTTTTTCTGCCTACTTCTATGAAAAAACTGCAGTTGGCCATTAAATGCTGCCTCGATATGAAGGAAAAAAGTGCCACTCGGGGAGGACCACCCCTTCCGCACCCTCTTCCCAGACATTGGGGGGGGGGGGGGGGGAAAAAATTAGATTTTTCAAATTAAAGTTTTGGGACCATGAGATGAGCCAAAAGAATTGCAAGAGAGAAAATGAAAATACAAAATGAAAGTTAGCTTATTTTAGGCATGATTAAGAAAATTGTTTCAGAGAAAATTCACCAACATTTGTAATTTATTAATCTGAAGGGATAAATGGTACTTCTGTTTGAGGATCACACATACATTGCCAAATGTCTCTAAGCAGCTTTGGCAGCTTCTAATCCCATTAGATTCTTCTCATTAAAGTAAAAAAATCATTGTAAAAAGAAAATCACCCTTAGAAAATTGTTGATCTTGCATGTAAAAAAAAAAAAAAATTGTTAAATCTCTTTTTCTCGTCTTTTCTGTTCAATTTTAGTAACTATTTCAGTTAGGAAATATCTATTTTTAACTATCAAAAATTGACCTAGAGCTTTAAATGTAAAAAATTAAATATTATTGGTGAAACATCAAATAAAAATTAGATATTATTGGTGAAACATCAAATAAAAATTAGATATTATTGGTGAAACATCAAATAAAAAATCTCTGTTGCTACTTTTTTCAACTACTACAAGACATTTTAAAAATATTATCTCAATTGAAATGTCAGTTAGGACATAATCAAACATCTTGAATGATCCCAGATGCTGTCAATTGGATTTATTAAATTGTTAAGGTATTCATAGAACTTCTCAGAATGCACTTTTGAGATATTGTCATGAGGTGAGGTTTGTGAAATCTGTTAGTGAAATTTCCAGTGAGATTAACCAGGTGCTCCTGTGTAAGTCAAGCACCAAAGGTGTCATAAAGTAGGGAGGGAAATTGACTCCAATGAAAATGAAATGAGTTTGGCTCTTCTTACCTCATGTGTGCAGATAACTTGTTAATCTTCCCAAGAGACAATATTTGCACTAGGGAAGCAGGCATTAGGGCTGCAGGTTAGCTTTTGCCACCTGTGTGGTGGAAGGTGTTTGTTGAAGAGAGCTTTCAGGTAAATTTTTCACATTCTCCAAGGGTGATGGTTTGGCTGAACTCGGGGGGAGGTGTCAGATTGAGGGGCAAGAAATGGGCAAGGTGTCTCCTATTATTCTTCAGAAAAGATAAGAAATATTTTTAAAATGACAAACTTGATAACAAAGTTTATCATATCCAGTCATCATCTACCTCTAAACGTGCTCTCATTTCAGTACAGGCATAGCTAACCAGCATTTCTCTCAGAAATTATCTGAGACCCTTTTAGTATTACTGGAGACGCCTGACTGGCTGAATGATGGACATGGATAGCTAGATTGGAGGGTATCCGGTAGACATGGTGTAGCTTGTGACCTGATGCCTTGTAGAATGTATGTATTTATCTTCATAGTGATTAGTGATTGTCCTAAAATTTCTCTGGCCACTAAAAAAAAAACCTGTTCTTCTTATAGGTCTGATAAGGTCAAGGGTCAATGGTGCCACTATTGCTAAAGGTCAAGTGCTGACTTTCTTAGACAGCCACTGTGAGTGTAATGAGCATTGGCTTGAACCTTTACTGGATAGGGTTAAGGAGGTCAGTCATTGAGACAGTTTTTGGTAGCCTTAGTTTACCATGACAACAATATTTCATTATTTTCATTTTTAACAATTAAAAATTTGCCTAGAGCTTAAAATGTAAAAAAATTAATTATTATTGGTGAAGCATCAAGTTAAAAATCTCTGTTGCTACTTTTGTCAATGAATACAAGACATTTTAAAAGTATTATCTCAATTGAAATGTCACTTAGGACATAATGAGGCATCTTGAATCACAGATGCTGTCATTTTAAGGAAAATTCACATCAACACACATTTGCGGGCAAAAAAACGCTATTAGATAGTGTCAAAAGTTAAAATGCCTGACCAGCAAAAGGGAGGTCATTTAATGTATTGCCTTATTGTTGCATTTTTTTATGTAAGCCAAATTGACTGAGAGGCTATGAAGAAAGAATAGAGTGCTGATAGTCATCCACTTGTAGATTTTAAGTTACATGGTGTGTGGCGCTGTCGTTGTTGAATTGTATTCTGATGCTGGCTTGAATTTGAGATTTTTAAGTAAACTGCCAATTTGGGCCAAAATTTGTTTTCTTGTAATTTAATGTTATTGGTATTAAGCCATGGTGTACATTGTTTTTTTAATGCTATATTTTCTGTTTTTGTTGTGTTGATAGGACCGAAGGAATGTCGTCAGTCCCATCATTGATGTCATCAGCATGGACAACTTTGACTACATTGGGGCATCGGCAGACCTGAAAGGAGGTTTGACCATCAACTTGTTCTATAATTTATTGTTCTTGTAATAGTTTCTTTATATAGGCCTACCTTGTTTGTTTTTCAGTTTGTTTTTTTTTGGTTTGTTTTTTCGTTTTTTGTTGTTTTTTTTTGGTTTGTTTTTTCGTTTTTTGTTGTTTTTTTTTGGTTTGTTTTTTCGTTTTTTGTTGTTTTTTTTGTTTTGTTTTTGCTATTAACTGGAAAATCTTGTTTTGTAACATACAAAAATGGTATTCAAATTATCAACAAAATTAATTTGTTCTATAATTTATTGTTCTTGTAATAGTTTCTTTATATAGGTCTACCTTGTTTGTTTTTTTGTTTGTTTTTTTTTGGTTTGTTTTTTCGTTTTTTGTTGTTTTTTTTTGGTTTGTTTTTTCGTTTTTTGTTGTTTTTTTTTGGTTTGTTTTTTCGTTTTTTGTTGTTTTTTTTGGTTTGTTTTTGCTATTAACTGGAAAATCTTGTTTTGTAACATACAAAAATGGTATTCAAATTATCAACAAAATTAAACATGACGTCTGTATTTCAGGATTTGACTGGAATCTAGTGTTCAAATGGGATTACATGACCCCAGAGGAACGCAACCGTCAAAAAGAAAACCCAATTGCACCTATCAGGTACACTTGAAAAACTTTTTTCACTCCTTTAGATTTCTTTTCAAATAGGTAGGATTATTCCACATTTGATGAATGATAGTTTTTATATATATGTATTTTTTAATGACACAAATGTAAATTATTTCTGCACCAGAACACCTATGATAGCTGGAGGACTGTTCTCTATAGACAAGTCTTGGTTTGATGAACTTGGACAGTATGACCTCAAGATGGATGTTTGGGGAGGTGAAAATTTAGGTCTGTTCACTGATCCGGAGATAATTGAAATAAGGCACAAAAAAAGATATTATTATTAATTATTATTATTAATTACCATATGTCTTGGCCTATTTAGATTTATTTGATGCATTAGAGGCCCCCTAAATTTAGAAGGAAGAAATCAGATTAAAATATTGTTTTATTTTTACCTATTCCTCATAGCACTATTCACTATCCCCAATGTATCCAGTGAATACCATATTTCATCATGAAAATCTGACTAACCATGACAAATTTAGGATAGTACACTAATTTGACCCTAACTTGCATGTAAATTTTGATCCAATAATAAGTTTAAGTTTGATTTACTGGTATGTGTGGATTAAAACATACGACAGTGCTTACTGTAGTGCAGAATTCAGTGTTGCTATGTAGCTGATGCTCATCCCACATCCCAAACTATAGCGCCAATCACTTACCTTTGGTTTAAAGGACGTAGTATGGGTTTTGGGGATATTTTATAGGGATAAAAAGCTAAATAGGTATATGGGATTTTACAGTACAACATAATGACAGCAATATTTCAGCTGTTCCCTTTTGTAGCTTATCCTGATGCACACTACCTGACATCTTTGAAGTTACAAGACATAAATGTATGTCAGAGAAAAGTGTCAATATTTTGTTTCATAAACATAAGCTTACATTATGGTAATTGTAGGAACCTGTGCCTAGTTAAAGAGAGGAAAACTAGAGAGAATATTTTTATTGATGGAAAAAATTAATTAATTTGATTGTCTTTCTTACATCTAGCACAAGAGCAGTAGTACTTCATGTGTGTAGACCAGAAGATGATGTAAAATAAACCGTTGCCAGCAGTGTTGCCCTATTACTTTATCCTCTATTCATTGTGGATTCTTTCCTGTTCCCAGAAATCTCATTCCGCGTGTGGCAGTGCCATGGGAGCCTTGAAATCATCCCCTGCAGTCGTGTGGGTCACGTCTTCCGTAAGCAGCATCCTTACACCTTCCCAGGGGGAAGTGGACAGGTGTTTGCCAGGTAATCCACTTGAATTCTGTCGTTGCATGGCCAGTCACAGCTGGTTGTAGCGTAAACAGTATTCATTTTATTTTTGTCATCTCTTAACTTTGTATTGCTCTATGTAACAACCAGGCATGTATCATGTGTCTACACTACAATTAAACATGGAACGCCCACCTTTGTATACAATCCATTTTATTGTGAGGAAATGTTTTAGAAATGATCTCATTTACATCCCAATGATGGTTGAGAAATGAAAGATCTCATTTACATCCCATTGATGGTTGAGAAATGAAAGATCTCATTTACATCCCATTGATGGTTGAGAAATGAAAGATCTCATTTACATCCCATTGATGGTTGAGAAATGAAAGATCTCATTTACATCCCATTGATGGTTGAGAAATGAAAGATCTCATTTACATCCCATTGATGGTTGAGAAATGAAAGATCTCATTTACATCCCATTGATGGTTGAGAAATGAAAGATCTCATTTACATCCCATTGATGGTTGAGAAATGAAAGATCTCATTTACATCCCATTGATGGTTGAGAAATGAAGGATCTCATTTACATCCAGTTGATCGTTGAGAAATGAAAGATCTCATTTACATCCAGTTGATCGTTGAGAAATGAAGGATCTCATTTACATCCCAATGATGGCTAAAAAATACCTAAACATGATTATAGTTTGTCTAAAGCATTGTTTCCCAACATGGGGAATTTTAAAAGTTAAAGTTCCCTTGGGAAAAATATGTACATTTCTGAAGGAGGCAGAGGAGGATAAGGGAGATCATAAATTAAACCTTTTGAGGTACAGTGTAATATGTGTGCTGTTAAACACTGGTATAATGTGTACTGTTAACTCTTAAATGTTCTTGGTTTTCTGCCATTTTTTCTCCCTCATTAGGTACCTTTACAATCTGGCTGGTTGTTCATGGAATAACATAGCAGTAATAAGATGTTATATATCATTGGATTCTGAATTGAATGTTCCATTATTTGATAGCAATAATGAGATCAGTTAATTATGGTTTTTATTTATGGCCAAAAGATTAAGTTTTTAGGTGTGCTAAATTTTCACAAAAATTTAAAAATACCACAAACAAAAAAATAAGTCTTAGATTCTAAGTTCAAATATTTATTATATCCATCAATGGCATCCATTTGTACGACACATATACAGATTTCAAGCAATTTTACCATTATTTGTATCATTTATGCCATTTTTAAAAATACTTCATAATTTTTTTTTAAGTCGTGCATTTTTTAACATTATTTTTTTAATTTAAAAAAGTTTAAGAAAACCAGGCAAGTACTTCATGAGAGAAATACAATTAATATTATTAGCAAATGATATAAGTTAAGTGGAGATAAATAATTTTTACATATTTTTATACAAATATACCACATTGGGTACAAATTAACATATTGGTATGAAATATGACCACTTCTGTTTTCTAGAAAAATCATTTACATAACAATGGTAGCACTTTAAGCCCAAATTTTTCTCTCTATTTTATAAACCTAATAAGATTTTAACATTATATTATATCTTTACTGTAAGTACCCATTCAGTTTTAACATCATGCCATTGATGTGTTATAATCATTCATATTGCTGCAGCAGAAACATGAGCATTGTCAAAATTTGTCACTGCCTGATTAATTCTACTGAGGAACTAAAAAGAATAAAGCTATGAGGTATTTTTAATTATTCAAGACAAGCATTTTGTCTTCTTCAGATTAAAATAAATATGACTATAAGCCTAACACTAGAAAATTAATTAAAATGAAAGAATAAGTCTCTTATCAGTTTTGGCCGCTGTTGTTTTCTTCTACTAATCCTATTGTTGTCCACATTATTTGTGTTATTCCAAAGCTGATATCTTTTATCCACTAAGTTTATTACAGTCCAATCAACTAGACACAGCTGTATGATTTAGCTTAACTTGCCCATAACAACAGAACCATTTATACTGTTCAGATATTGAATCTGCCAAGACCAATAGTTCATTTACACTTGTGTTATTCATTTCAGTATTGTGTTACATTAGTATGTATTATTCTCTCCTGCTTCTCTTGATTATTTATTATGCTTGCTCCAGGGACCATATTTGCATGCATTTACTTTTCATGAGGTACAGATGAAATTAACCGTACCTGCTTATCAGCAGTTTACTATGGTTTTTCTCATAGAAACTTACTATAAGTTATAGGTATCTATATTGGCCTAAAAACAATTTATGAATTCCATAATCCAGTGAATAAACTCCTTTATATCCAGTAACAGATGACACAAGTTGGGCCTGTAGGTTATGTGAGTCCAATGAATGTTAGAAATTTTGTTGATCAGCTGGAATGTCCAGTTTTAAAATCAAGTTGGCTTAGTTGCCATAACATTGCAGCTGCAGTTGTGTACATTTACAAAACATCTCCAGCCTTGTTGATGTAAACTGAATTTGAAAAGTGATAAAGGTGAATGTACTCCTTATTTTGTTTTGAACAGGTTTTAGTAGTTAGCTCAGGTCTTATGACAGGAATAGCATTGTCATGATTATTGGTTGGGTTGTCCAATATCCTAATTACCACTCTGATACTGTGAAATTATAATCAAATATAAGCATTACACATAGGCTTAAGTCTTATAATTTTAAAATAACTGAACAAAACTAAATACATTATTCAATTAAAAATAATAAAAATTCAAAATTACGAGTTGTTCTTAATCCAGAATAAATTATAGACAGAAAAGTCATTGCCTCTTCTAAGCGTATCCAATGTAAACAAAGGAAATTACAAACAACTATGCCTATGAATCATAGCCAAAAAATATACACTGGAATAATAAATTACTATTAATAAGCTTAAATACTTAATTTTAATAATTATGAAGTCCACTGTTACATTTTATCAATGTACACATAGTTTTTTCCACTAATTCCACAAAATTTGAGTGCGTTTTGACCCGCCTTAACAAAGAAAAATATCTTATCGCTGATAGCGAACTTTCAATCTGGCGAAAATATACAAAATCATCAGTGGTCATGTTTTCTTCTTGTTTTTATCGGGCTAGTATAACGTTTTGACTTAAAATATAATCAACAACAACATAGGAGTATAAATTTGGAGCCTCTTTGTCACATTGAGTGCAACCAGCCTTCGGCAAAGTTTCATAGGATTGGCAATATGGTGGGCGAAAATCGTGCCATCAACAAAAAAAGAAACATGATGCTGGGGCTAATTTTTTTATATTAAAAATCTAAATTTACGCTTAAAATTGATATTTTAAAAAAAAAATTATCAAAAAAATTATATTTGCCTGCTAAAAATAACTTTGGTTGTAAAAGTGTGATTAAAACACAATTAATAATCCATCGAGCACCCGAGCTCGAATAGTCAAGACAACTACTTTAAGAGTTAAACACCTGGTCTAATGTGTGCTGTTTATTCATTGTTATTGACTTTGTTTTTCCCCTAAATTTATTGAAGTGTTTGAACATTTCAGAAACACAAAGAGGGCAGCACAGGTTTGGATGGATGATTATATCCAGTTTTACTTCGCAGCTGTTCCATCTGCTCGACATGTGGATACCGGAGAGTATGTAAACACAAACTACCCATTTCATAAGTAATGGCTATTTACACACCTGGGCACAGCAATCTATTTAATCTACATTACATCCATAGTTCCCAAACTATAGATGTCAATTTTTCTGAAATAATAAAATGTAATGTCTTAACCCTATAACTGTCAAGTGCATTTTTCTGTAGTTTCAAGCCATTTTTACCATTCCCATACTAAATGAATTCACAGACCCTTAAAAGAATACATTTTCTGAAATTACATTGTAAATTCCTGTTCACTTGAAGTTTTAAATCCATTTTTGTTAATTTATACTCCAGAACACACACAAACAAAAATGTCTTTAGGGGTTGTTTACAAATTACATCACGCTTTGGGAGGGGGGGGGGTCATTGTAGTAAAAAAAAATTGTGACATCACACCTTTTTTATTTGTCTAAAATTTTTTTATTTTAAAAAATCTTTATTCAATTAATTTTACAAACATTAATTTGAGGTTGAAATTGCCTCAGGTATTATAAGTACAGTCAAACTTCTTCTGCACATATAGAAAAATCTCCAGCATCATACAAAAATAACTGAGTAAATTTCACACAAATTAATCACAAAACAAGCCCTGATAAAAGCACACTGATGGAAGCAAACTCATTCATACAGAGTGATCTCCCCTTAATCAAAATACATTAAATCATTTGCAATTTAATGACGATTTTGCTAGCGGACGATTATATCAGCTGCAACACCACAGAAAGGGGTATAACAGCCGTTGATCGTCCATTATGACTGTTATATGCTTAATAAGATATTTCCTCTTGAAATGACAATAAAATATTCTTCTTAGAATAGTACATTGATAATTGACAATTAAAAGTATGCTAGTGCTAAGGTTTTATGAACAAACTTGGAAAGAATATTTTTATATAAATATAAAAAAGAAATAGTTATAGTAAGCTCTAATGCATGGTAGAGTTTAATGAAAAATGTGTGATGTGGTGTGCAAATAGAAGCTACTACCAAGTTCAGAAATTTCCCCTTGTGGTCAACCCTCATAACCTTTTCCATTAAATGGTAAATTGCTTCAATTTATTTACATTGCTAAAGAATAGCAACGCCAGTCTCTTATTAATTTTACTCATTTAATTTTATTTTGAAATCTCCTATTTCAAAAGTCGCAATTGAAGATGAGGATATAGTTACATTTTTTGGTGTAATAATTATGATCCAACTGGATGTCTTTCTTTATTCTAATAGCATATCAGAGCGTCTGGCCCTGAGGGACAAGCTCCAGTGTAAACCATTCAAGTGGTTCCTAGAGAACGTCTACCCAGAACTGAAGTAAGCTTTCCTCAGCATATAATGCTTTTTTTTTTTTTTTTTTAAACTCCTTAAAAAAGCTTTTTCACCTTATCAGCTGAGCTCTTTCATCTTATCAGCTGATCTCTTTCACCTTATCAGCTGACCTCTTTCACCTTATCAGCTGAACTCTTTCACCTTATCAGGTGAGCTCTGTTTTCCTGTATGAAGAAACTGCAAATCAAATTTATTTTTGTTAAGTAATACTTAGTTTTTAAAAAAAACGGAAATATAAGGTTGATAAATGTATCAGTTGCTTCCCCTCTAATAAATAGGGTGCCCAGTGCTCAGGATGTTGCCTTTGGTAGCATCAGGCAAAGAGCCGACTGCATGGATACAATGGGCCATTTTGCTGATGGAATTCTGGGATTGTACCCATGCCACAATGCTGGCGGAAATCAGGTCAGTTGGAAACAATGAAATTAATCTATAAGTAATTTGCTATTGTTGATATATGAGTACTAAGCAAATGTTGATATCTGAGTACTAAGCAGTTGTTCATATCTGAGTACTAAGCAGTTGTTGATATCTGAGTACTAAGTAGTTGTTGATATCTGAGTACTAAGCAATTGTTGATATCTGATTACTAAACAATTTTTTTTACAAATTTTAAAACTGTCTCTGCTGTACAACTTAAAATATCTTGGAGCTTTATCTTATCATATAGATAATAAAGGGGAGAGTGAAATCATAAGGTTGAACTCATTGTTCTTTTTAAAACACAAGTGAGTTATTACCCTACAATGCCCTACATTTATTTTTTCCCCTGTTACATCAATGTATTCTGTGTATTTTCCTGCTGTCTCTAAGAATGATTTTTATCTGACCTGCTAGGAGTTTTCTCTGACCAAGGATGGAGAGATCAAACATCTTGACCTTTGTCTTACCTTGATGGATATGCAACCTGGCAGCCCAGTCAAATTGTTCCAGTGCACATCTGGCAACTATCTGCAGGTAAACTTGGTCAGGCTTCAATGACTTAGAGAATAAAAGATGAGAAAATTAGTGGAAATGGCTGAACTAGATATGTAAAGACCAGCTCACAGTTGAATTGGAAGGATCAGATAATGAAAGATTAGATCATGGTAGACAACACTCAAATAGAAATGTTTATATTTTTTGTGAATTTTTTAAAGTTGCATTTGAGACAATGAAGTGGAAATATTTTTGTTTGTCATAGCATCTTTGTCGTCTATAAAAACAAATCTATAAAAACAAAAAAATCCTTTAAAGAAGAAGACTTGTATATAGTTATTTTTTATTGTTTTAAAAGGCAAAAATCTTTTATACATTTAGTCTTAAAATTAGTTATTTAGTCTTGTACAACCTGGAAAAAAGTTCACAACTCTATTTCTTTCTTGTATATCAGATTTTCCACAGAGATATTTTATTGACATGCTGATGTGATGTTTGCACCGGCTGATGTGATGTTTTCACCAGCTGATGTGATGTATGCACCGGCTGATGTGATGTTTGCATCGTTTCCAATATGACCTCTTTTTAAATTTTTTCCTTTTTTTCTTCCTCAGCAATTTGTGCAGACACCAAACAAAGAACAGTTGCGACACAAGAAATACAACCTGTGCCTGGACAGTGCCGTATGGGAGAAGCAAGGCATAGTGGTCAACACGTGTGACAAGACATTGGCCTCTCAGAAGTGGAGTTTTTCTTTAAGCAAGTCCAGATAGTAACAGATCAAGTGACGTTCTTATAAGATAGGATTTGCAGTTATATTCTAAGCAAAAGTAATTTTTAATCCAAAAACGATGATATAATATGAAGTTATAAACAGGAATTTTCAAAGTATTATTTTGGACAAGTATAACAGACTGCAGTTATTTTCAGATCTGTAACAAATTATTTAGATGGAATTCAACTATAAAAGTTCCCTAAATGCTATGACTGCCAGGGTTCTAGTTCTTTCTAGCAAAATATATGTCTTTAACTGAAAACTTTGTGTGAATAACTAACAGAACCATTTCAGAACCCTGTTTAGAGGTGTCCCAGCACCCTACTTAGAGGTTAATAGAAAAGGCTTTTAATGTAGCATAACAAAAAAATGAGTTCAACTAGAGCTGACATGGTGTAACATTCCCTTTCCCAAATTACCACCACAAAGCCCACCAGATATTTTAAAGATATCTTTACAGAAACCACATCCAACAAACTGCTGAAGTAGTTCAAAGGGAACGAAGGTCTCAGCACAGGGCTATTGGAAATTTGATATAAGCTCTTAACTTAAATAACAGTCAGCTTTTGAAAAAAGGTTTAGTTTTTGGGAGCATCACATTTTCTTCCATATTTAAAGTCTATTTAGTCTTCCGCTGCTTTGCCATTCACATTTGTAATACTAAACTCAAGATGGATATGTTTTGCATTGTAATTTTTTTAAATTTTTTTTATTTTTTTATTATTTTTTTTTTGTTTAATTAATTATTTTTTTAAATTAATTTTATTTTTTTAAATTTTTTAAAAACATTCATCTATGTATGCCAGATTGGCAACTTAGTTCATATTTAGAGCTAACCATAAAATAACTAATGCCACTGAGTATGTTTGGGCTATTTTTATCTGGGTTATATAGGAGGAAAAAATGTAATAACTAGATTAAAAAAACAACACATAAACATTCTAGAAAACTTTTATCAAAATATGATGTAATTCTAAAATGTTATGTTGGCATTATGATTGAACAGCCTGGCTGTTTTTTCTTTGTGACTGATATATGTACTATTCTACAGGCCGGATGACGTCTTTGTGAGTAACCAGCTAGAATCTTTTATAGCTCTAAAATCTTACATTGAACTTTTTGGCTAAATATTCACTTTTGGAAATTTGTATGGATCATCTAGTAATTTTATGAGCATAAATTTGTTTAAATTATTAATCTGCTTCTTCAAAATTCCATGGGTGATTTCCCAACGTCATGGTCTTCATATTTTTTGGGGGTCTTGGTTTTTACTTAAATGTTTTGGGAGAACCCTGTAATGTTTTAATGGCTAAAAGTAATGCCACACTGACGTTAAATTGTCTGGCTTAAAAATATTTGTGGCTAGCGTTTCTAACATCAGATCTGCTGGTAAAGCTATTTAACTCTTCCATGACTTTGTTTTTAAAGTCAGGTGGGTAGTCAACGCTATTTAATTCCTCCATGACTTTGTTTCCAAACCCAGAACTACTGAATGCTTCCCTGCCCCGGCTCAATATTTTGTGGCTATTATTTTCTCTGTCAACTCTCCATTATGCCTTCTGATCATTTGTTCATTTTAAATGTAAAGAATATTTATATAGTTGCATTGAAATTGAAAATACAAAATCTAATATTAAGATTTCTATGTATCACATGATTAGAAATAGATGTGTGATAACAATGAAGTTAACATCATGTTTTTAAATAAGAAACAAAGCACTCAATTATTTTTGTGTTGAATATTGATAGCATTTTTTTTTCTCCATTTAATTTTAGGAAAAGGCTTTGATTTGAAGTTAGCGACTTGTATAATTCTATTTAGACGTCACATTGTTGTGGGTCTCCGTTAATGTCTTACATTAGCTTAAACTTCAATTACATTGTATGTAATATGGTGTTAATTTTAATGTGTTGTTGTAACATTGTTACTTACACAAATGTGATAATGTAATTTCCATTACTTTTTCTTGTTGATTTCTGTCTGATTATAGTTAAGCCCCAATTATACATGTGCCAGTTTGTTTGAATGTAAGCCCCAGTTTGCTTGAATGTAAGCCCCAGTTTGTTGAGTGTAAGCCCCAGTTTGTTGAGTGTAAGCCCCAGTTTGTTTGAGTGTAAGCATTTTATCAATTTGATTCAACATGTGCCATTATGTTCATTTGTCTCTGTACAGTCAAAGATGGATGCCACGAGGTTAAATAAATTATGCATTTAGTATGGTTAAACAAATGACATATCCCATGTGGTCAAACATATGAAATGTGCTGTACATTTTAAAATGTGAAATATCCTGTGTGGTTAAACATATGAAATATACTGTGTGGTTTAAAAATTTGAAATGTACTGCATGGGTAAACATATCATTGAGGTAACTCTCTAAACAAATAAGTTAGAAGTTAGGTTTCTACAGGAGACTAAAAACCTAATAACATTTGACACGAACTTAATAAAACTTTTGTTTAGATGATATGACAAAAAATTTACTTTCCACTGATGCAATTTTAATTTGAAAATTTTACAGGAAATGGGAAAGCCTTAAATCTTTAATAAAATTTTTAAAAAAATCATTTTCCAAAAAAATCTGACTTACACATTACACATTTATAGAGTTACAGTGACAATATCACATTTGATATGTGGGTAAACATGTTTGGCAGTTCATTTTATCTGTCTCAGATGAATTCAAACACAATTTTATAAATGATTTTTTTAATTGTGAGAGAGGGGCTGACTGCGTGTGAAAATTTTTTATTACATTTCAAATTATATTTATTTTATTTAATCATCACCTGTACAGATCCAAACATTAATTATGAACACATATATATTAAACAATATCCTTAAACTTACACATCTTTATATAAATATATATTTTTGTACCATGTACCAGTATACAAAAAGACACACACAAAAAACTATGATTGATTTTTTTCTATTTTTTATTTCAATTTTATTTTAGTTATTAGAAAATCATTATAAAACAAAAATTAATGAATCCTTCCAGCTACCATAGATATGTGATGGGGAAAATTTAAGTCAACTTTTATAACCTTTTATATTTGAAACTACTGTAAAACATTTTTATCTATTTAAAAAAAAAAAACACATTTTAAATGATAGTTTCGTTGGTAGCGAGGTCAATTGAGCATTATTTAATATCAAACCATCATTTATACTTAATTAAAAGAATGAAGAGCGATTTAAAAGAATAAAGAGCATTAATGGAAGGTTTGTTATATTTTATTCTGTCTCATCAGTGGGGACCGGCAAGCAATTGTGCCGCTAAGGTTCACCAGTTTGCCCCAAGATTGTGATACAAATAAACATCGAAGAAGAAATAATATATTAAACCAAAAATTTGATGAAAGTTATTCAATTTATATAATTATAATTACCTCACAGAAATGTCTACAGGCAAAATAGTTTGTTTCAGAATTTAATTTTTCTTGTCGTGCCACAAGATGCAAATGGTTAAAACCCTCAAGACAAAATGTAGACAACTACTTGAAATGGAAGCACTCTTGATTTTGTAATTTTTTTTTAAATGTATATTTATATATATATATTATGTATACACATGAATGTAACCAGAGTTAGAGTTCAACATTGATATCTTAATGCCAGTGGTGCAAGTCAAGAGGAGATTCCAGCATATAGTTTATAAATAATTAAAATATTAAATTATTTTAATGCTGAATATAATTAAAATAATTATTTTTGCCCAAGTGTTATAGTTACTCAATGCTGTTCCACTTTTTTAAGTCAATAGAAATTATGAGATCACACATCTAAAATATAGAAAAACAATAATAATTATTGTTCACTTAATGAAATTGTTTATAATGGTTTTTGATTTTATTTTTGTAATATTTTGAAAAACATTTGTTCCTTATCAATCAAATGTATCCAGCATTTGGTTTTAAAGAAACAGTTGTTCTGTCCTAGTTCGTTTAATGGTGTCCTGGATTATCAATGTAGATAGAAGTGAATGCATGAAATCCAATTAGTAGTTGAGGAAAATATTTGCAGAATATTTTATTTTAATTTACAAAATTGTGACTTTTGTGGCAAACATATAACATATACATTTTTTATATTTAAAAAATATGAGTTTTTTGTTGTAACAAATATTTATATTTTTATTTCCAAAAAATATGAGTTGTTGTAGCAAAGGATCTCAGACATTGAAATAATATATGTCTTACCTCAATTTTTTTGTTGAAATCATTAATTTGAAAATCTACATTTGAAACAATTTTTGTCAATTTATCATTTCTTAATTGTGTTCATAAAGTAGCAGCCAAATAGTTTTTTTACAATAATCAAGACATGTGAGTTTGATTTGGTTTTTTTACACTTAACTTACATGGCGACTGAATTTGCCTCTTATAAAGCTAATAATATTTGAAACTGCAGACGTTGCTAATTTTATGATTGGAAGAAATTGTTATTATTTATTTTTATCTGATAATGATGCTATATTATTAACCCAATTAATAAAGCAAACAATTTTTTTTAAACTCCATTATGTGCTAAGGAATTTAAAAGCACCCACGTAAATATTCTTTTATTTCTTTAACTTGGTTGGAATAATTTTAGAATAACTTATCTTGAAAGAAAAGTTGCGTATATTTCGATAAAATTTATATAAATCTTTGATGTGTTGATAACATGTTTTTAATGTTGATGATTGAATGCAATGTTGTTTTTCGAAAATTGATGTCAATGTTTTTTTAATGCTTACATTTTAAAGTGAAGCTGGTGGGGGGGGGGGAGATTAACCCTCTATTTTTCAATCATGTTTGCACAACACACTTACTAAGCTAACCAGCCTGTGCATCTACTTGTTATTTATCTAAATTTAAATTGATTTCCCTAATTATGGATGTCATTGACCTCATGTATACAAACGAAAAACTTGATAATTTTAATTTTAAGAATGTGTAAATGGAAATGATTCACACTAAAAATCGTGACTCTTGAATTTCAAATTTCCCAAAAATTAGAAATTTGCAGACATTGATCTCAAAGACATCAAACCATGAGGTCAAGTAGAGTTTTAAAAAAAAGGGGAGAACACAAAAATTAATTAGCTATTAGTGAATGTGGATTATTTTAGTTGGTGTTTTTACTTTTAGTTTCCTGACCATAGTCATCAATTCAGTAGTTTGAATCTGTTGTTTAGAGAACTCTGGCTATGATTTGCATTTTTATTTTTATTTTTTAATTTTGAGTTGAATATTTAAAATTGAAGTGCCTTTTACAACCTGACAAATGGTGACTAAAACGTTAAAAAAAATGAAAACTTGCTAAATTAAAAAAAGACACCAAGGAATATTTTTGGAAACAAGAAAACAAGATGTGTTTTAAAAAATGACAGAAATTAATCTGTTTGTATGATATATAAAAATAAAGTCTAGTTTTTCAATATACATTTAATTTGTACTGCAAAAAGAATTCAGTTTAGATTCAGAGAAGCTGTTATTCTCCATTATTATTAACTAGCGTGAAAAACAAATTTCTTTCAAATGAATTTTTAAGTTGTCCATTTTATATTTTACTGAAAAGTGAAAAATCTGAAAGTTATTATCTAACAGGGGTTTTTACATTTAAATTTAAAGACATGCCATCCCCAAATAGGAGAGAATCCATAACTTCAGGCAATGACTTAAGTAATTACTAAATATATTTGACTCTAAGTTTTTTTCTAACTATTAACTTCATAAAATTTAAGTTGCCATAAAAAGTGACTTTTTTAAGTTGCGGTTATTTTCTCTGTTCTCTTATGGCGGAATGAAAACTTGTTATGAAATTAAAACAGTTGTGCAAGGGAACGGTTTCTTCCAGGATTATTGTAATTTAGTTCAAGTAAACTTAAGGTTGAGCTACTAAATTATTGCCTATATTTGTTTATTTAACTACATCATCTAGTCATCTAAAATGTTCACACCAAAAGCACAGCTGTCATATTGTATAATTGAGCCATTTTAAAACTTGGGCTAAATAATCTTGTTATGAAGCTACCAAGCTTGCATGGTCATTTCAATTGAAAAATTTTATGTGATCTTTATATTTATGCTAAATCAGGGTTTCTTAATCCTTACGCAGCATCATTGCACCCCATCTTGAATTCAAAGCATTTCCCCCACCCCCATCTTGACTTCAAAACATATATCCCACGACCTCACAATTAAATAGAAATGAAAAAACACAACAAAAAAAACTGACTGGGTCTACCTGCATCCCACACTGCCTCTGGTAGCAGGGAGATGCAGTCACCTCTGATTAAGAAACCCTTAAATGATCTTGTCAAAAGCTTCCAGAAATGTATTCCAAACAAAGTTGAGGTGTGGCCATTGTTAAGTTTTATTACAAGAGAAAATGTGTGTGAATTGATTTTAATGTTTATTTCTGTTGTCTGTCTGCTCTACCCTTTCTCAGCTTCCACACAAAAAATGTTCACCAATCAAGTATTATGTCAGAGGGAAGAGGTTGGACAGCTTTTTTGTTTCCATGTTGTTCAGATAAAATGATTATTTTTTTATTTTTTTTTAAAGAGAAAACGAAAATGATCTTCTTTTAAATTATTTTAGTCAACATTTAAAAAAAAAAAAAAGTAAGATGGGAACTGATAACATTTTGATCCATGTTTATTCTTTCTTATGCAATCGTAAATAAGTACCATTATATTAAACTGTCAGTTCCACAACATAACAATGACTTTGGTTTCATTTATTTCTTGAAATACTTGCTCCCATTTCTTGACTTCAGGCTTCTTGCATTTTGCTGTTTCAAAGTATGATGTTTAATTCCCCCCCCCCCCCCTTTTCAATACTTACACTCTAGGAAAGGCCAAAAGGAATTAAATGTTTTTCTTGTTTAATATCTCCCTAAATTTGTACTCCAGAAATTGTTTGATAAACTCTACTCTCAAATACTGATTTTGTTTTAAAAAATCTCCATCTCATAATTATTCACTTGTATAATTTAAACAAAAATTAAATTCATTCTTTTAGAAAAATTTTTAAACTAAAATATTTTCATTAATAAGCTTGTATTAAACATGGCTAAGCAAGCACACAGAGTTATTTAATGGAAAATGATGAAAACTGTTTTGATATCATGACCTCAATTGGCCAGGTGTGTGTCACCATGTGTGTCACCAGGTAAAAATCTGACGCACTTTTAAGTCTCTATGCTTGTTCTGTGTCATCGTTTCCTCCTGAATGTTGTAAAAACAAGTGATGAAGGGGCTGAGAAATATGGAAACTCTATACAGTTTGATGAATTGTTCGAACATTTGCAGCGTCTCAGTACTGAAAACAGATGTTCAAATCCAGTGAACATTTCAATAACTTGATTAGTTTGGATGTAAAGGTGCTGGATTAGTTTGGATGTAAAGGTGTTGGATTAGTTAGGATGTAAAGGTGTTGGATTAGTTAGGATGTAAAGTTGCTGGATTAGTTAGGATGTAAAGGTGCTGGATAAGTTTGGATGTAAAGGTGCTGGATTAGTTTGGATGTAAAGTTGCTGGATTAGTTAGGATGTAAAGGTGCTGGATTAGTTTGGATGTAAAGGTGCTGGATTAGTTTGGATGTAAAGTTGCTGGATTAGTTAGGATGTAAAGGTGTTGGATTAGTTAGGATGTAAAGTTGCTGGATTAGTTTGGATGTAAAGGTGTTGGATTAGTTAGGATGTAAAGGTGCTGGATTAGTTTGGATGTAAAGTTGCTGGATTAGTTAGGATGTAAAGGTGTTGGATTAGTTAGGATGTAAAGTTGCTGGATTAGTTTGGATGTAAAGGTGTTGGATTAGTTAGGATGTAAAGGTGCTGGATTAGTTTGGATGTAAAGTTGCTGGATTAGTTAGGATGTAAAGGTGCTGGATTAGTTTGGATGTAAAGGTGCTGGATTAGTTAGGATGTAAAGGTGCTTGATTAGTTTGGATGTAAAGTTGCTGGATTAGTCTGGATGTAAAGGTGATGGATTAGTTTGGATGTAAAGGTGACGGATTAGTTTGGATTTAAAGGTGCTGGATTAGTTTGGATGTAAAGGTGCTGGATTAGTTTGGATGTAAAGGTGATGGATTAGTTAGGATGTAAGGGCAATAATTTACTCAAACCTTGTGACTACTGGTGGTAGGAAGCTCAATTAGGTCACTTTAAATATGGTCCCTGTCTGGAAATGGGTTGAGCCATTTGAGGGTTGCTCCGTGTGACGGGAGCCAATGGGATTGTCCTGATGATTCCATCTAAAGATATTTCCCTGTATATGGACTGTCTATCAACGCCATGCTAGGAAACTAAACCACTTTCACACGATGAGCCTTCGAAAAATCCGCAATATTACGGAGTTACTCGCAGAAGCAGATCTCCCCAGCTATCACACCTTATTAATGCCATGTTGCATGAATGTCAGACGACCTCTTGTCCAAAAGAATATTTTATGATGAACACAGGCAGGGCGGGCGGTTTGCTTGGTGACTGAAGAAACGCTTTAAAGTTAAAGACACACTGAAAGCATCTGTGAATTCATTTCCCATTGAGCCGGACACGTGGGAGCAGTCCTCAAATAATCGAGACCCGTGGCGCTCTGCCATAGGCTACACAAGGGCTCAATGCAACGTGAGGCTGACAGAGCAGGTGCTGGGCTCAATGCAACGTGAGGCTGACTGAACAGCTGCTGCAGAACAAAATAGTCAGGGCCTGAAAATCCTGAGTTCACTCTGTACCTAAAGTTGTCCCATCCATCCCCTGCACCAGAACATTTCGTGCCAGAATCGGCCTCATCAGCCATCGGCGCACCCACTGACAGATTCAGCCCCAGCAATAACCCGATGTTTAAAACGGCCATGATTAACTTTCGACTGCCAAACTATCATGACGCGCGGAGGGAGTCAGGGGTCGTTGACCATTTTGTAATATTGTGTTATATGGCAACGTTATAGAACACTTAGACTTCTTTTTTAAAATTATTTTGTACAAATTAATTCTTAGTTTTGCAAAATGTCTGTCTTTCAAATTTACGAAATTTTAAAAACTAAAATGTATTTTTTGTAAAAAATAATCTAGTACATTTATTTATGTAAAAAAAAATATTTCTGGCTTTTCGGTTGAAATTATGTTAGTATTGGGACTATTGGGTGAGGTTGCGTGCAAGAAAAGTTATATAATAATAATAATTGGGGGGGGGGTGTTAATAAATTGAAAGATTATATAACGTTATAAGTATAAGGCATAAGGGGTAGGAGTGGGTAAAAAAAATCAGATTTTTGTGTTATATATTTTAGTGCATGGCCCCGCAGCCGTCTGTTCAATGGAAACATCTTTATTAAGTATTACCCAGTACAACATGTACTTCTTTTTTAAAGTTCAAAGAATATTTTACTGAAAATAATGCCAAATGGAGCGAAAGTTGATGAAAGAAAAATCTTTATTCTAAACACACAATTTTTTATGATGTTTACCACAACTCAAACCCTTGCCTTTATTGCTTTATATTCTTATTTATACACGTTCAAACGCTTTTATTTTTCAAAATACCAACGAAAACGTACTCCATATGTTTATTAAAATTACTCACGGTGGCATTAGAAATGTTTCTAAATCTTGGTGATGAGATAACACCGAAATATAAGCTGAAAGTAGGCTACTATAAACAATTTTTGTATTTCGTTAGTTGAGTTTTTGACCTTGAAGTAACTAAGACGGTGCCAGGATCCGGTTAGGCATCTTGTTTCACCATAGAGACGCCTCTGACATCTGTTCAGAACATTTTTAACTCAAGTGTATTTACTTGTATGGCATTAGAGAATCCAACCGCAGGGACTACTTGATGCTTAGCGGCTTCCTCTGCTCTTAACTCTTATCATCACGGCGAGTATTGCAGAGTTCATACACTTTTGGAAGTCCCTCTCTGACTGTCCCCCTCTCTCTGTCTGCCAACCTCTCCCTCTCTCTGTCTGTCCCCCTCTCTCTCTGTCTGTTCCCCCTCTTTCTCTGTCTTTCCCACTCTTTCTCTGTCTGACCCCCCTCTCTCTCTGGCTGTCCCCCTCTCCTCTCTGTCTTTCCCACGCTTTCTCTGTCTGACCCCCCTCTCTCTGGCTGTCCCCCTCTCTCTCTGTCTGACCCTTCTCTTTCTGTCTGTCCATCTCTCTCTGCTCCCTCTGTCTGTCCCCCCTTTCTCTGTCTGTGCCTTCTCTCTCTCTCTCTGTCTGCCCCCCTCTCTCTCTGTCTGTCCCCCTCTGTCTCTCTGTCTGCGCCCCTCTCTCTCTCTCTGTCCCCCCCTTTCACTTTTTGGGGGAGGGTTTGTTTATTTTAAGTTCCCAATTCAAATCAACCACGACATTGTTCAAATGGAGATACGATTTTATTAATATTGTGCAAAAAATAACAAAAATTTAAGTTGAGCTCGTCCTTGTGTGAGAAATTTGGGGGGGTCCGACTCATAGGCTATGCATCTTCAAAGAATGCCATTGTATAGTCTTCATGAAGTCCATCTCCACCCAATTCCCTCCATTAAAAAAAAAGTCTTTTAAAAATTCTAACATATCGTGCAACTAAAAACTACAATGCAACACCTACAGACACTTTTAAAAAAAGCACCAAGGAACAAAAAGTAAATGGTGTTTGAGAAGCTTTGCAGATTCATGCCAGTAATTATACAAGCTTCAAATTCTGTAATGTCATCAAAAGCTAATGACAAACTTGAGCAACTACCCTTAGTTAAAATACACTAGAAAATGGAAGACCTCAGTGGGGGAAATTAAAACAAGATGATAGCGTATTATATTAGAATACCAGTAGATAAAATAGACACTTTAATTAAGTTCACGAACCGCATGGCTTACATCAACACACTCATAATTTTGTACAATGCTTTTGAATAAAGCATGCACCACATGAAATATTTTTTAAAAAATAATAACAATTAGCCTTAGTTATAAACATAAACATATGAATTTTTTAGTTGTTTTTTAAAAAAACTTTATCTGTTCTTGCAGTATGTTTTTTTTTTTTTACTTTAACAAAATTCTTAGGACAACTTTAAAATTGAGGCATGTCATAAAAATCTTCTTTACTAGTGGTCAAGAATAAAAATGGATAGCTAATCAAGGTTTACAATTTGTTGATATTTTTCCACAAATAAATTTGTTATTTCAAAAACTTAGGGAAAAAAATGTCATCACAAAAATTTCAAATTTGAAGCCATCACACTTCGTACTTAAAATTTTTAAAACCCTATAAATCAATAAAAAAATAATGTAGACATTTTCCCAATCAGAAATTAAATTTTTGGATCAGTAAAAAAAAATAGCTCTATCAGGTACAATCATTTTTAATGCTCAGGTGTTGAAGAAATTTAATTTGGCTTACATGGAGGAATAGACTGATAAATTAAATTCTCGAGTGTAGAAGGCACATAGTCATGATCACAGTTTGCCTGAAACCAACTCAATGATTGGAGTATGCAGTCCAAAAATTTTCCCTAAAATAAAACAAAAAAAACCTATTTTGGTGTTAATATTTTAACACCTGATGAGTACTTTCGACTTTTTTTTAAATTTTTTTTTTAATATCAATGGTTTTGATTAACATAAAAAAAGGAATTACAATTTTGTTACAATGAAACTGGAGCAGCCTTGAACTTAGTAAGGGGAAAGACAACAAGCAGAAGTACATTTTAAAACATTTCCTACAAGTACATTTAGACTCCATGATAACACAATAATTGGAATTGATATATTTGATCCTGTTAAATACAGGGCTGCATTACCGGTACTGTGTTTTGGTTTTTTAACAATATTTTTGTGGTTGAGTGATATATGCTATGTATAGGTTGGACCAGTTGTTTTGTGATCGTGCTGTATGAGAATATGTATTTTTTCACACTCTTTCCCAATGTATTTTGAAAAAAAATTCATGTGCAATTCAATACCAGAAATGTTGGAAGCTGTGTCATGGCTATGCAATAACCAAATTTGCAATTATATCTGGACACATTTTAGCAGAGTTCCACTGCATTAATTTTATAACAATTTTCCTGCCTTTGTTGTCAAGCAATGATAAAAAAAACAAGCAAGTGCTCCCCCCCCACCCCCTTTCTTCCCTGACAATGTGTTGTCACAGGTAAAGCCTCATGTCACTTCTTAATTTTATAAGATGCATTTTTTTTAACTTCATCTAATGATCCTTAATTAGGGGGCTTTAACTGTTCACTAATCAATTTGATGGTCTGGTGAAGCCTAACGACCTTTTGTTAAATTCAAGTTGTGGGTCTAGGCTGCAATATGCCCAGGCTGTTTTGGGGGAAGGCGGGGGTGTAGAACTAGAAAAGATGGCATATAATATTATGTTAACAAAAAATGCATTGCATATTTTAGACAAAATTTTACATGGTAGTAAAGCAGTTATTAAATAAAATTTTAATGGGTGTGATAATGAACTTTAAATGTTTAAAAAAAAAAATAATCAGATTTGAGCTTTGAAGGATTTTATACAGTTGTAAAAAAATTGTTAAATAACATTTGTTATAACATAAATAAATAAAATATTTGATCTAGTATGGCACTAAATAACAAAAAAATAAATACAAATGTATCCCATACCCCACAACTGTATATACATGAAACAAAATAGTTTTGGTTTTAATTTAATTTTAAAATATTTATGGAAGAAAATCAATCGTAAATAAAAATTGAAAAAAAACACATTATTTATCTATAATATTCTATTCAACAAGTTGGCCATAATCAACATATGAATGAATTAAATCTGAGACATTTTTCTGTGATGGCATTCGCTAAAAAAATTTTTAAATGTAAATTATCAATTGTCAGATCAAAAAAAAATTAACAATGAATTTATTCAGCACATAAAATGTATTCCAGTTAGATGAATATTTATATATATATATATTATATATATATAAAATAATATAAAGATAGATAGATGGATTGATAGAGAGAGGGTGGGGAAGGAGGGTGGTTGGATGGAAAGATATATAGTTAGATAGGGAAGGAGAGGGAGAGAAAATTTCCATAACAAATATACAGACTGCATGAACCTTTTATCTTATCCCATTAAAAATTTCACCTCTGAACTCTCTTTGGAACTCAAGTATCAACAATAAATATCAATAATTAAAAATCAAATAAAAAACATTTGAGCACCATACTGTGTTGATAGGTTCACCACATTGTGTTAATAGGGTGCAAGGACAAGTAATTCATTTTATTTTTTAAAATAGAAAACCAAATATATTTTGAGATCTGTAAATTACTTTCCATCAAACCCTGAAGACAGTAAATGGTTGAAAATATACACTGCTTGCCAAATTATTTAGAAATGGTAATTTGATTAAAAATGTACCGTTTAAAAAAATTTGAAATAGACAGACAAAGCACAAGTTGAATAAATAAACAATAATTAAAATAATAAACATAAATAAATAAATAAGAATAATAAATTGAATGGGGACAAAATTTAATAAAAGAAAATGCATCAGATCAAATTTTAAAATATTTTTGATTATGTTGTACATATTTATTTTCAGCACATAAATAAATACATATTTTATCCAAGACAACATTTTACAATTTTAACACAAGAAATCTAAAGTATATATTTAATTTCAAATTTGTGTTTGTAGCAAAGATCAATGCAAATATTATTCAGAAAGTAAACTTTGAAATACATTTAACCAAAATTGTCTGTTTTATCAGATTATAATAAATAATCATATCAAGTACCATGTATCAAAAGATTATATATCTCAATGCAGTGTCAAAGATTATTTTATTATATACATCAAATATCATAACAGTACAAAATGTAAAACCATTATATCTATCACATATCAAAACAATTCAGATTATATAAATCAAATATAGCACTATAACATGATGAGTCAAATAAATTTATAAAAAAATTGTAACCTAAGTCAAAACACATTGAGTATTACACATTTTTGTTTACCATGCACATTTGAATAAATTTTTGACATTTTTTGGCATGAACCATCTTTTCCTGAATGTGGATTTTATTTTTTGGAGAATTTGTACTTCTTATTTGAAGCTCTTTTTAAAAAAAACAACAAATAACATAAAATTAGTCCTTTGAATGCTCCGGTTCTTCTTCTTCTTCTTCTATATCTTAAGGGCCCACGATCAATTTATTGATCATTTTGGCTCCTATGCATGTAGATGGGATTTGCAATGTTTCTGTTACTGGTGGTGATGAGGAAATTATGCACTAGGGGTTTGAAGGCTTGAGGCAATAGACACAAATGTGTCTAGTGTTGTCGCCTCAACTGTTCCTTTTGAAAGATGGTTCCAGTCCCTGATTGTCTTGGGCAGGAATGAGCAGCTCCTATACTGGCTTCTTGCTGGTATGAGCCTGAATTGCCTGTCATGGCCTCGTCGCTGTCTATGGGGGAGAGGGACGAGTTTCTGTTTAATACCGGAACAGTGGACCAGCCCATTATTTATCTTGTACATCATGGAGAGCCTGGATTGTCGTCGTCGTTTCTCCAATGGTGACCAGCCTAGTGTTTCTAGCATGTTTCGGTTACTAATTACAGTAGATAAAAATTAAATTTTCAATTTCATTGATTCTTGGGCTCTTTCCAAATGAAATCTTAAACAGAATCTCCATTTGTAAGACCCGATTTCAAAGTCCAGAAAATAATTTAAAAGATAACTTCACAAGTTTCAACTGACCCCCAGCCCACACCCCAAATTTTAGTCACATGATTTTGATAGAAAAACAAATGAAGATATTAGCTACTGTTCAAGTACTTGACCAAAACTATTTAAAGATTTTTATATATCAGATATTAGTACTATTTGTGTTATTAAAGAAAATATGGGAGTCGAAGGAGCTGAAGCTGCAAACCAAAGTCAGAATCTTTAACACAATTACTCAGAAAGTACAGACCTTTATAAACACATGCCTTAGAAAGATCCTGAACATCAAATGGTCAAAAACATCAACTACAAAGATCTACCCGGTACTAGAAAGGACTTACCAGCTGCCCATTGACAAAGACATCATAAAGAAAAGATGGAGGTCGATAGGGCACACTCTCCGAAAACCCCCAGATAGCACCACCAGACAATCACTATCATAGAATCCACAAAGAAAAAGAAAGAGAGGAAGGCCAAATAATACATGGTGATGCGAGCTAGAGGCAGACACGCAAAACATGGGATATACCTGGAAACAACTGGAAAGGAAAGCACACGACTGTGATGAATGGAAAGTTCTTGTGGACGGCCTATGCCCCATACGGGGTTAAAAGGCATTAGAAGAAGAAGATATTTAAAATGTTTCTGCTCATGTAAATTAAGTCATTATGTCTTAAACTGTTGTTTCCTAAGAAATAACATAAAAATGTGACACTCATCGCTATTGAAAACCACTGGGTGTTACTGCATCATTTATTAAGATGGCAGCTGGCCAGGTGTGTGTCCCCAGTTGTAGTAGGTATAAACTGGTGTATACTTCATATCTCCCCTTGTATGCTCCGTGTCATCCTTTGCCTTGATGCTGTAACTCCCAGTGATGGCCTCATTGTAAGATGGAGGGGCTGTCAATAAAAAACAAAAACAAAAAAAACAGGTAATTAATATACAGTGGTACCTCGGCATACGAGTGCCCTGACATACGAGATTTTTGAGATACGAGCCATCGAGCAAGTGATGTATTGCTTTGAGATATGAAAAGTATTTGAGATACGAGGAACCAGATCAGTGGGTCAGCCGGCTGCAGTATTGAAAGTTACGCAAAAGGTTAAAAAAAATTGTACAGTGGCAATAAGTTCAATTAAGTTCATTGAAGTTTGGTAAAGTTCCATTAAGTTTATAGATAAAGTGTAGCATTAAGAATGTAACGAGTAATTAAATTAAAGTGACCGAAAGAGTTTAGCATTAACAGTGTAGCCAGTAAGTGAACAAAGTGAAGCTCCTTCGCCTATCTCCTCCACCCTACACCACCGCCAGCATCTTCCATAAGCTCAAGTGGACTGATTTCCAAGGTAAATGCACTTTATAAAACAAGTTTATTTCTTTACATTCTCTTTTATTATGTTTTTATATAATATTTGTCATCTATAAATACATTTTTCTTATTCAAAAACACGCAACAAAAACAACTGAGGTGGCATTTTGGGGGCTGGAACGGATTAATGGCATCTCTATTAATTTCAATGGGGAAAATTGCTTTGAGATACAAGCAAATTGACTTAAAAAGCAAGGTAACGGAACGAATTAAATTCATATCTGGAGGTACCACTGCATTTGACAAATTGTTTTGTAAATTCCGCTAAAACATTTTGTTAAGATTTTAAGCCTTAACAACTTACGCAGGTTAGGTATGCCTGTAACAGGTGCAGGAGGGTAAAAAACATCAGGTTGGGAAGCTGAGGGGTACATGTTAGGTAGGTAGATCTGGGTGCTGTCAGGAAAGGCAGGATACATCGGAGGGTTGCTTTGTATGACAGAGGCCAGTGGGATTGTGCCAATGATTATGTTCAAGGGTACTTCCAGTTTAAAGCTTGGTCCTTTGGGGTCAACAACCAACTGAAAAATAAAATTAAATTTCCGATAAGTCGGAGAGTAAAATCCATAAATTACACTTGCTATCGTAGATATCTTTTAAGACTTCTTGTCAAGACTTATTCTCAGACTTCTTGATACTCTATGTGATTATGTATCTTGACCCCTCTGGCACACCCTGTTTTAAACAAAAGTGAGATAATTCCTTACAAAGCAGTGGGATAAAATGATATATATCTTTATTAATCATCCTTTCCAAGTATGGGACGATTCGCCCCCCAGGCATTTTCGTCACCAGGACATTTTGTAGCCTGCCGTTTCCTTGACAAAGATATAATACACTGCTGACACAAGTGATATCAGTGCCGACACAAGTGAGGTCAGTGCCGACACAAGTGAGGTCAGTGCCGACACAAGTGAGGTCAGTGCTGACACAAGTGAGGTCAGTGCTGACACAAGTGAGGTCAGTGCTGACACAAGTGAGGTCAGTTCAGCAAGTCAAGTGTTTGAGGATTAAGAAGATAAGCAGTCAGGGGATCCGTGCTGAGGTCCTTAATTTACAAGATAGCTCAATACAGGAGGTCCTCATTTTACGGCTGGGTTCCGTTTTTTTAGGCACCTTGTCCGGCCATCCAATGCTTAAAATGCGAAGCAGACATCTTTGATGGAAGCTGTTGAGTTTGCGCTCAATACTGGTAGATGTGGTCCACAATTCACAGCCGTATAGGAGCGTACTAAGCACACATGTGTGATAGACACTTACTTTTGTTTTTCCAGATAGATTGATATTATTCCACACCCGCTTATTCAGTTTAGCCATAGTTGCTGCTGCTTTTGCAATCCTGATGTGTAGAGAGCTAGAAATATTGAATCCAAGGTATGTGAAATGCTCAACAACCGACAGATTATGCCTTCAATTGATATGATTGGAGGGGACAGTGCTTCTTACATCATGACATGTGTTTTCGGTAGACTAATTGTCAGTCCAAACTCTTTACAAGTGTGTGATAGATGATTAACTAACCCCTGAATACCTACTTCTGTGTGAGATGTTAAGGCAGCTTTGTCAGCAAAAAGCAGTTCATGAATTAGTACCTTTTTTACCTTGATCTCTGCACGAAGGTGGGCAATATTGAACAGCCTACCATATATATATATATGTAGCAAAAGACATATTCAAGCAAGTGCATATATCACATTTAAGATATTGAAACATATCAGATGAAACATGCTTTGAAGCCATTGTTAAACTTCTAATTGAAATTTTGATTTCTCAAACATGTAATTAAAGGCCATTGAGATGCTAGACGCTGTGTGCTATCCAATGATGAAACAGTACTTACTCGTGGCGCACTTAACAAAAATAGTACATTTAATAAATAATTTTTTTTAAAAATTCTATGCACAAGAACGACTGCTATAACATCAAAACCTTGTGTCGAGCATGTGTTTTAAAGTGCGGAAAGTAAATGTTTTTTAAATAAACGTTTAGTCCATATCAACTTATCCACTTAAGTGAAACTTATAAACAGTTAAAAACAAAAACTCACAAAAAAACTTTGACATTTACTGAGATGGAATTTCTTAAAACTTCAACAATTTTATAATCAAATTGTATTTGAATAATCACTTTCTTTATTAAAAATACAGGCTGGCGGCAATACAGTAGTAATGAATGGCGGCTGGAAATTGTCATAGATCCTTGCTTCCCTCGTACAACAATATATATAAGAATGAGCTATTTTGACCCTGTAATACTAGGATTCTTATTTTTAAAAAGATAGTGATTTATGTTATTTTAAAAAATCAGATCAATTAAAATGTGATAAAATATATTTGCAAGTTTTTTCACTCCAAAGATTTTTAATTTATTAAATTTATAAAGGGAAAAATTGGAACTTAACGTTAAAAAATAATAAAATAGGAAAATGCTAATCACTGAGGTTACACTTATTTTAAAATCACAATCTTCAAACCTGATTATGCTACATAATTAACTTTCTTATTAATTTTAATATAAATAATCATATCCTTTAAATATATGGAAATAAGCCACGTACTATTTTTTTAAAAATAAAAAATAATATGGGCAAAAGGACTTTGTGACATACGTGTGCAATGACATTACTAGGGGGTAGAGATATGCACATTTTTATGGGAATAACAATATATTTAAATCTGATGATATACATGGCATCCTTCCGTCTTTGTGAGATGATGGAGTAGCTATATAGTTCTACACTTTGACGAGTGGCACTCTAGGCCAATCCTAGAGTGGCAATCACGGCCGCATCTCTCGCAGGAGAATATTGAATCGCGGTAAATTCTTGATTTCTGAATTGTTCTCTTTGATTCAAGGGCCTCGTTTCGAGAATCTTCTGCCTTTTTTACTCCTTCAAACACTGCTGCTCAACAGTTGGAGCGATGTTCGACAATGAACTCCCATTCGTTTGTTTCAATATTGGCTTCCCTCATGCTTCGCTTGCAAACGTCAATAAATCTCAGCACGGTTATCGTATATGTCTTGTCCCATCTGCCAACTCTCCATACAGCAGTATCTTTGGGATAGGTCCTTCCTCCATTCTCCGTACATGACCTAACCAGCGAAGGCGTCTCTTGAAAAGAAAGGAGAATATGCTAAACATGTGTACACGTTCCAAAACCTTCACGTTAGGCACCATGTCCTGCCAACGAATGCGCAAAATGTGATGCAGACATCTTTAATGGAAGCTGTTGAGTTTCCGCTCCTGACTGGATCCCAGGTATATGAAATGATCAACAACCGAAAGATTATGACCCTCAATAGATATGATTGGAGGGGACGGTGCTTCTTGCATCATTACATGAGTTTTCTGTAGACTAATCGAAAGTCCAAACTCTTTACAAGCATGTGATAGGTGATTAACCAGCCCCTGCAGACCTTCTTCTGTGTGAGATGTTAAGGCGGCATCGTCAGTGAACAGCAGTTCACGAATCAGCACCTTTTTTACTTTGGTCTTTGCACGAAGGCGGGCGATATTGAACAGCCTACCATCAGATCTGGTATGAACGAACACTCCATTTTCACAGTCACTGAAAGCAAATTGAAGGAGCATCGAAAAGAAAATTGAAAAGAGCGTTGGTACCAGTACACAACCCTGTTTTACTCCGCTGCTAACTGGGAATGACTCAGAGACAGTGGCGTTGAAAGTTACTGTGCTGTGCATGTTTTTGGGAAATTACTGTATTATTGTGAGCAGTCGAGGGGGACAACCTTTTCTTTGCAAGATACTGAAAAGGCCTCTTCGACTTACCAAGTCAAATGCCTTGGTCAGGTCTATGAAGGCAATATAAAGAGGCATATGCTGTTCGCAACATGTCTTCTTCATTTGGCGTAGCGAAAATATCATATCTATTGTTGGCAGCACACTCCTGAAGCCACACTGGGACTCTGGGTAGATGCGGTTCGCAAGACTCTGCAATCGTTTAAGGGCAACACGGGCAAAAGTCTTTCCAACTAAGCTAAGGAGAGAAATACCTCGGTAGTTATTGCAATCACTTCGGTCCCCTTTATTTTTATACAATGTTACGATGTTGGCGTCTCTCATGTCCTTGGGAATGTGACCTGTTTCCCCTACACAGACAGAGGAGCTCATGTAAGGGCTGAAGTAGAATAGGTTTTCCATTTTTGAGGATTTCCGCTGGGATGCCGTCGATCCCTGGAGCCTTCCCATCCGCAAGGTAATCGATGGCTTTTTCGAGCTCCTGTAAAGTTGGCTCTTCATCCAGTTCATTCATTACTGACAAGGCAGGAATGTTATGGAGAGCGGTCTCAGTAACTACATTCATTGTAGAGTATAGCTCAAGATAATGCCGGAGTTGATCATTTGGATTCTTGATAATCTGACCCGTCTTTGACTTGAGTGGTGCTATTTTTGACGAGTGTGGGCCAAATTACCCTCTTGATGCCCTCGTACATGCTCCTTGCATCTCCGCTGTCTGAAGCCGATTGTATGAAGTTGCAAAGGTCTAGCCACTAAGTGTTGGCACAGTGGCGGGCCGTCTGCTGTGATAATTTTTGTGTGGTTCGAAGAGCCTGCAGTGTACTAGCACAAGGTGCTTCCCTATAGGCAAGTAGGGCTCTTCTCTTCCTCTCGATTACGGGTTCCATCACATTCCAATGCGCCTCGTACCCGTCATTATTTTTATGCTCCATTTTGAGGACACAATTACCAAAGGGACCGTCCATAAAGTATGTCACTCTCCAGGGGTGGAGGGGGTGTAAGAAAGTGTGACAGTTTGTGACAGGCGGGGAGGGGTGGTCAGGCCATGTGTGACGTCACACATTTATTTTTTTAAAATTTCGTTTATAATTTAGACTATTTGTTATTTTTTTAGTAGAATTTAATAGCTTTAAAAATAATTTTCAAAAATTTTGTGAAACATTTGAATTAGTTTTATATCAAAATAGCATGAAATGCGTATCTCCTGAATGTGTTGTTCACGATTCCTCTTGCTAGGAGCGTTAGTATGCTGTTGCGAAGCCTTGTTCTATGTATAGGCATGCTTTGGCCATGCCGGAAGTATTATTATTTCTATGTTGTCCGCTGCATACTTATGTGAGTGAGCGAGAAATTCAGAATTTAATTTTTACATCTAATAGTAATTATAATAAAACAAAATTTTGAGGATTCAGAGGTAATATTTCTATAAAATCTCAAATTTGATGACATTATGCCGAGATCAACAGGAGTTTTCAAAGTACAACCATATGATCTTTATTGTCCAACTTTGGAGACCAGCTTACTTGATCGAATTTACAAAGTATGTCGCTTGTACTTTGCCTCACAAACAATGTTGAAGAAACATAAAGGACAATACAGAGCTCGGGCTCGGGAGAATGTGCCGACCCAAACTGTTTCCAGAATCAACTCAGATAAAACGCATCCGTCCTTTGAGAATCATTGCTAGAAGGCAAAAAGAACTCATGGCAGTTATTGCCAGAAGAGAAAATGCACATTCAGAGGATGTTGAATGGCTACATGAGGATGAAGTTGATCTGTCTGCAATTATCCTTCCAGGAAACGATGATGGTGAAAGATTGATGCCAGTCGTAACTATGGATGAACACTTCACTTCACCATGGATGGATTATGTCCAGTGAATATTTTTGAATTAAACATAATTCACAGGCCCATAAAAAAACAGATTCAATATAGCACAAGAGTTTGTCACATAATTTGTCAATATAATCTTTTTTTAGACAAATTGTTTTTTTTCCTTTTTATGATTTAATCACTGGGTGAGGTCAAGTTTCGCTAGTCTACTTCTTATCCTGTGTAAAAAGATTGCATAATCGGAAGATTATCTAAAACTTGACCTCACCTATTGTAAATGAAAAAGCAGCAGATAAATGATGTGTATTATATAATTGTCTAGTCTAATTTTGGAATTTTTGTTTTCAAATTCAATCTAGATTGAGTTACTGCTTCAATAATAACTGCGTCAACTGTTGACAATTAACTATAAAAAGTCATTTTAATAATGTGATAGTTCTTTTAAATGTAAATTTTATATTCTACTACAGTTTAATAGTGAAGTGTGTTTGAGGTGAAATTTTAATTAGGTGTTAATTTTAAAAAATGTTGTTCAAAAGTGTGACGTACTTTAGGGGTCCGAAATTTGTGACACTTTGTGACGGGGGGGGGTAAAATGGTCACAAAATAGCGTGACATCATTTATGGACGGCCCAGAAGTACCGGTATATCCATACCTCCAAACTCAATGGGGAAAATAGTGGGCAAGATTTTTTTTAAACCAAGGAAGGCAACCTTATTGTAATTTTTCCATTTTTTCCAAATCAACAGATCAAGGGCTAGTATAAGAGGTGGGCACATATTTATATGGATAACAATATTTTTACATTAAAAAAATATATAGTTCATATTTCTTAAAAATAAATTTCAAATGTGAAAAAATGCATGGGAACATTTTTATTTTGGTTAACAATATCTAAAAACCAATTCAATTTACAGACTAACAATTTAATCTTTAAAAATAGATAAATAATTTCTTTTTCATTTCTTGAAAATACAGTTGAAGGGCATGAAAAAATAGGGATTTAAGATTTAGTTTAAATGTGAGAAATTATATTTTTGTCCATTTGCATAAAAAATACATTTTAGTGGCATGGGAAATTTTTTTGAGCTTTAGAATAGTTATTAAAAAATATAAAAGAGTTACAAACTTGAAAATTGTTTTTTTTAACGATTTTCCAATAACATAGATCAGGAGCAAGGCAGTGGTTGGGTAAATTGTAAATGAAGATACAAATAATCAAAATTTGTTAATGCTCCAGATATAATAATAATCATTAATATATGAATGATTTTTAATGTACATTGGTTAAAGGGGAAATCACTCTATAGAAACGAGTTTGCTTCTGATTTCTATTTCTATCTGTGTAAATTACACATGCTTTAATCAGGGCTTGTTTTGTGATTCAAAAACCTGATGCAATGATAGATAGAACAAAATAGTGAGATTGGGGTGGGTTGATTGCAGAAGTTGAGTAGTAATATTTCATTCATTCTGTAAAGGTCATGGTCAATATCAACATACATAATATTAAAACAAAATCTTTTCATACAATAAGTTATCTTGCCCAATGTACTTTCAGAAAATGTATACTTGTAAGGGTCTCTGAATTCATTTATTATGGGATTTTGACAAGCATATGAACATGCTAAAAATGGCTTGAAACTGCAGAAACATTCACTTGATTTATAGGGTAAAAATGGTACATATATTTTTTTTAAAGTTAAAGATACATTATTACAACTTTTAGAAAATATGTTTTCTTTGTAGTTCTAGAAAAAAATTCTCAAAACTCAATGATGTAAGAAGTCAATATCTATACAAAGATTCTTCTATAAAAAATAACTAATGTCAGCTTTACTTTTCCTAAATATACATTTCAAGGGTGTTGAAAATCATCCTATTTTTAATATATTTTTTTGAAAATACATTACATTAAAGCCTGATTCAGTTACATACCAAAATATTGGAGTTTTAGATATTGAAACTTCACAATAGCAGGTGGAAATATGCCTTATGTTATTATCCCTGTAACACCTGGTCATATACTCTAGTACTTTATAATGTATTAATTATTGTTCTCCCTATTGTAGAAATCCAGGACAGGCACAAGTTTGTAGATTTTTTAATAGGAATATTTTACAATTTGCTAAAATATGAAGTAAAAAAAGTACCCCAAGAAATCAGTGACTTTCAATGGATATAATATATATTAATTTGCACACTGATAATTGAGATTCAAATATGGAACAGAAAATGAAACAGTAAATATGATGCAGTCATTAAAGCATTGCTTATTTATGATAAATCACACCAAAAAAAAATCAAAATTCTCATGTTAGATTTTATTAAATCGATTAAAGGATATAAGTCGAACAAGGTCTGGCATCAAACCCCCCTAGCTGATAAAAGTTCTAAAATACAAAATAAGTTACCTTACCTTCAGTTCATAGTGTATATCAATAATTTTACAGCCATTAAGAAAAGAAGGTGGCACTGAAGGTATGACAACCTTCTCACATGACCAGACATCAGAACTGTGTGAACCTATGCCAGGGTGGGTAACTCTAGCCACTTGTGTGCAATCGGTTCTTGACTTGGTTGTCGCATGAAATTTTTTTATCTATAGAAAAAGGATCAACATTTGTAATTAAAATCAAACCAACAACATATCGATCATATTTCATGACTTTAAACAGAATGAAAAGCATTATGGTGCTATACTTAAGTGATGAATATGTTCCTCAAAATTGTTCTGATATTTTATCTCATTAAGTTTCTAATTAATTAAAAGCCCATCCCTTATTTTCATTTTACGAAAGAAGACTACGGTGCTAAAATCCAATGAGGGGCAAAAATTCATTACGATGCAAGAATTCAGTGAGGTGCAAGAATTCATCTTGCTTATTAAAAAAAGTCCAACCTTATTCCACCCAATTATTTACTTATACCTGGAGAAAACCAGGATGACTAACCCATAGCTGGGGGTGATCCCAATGAATTAGGATACAAAACCTCTTGATAATTTTACCATCTAATCAATATGTCAACAATACAATTAATTTAAGAATAAAATTAAGAAAAAATGACCATTGTGAGCTCAACATAAGTTTTGGCTATTTTCCTGCTAGAACCGTTAGTTATTTCAGCATTGAGTAAGACTGCCTCTCCTGGTACATATCCCTGCCTGTCAATGGCAAAGGTTGCTTCTATAGGTCCAGAGGCACAGCACAGGCAGCAGAGTTTCTTTTGATTGGTGCCATGGAGTCTTTGCTAAAATAAAAGTAAAAAATAAGTTCCAGCAGCGTTAACTTTTATTCTAATTCTAGAAACATTCTGACTTTGGGTGGGTCGGTAATGAACTAAACCAAGCTGTTATATGTAATAGAGTAAGGCTAAACAAACCATAGCATTTTCTTGATAGTTTAGATCTAAGACACCGATGATGGTGAATGGCTTCTTTGTCTTGGGATCAAACTTCCAGGGTTTATCAATGTTACAGGTTGCTGTATATCTTACATGACCAACACTATCTTCAAATGAAGATGGAAGTCCTGTAGGCAGGTGGTATTCAAATGGAAAACTGTGTCTTCCATGTGATAGCTCTATGGTCTCATTGCCTTGTTTTGGCCCTGTAAAACAAGATGATAATGGATTTTATGAGTTTTTTAACAAAAGGAATAACTTCTTTTTTTCTTTCTTTTTTAAACTATTAAATATGTTATTAATGATTAAACTGATTAAAAAATTTTTTATTTTTTAAAAATATTTATTTATATCTACAGAAAAGAACCTTATAATAATTGTAAAAAACAACTCGTAGTCAAGTTTTACCACTACTTATACAGATTTGAGCTTAACTCTTTTTGTGAAAACTCATAGCCAATATATAATGGGCGTCCAAACTTTTCAGGCAATTAGGGACATGAATCAATTTTTGGGATGTGTGTTCAATGTGTTACACCTAAATATTTAATATGACTGATCCAGTTTCAAAATAAAAATGTATTTTATCAATAATGCTAAAGATCTGAAATAAACTTATTATTTTGCCTATCACTGCACTGCCTTTAATAATATGTATAATTTAATAACATATTTATTAAGTTGCTGTCCTGGCAGGCTGTAGAATAAGACATGGAATGCAGCACTAATTAAGCCTGAAATTCAAGTCTAAGATATTGATCACTTTTTGGTACTCTGTTTAAATGAAAGTGAGAATTATTATTGTTTACTTACATATTCCAAGAAGCAGTATTTCTTGATCAAAGTACTTTTCAGAGTTGGAGTATGTGTAGGTTGTTGTTGTTTCATTGTCCCCTGATCCTGAGGTCTGAGTTTCTGACCAACTCACCTCTGCATTTCCCAAAAATTTGAGGCGAATGCCTAATAATTAAGTATATTTATTTAAAAAATTGTTACAATTTTGGAAAAAATTTTGAAACATTATGGGTCTAAATTATAAATGATCTTGATCAAATATACATAAATAGCTTTCTGACATTGGAATTTTTTTTTTTAAACACAATTACAGACCTGTTTACCCTCAAACTCTTAAAATCGTACAATATCATCACAAAATCGTTCAATACATTATCTTAATAGTAAAAAAAACAAAAACACACACAGTATTTATAATGTATAAACCTCAAAATCGTACATTGTACGCCAAAATCGAAAGAGTAAACAGGTCTGCAATTAGAAAAACATTGTTTTAAATGTATTCAATAAACTTGACTTTAAAAAAACAACATTTAAATAAAGTAGGCACTATCTCTATGAGACTAAGAAAAATTGTAAATATATTTGCCACAGGCAAAGAGCTTACAAACCTCTCATTTTCATAGATTCTTTTAATTCAACAGTTACATGTCCCTTCAGAACATCTCCAGCATAATAAATCCCACTTAAATTTGAGAAAGAGATTTCAAATATGTTCAGCTTTCCCATTTTTGGTGGATCAGTACTATAGTTCTATAGTCACTATAGAAAGCAAAAGTTAGTTCAGAATTAAATGTCTACCAATTAACTACCACTAAACTAAAAATACTTATAATCAGTGAAATCTGTCAGTTAGTCTTTAATTTTCTTTTGATGATGATAAGACATCAGGCTCTGTTTAAATTATAGCCTTAAGCTCTACACACATTTAACTTTATCCCTACATGTTTCATAATTAAAGCAGACATGGACCTGCGTGCTAACAATAACTTGATTTTTCTTCAATTTTATTTACCATACTTCATGAATGTCATGTCATGCATTGTAAATTAAATCTCCATTTCATAAAATCAATACGCAGAAAAAAGAAAGTCTGTAAACTGACAATTAAAAAAATAAAAGAATAGCCTATGATTTAAAAACTAACAAACACAAATAAATAATAAATACCTATTAATGCTATTCCTTTTGACTTTGATAATAACAGAAGTGACATGAGTACTTTTTTTAATGGGTAATATAATAAACTCATAAGTACCTTTGTGTGATACTATTTTTGCATGTCAAGTAAGTTACAAATTTAAATGAGGTACCGGTAGCTATTTCAAGATAGGCTAATTGAACTAGTTAATGTTTATTTTGTTGAAATTAATGTTTCCCTTTTCATTTCCTAACTAAGTTAGAAATTAATGAATTATTTATAATTTCATATGATTAAATAAGCCTACTGTAGGGTGACCAAATCATGAACTGGAAAAAACAGGACACACCCAAGGAGGGTTTGGGGGGATACCCTCCAGCTAAAGAGGGGTCAGAGTGCCTCCGCCGGAAACTGGTTATTGAAATATGCTCATTTTAACTATTTTGAGACCTAGAAATCTTTTTAAATTTACCTTCACTTTTTTATTTTAATTTAAACTCTGAGGCGTACAATAAATGAAAACAATAATTTTAAAGTGAAATCTTATCTATTTATACTATACATATTTTACAACATAATACAACACTGTTCCAGTATTAAACAGAAACTCGTCCCTCTCCCCCATAGACAGAGATAACATGGGCATCCCCAGACAACAAAATGCAAAACCAGATAGATCACATATGTATCAGCAAAAAGTTTAGAAAGTCTCTACAAGATGTACGAGCAAAAAGAGGAGCAGATGTCGCATCCGATCATCATCTTGTTTGGGTGAGAATCAAGTTAAAGTTGAAGAATAACTGGGAACAGCCAACTGCTAAGTGAACCAAATTCAATGTAGCACTTCTGGCACATGAGCATCAAAGAGAGGAATTCAGTGCTACTTTAAGGAATAAATTCCTAGCACTGGAAGACCAAACAGAAGATGACCAAGTAGAACATAAATGGAAAAATATTAAGATGTCTGTAACATCCACGTACCAAAAAGTTTTAGGATCAGTAAAGCAGAAACGCAAAGACTGGCTCTCACTCAACACACTGCAAAAAATAAAAGAGAGAAAGGAAATGAAAAGTACAGTTAACAGCAGCCGCACCAGGGTGGAGAAAACCAAAGCGCAAGAGAAATATAAAGAAGCAAACCAAAAGGTAATTAACAGCATTAAAAAAAGATAAAAATGCCTACATAGATGGCCTACCATCAACAGCAGAAGAAGCAGCCAGGAAGGGCAACTTGAAACTGCTCTACAACATAACAAGAAAGCTGCAAGGGAGATACGAAAGGCCGGAGAGACCTGTCAAAGATAGAGAAGGTAGGCCAATAACAGAAAGGAAAGAGCAACAAAATAGATGGGTGGAATACTTTAAGGAACTACTAAACAGACCCCCACCCACAGATGCACCAGACATACAACCATCAAATGAAGACTTACAAATAGAAGAAAGCGCACCAAATAAGGAAGAAATAGCTCTCACCATCAAGCAGATCAAAATAGGGAAAGCACCGGGACCGGCAGAGATGATGAGAGCTGATATAGATACAATAGTCAACATGCTGCACCCTCTATTTGAAAATATATGGGAATAAGAGAGAGTTCCAAAAGATTGGAAAGAAGGCTACCTCATCAAGATACCAAAGAAAGGGGATCTCAGCAACTGTGCAAATAACAGAGGAATCACACTGCTGTCTGGACCAGGAAAGGTCTTTAACAGACTTTTTTTTAATAGAATGAGAGAACAGGTCAACATGCAGCTATGAGATCAACAGGCTGGCTTCCGCCAAAATCAATCATGCACAGATTGAATTTCAACACTAAGAATCATTGTAGAACAGTCCATCAAATGGAACTCCCCCTTGGTTATACATTTTATAGACTACGAAAAGGCCTTTGATAGCCTGGACCAACAAACCTTGTGAAAGCTTCTTCGGCACTATGAAGTATCAGGGAAACTAGTCAGGATCATTCAGAGCTCTTATGAAGAAATGACATGCAGGGTGGTCTACGAAGGTAGACTCACAGATTCCTTTACAATCAAAACAGGAGTCAGACAAGGATCCCTCTTGTCCCAATTTCTATTCATCCTTGCAATTGACTGGATAATGAAAAAATCCACAGACAAAAAGAGTAATGGGATACAGTGGACACTCTGGGAACAATTGAATGAATTAGACTTTGCAGACGACATTGCACTTCTGTCCCACAACCAGCAACAAATGCAGGAAAAGACAAAAGACGTAGCCACCATTTCAGCACAGCTTGGACTCAATATAAATAAAAGCAAGACAACAATCATGAAGGTAAACTCATCCAACCAAGAGAATATTTGTCTGGCAGGAAAGGCACTGGAAGAAGTGGAGTCCTTCAATTACTTAGGCAGCACCATAGACACAAATGGCGGATCCGATGGGGACGTAAGGGCCAAAATTGAAAAAGGTAGATCAGCATTTGTGCTATTAAAGAAAATATGGGAGTCAAAGGAGCTGAAGTGCCTGAAGCTGCGAACCAAAGTCAGAATCTTTAATACAAATGTCAAAACAGTCCTACTGTATGGTGCAGAAACTTGGAAAACAACAGTGAGCCTTAAGCTGAAAGTGCAGACATTCATAAACATATGCCTTAGAAAGATCCTGAAAATCAAATGGCCAAATACTATCACCAACAAAGATCTACTAAAAGGACATAACCAGGTGCCCATTGATGACGATATCATAAAGAAAATATGGAGGTGGATAGGGCATATGCTCTGACCCCCCCCCCCCCCCCCCCCC
>CAXITT010000408.1:101389-119267 GCA_964033795.1 Lymnaea stagnalis | reverse complement strand
ACTTTTTCTTGCCATTTAATACCAAGGATGCGACGCAGGCATCTCATATGGAAGCTATTAAGCTTGCGCTCTTGGGATGTATAGGTGGTCCATGTCTCGCTCCCGTATAGTAGTGTACTGATGACACAAGCTCGATAGACGCACAGTTTGGTTTTCTCCGTTAGCTTGGTGTTTTGCCAGACCCGTTTATTTAGTTTAGCCATTGTGGCAGCTGCCTTGCCGATTCTGCTGTTAATTTTTTCTTCAATGGACAGTGTATTGGAGGCTAATCATAATGCCATTATTATCCACTTTTAGAATTTAGTGAAGTCTCCCTGAAGTACTACCTGAAGAAGGCTACAGCCTAGATAAACCTACTATAAATTATTAGAAAAAGTAATACTAGTAATTAGTAATAGTAGACCTTCTTAACTCTATGCCTAACTCTAATCATCATTTAATAATTATTATGGCGTGGCAGTTTTAATTTTACCTTTTTGATTAATTGGCTGCGGTTATGCCGACCAGGATTCAGACCCGGAAAAGACTTAAAATAGTGATAGGTTGGGTTGTTAAGTCTGAAGGGACCGGGGTCCGAATGAATATACTAATTAATATATTATAATATAATAATAGCGTTAACTTTATAACTTATTTTAAGAAATTGATCTCCTCTTATTTTTTACACACGTGATGATGGAGTGGTGGTTACGGATTAATTTAAAAGGTAGAACTTCTAAAATAAGGCCTGAATTCTTAAAGTGAAATAATAATTAGTCGTACTCCTAGCCTACTATTATACTATTCATCCCACCTTTTCCCGTATAAATAAACAGAAGTACGGTAATACCGTAACTCGTCAAATTGGTTGTTTTATTTTTAATTATTATGTTATATATGCCGCATTAGTTTGTCTGCTAGGCCAGTGGTCGGAAAACTCATTAGTCAAAAGAACCAAAAAATCATCAGCAGGGCGATAAAAATAAATTTGAGAGCCAAATTTCTTTTCAAGAACCATGTTTTCGGAGTCAAAACTGTGATATGTGGCCGAATAGCCGAGCCACACTCAGTTAGCTAAAGAGCCGCATGCGGCTCATGAGCCGCGATCTTCCGACCACTGTGCTAGACTGCCTAGACTAAGGGCTGAGGGGTCTATAGCCTATACGCTATAATTTAATTAATTCACGAAATAAATATTTTCTAAACCTAGCCGAGATTTACCACAAATGTAAATGTAAATGAGTGTGTGGAAAATGGAAGGCTTTACTTTTGCTTTCCTTTTTTGTATTGTAAGAATTTTAACTTAGTTAATTAAGAAGTTTAAGTTAGTTTGTGTAAATTTGTTGTGATTGCATTTGTTTAAAGTCTTAGTAGTAGTAGGTCTACACCTATAAATAATTTATAATATTTTATAATAATATGATTTTAAAAATTAAAAATAAAATACTTTGACTACAGACTTAAAAATAAAACATAAATAAAAATGATTAGATCTATTTCAATTTAGGATAACTATAACTATAATATTAATAATAGTATAATAATAAAAGTAATGTAATTTCAGTAACATTTCAATTGTTTTGTTAGATTCATTAATTTTTTTTAATCATAGGTGTAAAATATGTGTTTGTTTTGAGTTCATTAAGTGAGTGAGTTAAAGGGAATTACTTTTACAGATATAACTGTAACACACACATGTCCTGACATCATTATCATTGTAACTTATTTCTTAGGCTGTGGGTTATGTCAGTAGCATGGTTACTTGGTTTAAGTTAGTAATTCAGGATACCGGCTAAGACTTCATCGTTCTTCCTCTTGTTATACAGGCACGCAAATAAGAATACTGAATCCTGGTTAAACTGACAGTACTTTATAAAATCACAATTTACACAGATAATATTAATAATAATCCTTGCATGAATGTAATCATTTCACATATATATGTATAATATTCCATCACTCAGAAAGACACGTCCTCACACTGCTATAACTCAGCTCAACTGTACTACATCTCAACTCTAACTCAACTCCGACTAACTCTGACTCTCCTTGCGCTCAGCTCTCACTATCTCAGTCAACTCATACTTTATTACCAGCAAAGCGTGGAAAACAACCGCTCTGACAAAAACATAATTTTACTCTCCAAAAACGTGGAGCTCACATTGTCCTCTCAAAATACAATTCATTGTCCCCGTGGACAAAACATGGTCAACACCATTCACTGTTCACTCATGCTACCTCTCTGTTTTCATGTGAAAACATTGTCCGTTACATTATACAATTCATTGTCCCCGTGAACAAAACATGGTCAAAACCATTCACTGTTCACTAATGCTACCTCTCTGTTTTCATGTGAAAACATTGTCCGTTACAATAACTTTTAACCTTACAAAAATAGCATTACTACCACAATTTTAAGAGCACAAAAAAAAAAAAAAAAACTTTAAAAAATGAAAATACTAGAAAAAATTTGAGGTAGGCCTACCTAATGAAATGGCATCAGACAAAATTTAAAATTTATGCCAAATGCATTATTAGCTAAAACTAAAACTTCTTAAATTAGTTTATTTTTGTTTACCCGATAATTAATGATATACTGTTTTAATTATTGACACAAATTGCGTATCATTAAAATAGTAATGTCTCTATTGATATTACCAAACCATGTTTTGTATCAGTCTCCAGTTGACTTAAAATTCTAGCCAAAGTATCATAATCACGGGTTCCCAAAATGTGCGCAGCGTCACCCTGAAGAAACATGTGGGGGAGTCATGGTTTCCCCAAAGTGTGACCACAAAAACATAATTTAAATAATTTTATTTCCGCTTTTAATCTAATGTGACATTTAGCTGGTCTGGTGCAAACCAGTAACTCACTTGAGTAATTATTGTTAGCAGTCACTATATGGTGCTAGGTGACCAACATAATACATGTTATATTTAATTTTACCCAACTCTTTAATTTTAATTTTTTAAAAATAATCTCTATTTTGAGGCAGCCTACATTTTTTAGAATTTAACTTGACACAGGGTGTCTGGGGAAAGTCTACATTTGGCAATGTCGCCGGTTATAGAAAAATTTTAAGAGCCAATGATGCATCCATGGAAAAAGATAAGTCCAACACACGTGAAACCTACAAATGATGGGAACGGTGGAGTGATGTATAGTACATTTTGACGATAATCAGAAAACATTGCGTGATATTTTTACAATGATTGGAGACGTAAATAGGTTATTTTTGGACAGTCAGAATTTCAGGATAAATATTTCAGAATTTGTTAATAAATGTAAGAACTTTCTACCTCTCCCTGCAAACATCTACAAAAAAAAAAAACCCCCCCCCCCCCCCCCCCCTTTCAAGGCGTATGTACTATATTCATTGGAGGTGTAACAAAGGGGGTAGAGGTAACATCCCCCGGGTGCATAAACTAGTAGGGTGAAAAAATGGGCTTGATGAAAATAATTGGGTGGGGGTGTAAATGAATATTTCTCCAAACTCCAAATATTCGAGCTAAGCCTCTGATATGGATAGCCCCCTAGTGGGAAGGATAGGTAGTTGTTGGGCATCTATTTATCTAACCATCTATTTAAAAAAAATAAAAAAATTAACAACTGTTATTGGTTCAAATTGTTTATTTAATCTACAATCCTGCAGAAGATCATCCCAATCCATTACATTGGTGGAAAAAACATACTTTAAAAAAAAATTACTTTAAAGCAGAGCTTTCACATGGACCCTGTAGCCCCTGCTATCATGATACTGAGATATACCGGTATCTATTGTGATAATGAGATATATCTATCATGATACTGATATATAACTATCACATTTTTTTAGCATTTTAAGTTAAACAGGGAGGTAGCTTATATCAGTAGAAAGCCATTAAATCTATTTTCAAGTTGATGTGGAGTTCATGGTTTAAGTTTAGATAGTAAAATTATACCAAACAATTTGTTTAAATAAAGTGCAAATTAATATCAATAAATCAATAAATAAATATGTATATCAGTACATTTGAGACAAAATTAAAACAATATAACATATCAAATCTAATTAAATTGAGTATTTCTTTACAAATCTGGCCAGTATATGACCATGATCATCAACATTGAAATTCATGCAATAAAAGTTACATATTTATTTCCGTACATGGAACAACATGCAAATTAATAAATATATAATCAATAAATAAATACGTATATCGGTACATTTGAGAGGAAATTAAAACAATATAACATATCAAGTCGGATTAAATTTATTATTTCTTGACAAACCTGGTCAATATATGACCTTGACCATTTGAATTCATGCCATAAAAGTTCAATATTTATTTCCGTGCATGGAAAAACATGCAAATGAAAAAACAAGTTTAATAAAACTAAAATGAAGGACCATATAAATTTATAAACATAAATATGACCATTTCTTAGGAACAAAAACACTGCAAAATTCTGAAACAATTATTTGTTCCTCTGAGATGGTCATAAATAGTCATATTCTTACATCAACATAAAAGCAATCACATTTTTCGTAAGCCAATTTTTCCAATTAAAGATTAATTCTACTTACCTTTAACACAACCCGTAGAGCATAAGGGGTACCAGTACTGGTAAAGATGGTAGTTTCTGAGTTATCAGGTACATCTTAAAAGATGCATTTGTGTTACAGTCTTACTGCACACATGGGATAAAAATCATGGACACATCCTTTCCTTTGATTGGAATAATCAGTTTAATACTTTAATAACCCTAGAATTTAATTTTTAAAAGAGGTAAAGTACTTTGGCAATGTATACAATAATTTGGGAGGTAAATGCTTGGGGAGTAAATAAGTGAAAGTTAAAATTAAAATTGCTAGCTTTCAAACTTGAAAACTGAGTCAAGGCACAAAGCATAAATGTCAAAAGAATTTACAGTTAAAATCTGTCGGGTGTAAAAAAAAAAAAAATGTACATTGATGCTGAGAAATGAACAAGAAATGCTTTTCTAAAAAATCATTCATTTACATTAATAATAATATACTTAATAGATTTTATTTTAAAAAATCAAGAAATAATAATAATTGTACATTATAACATTTTTTAGGAGTTTATTACTCATACACATAAATTGAATCATAAATGAATTGGTTAATTTTAGTTGTCTTAACTAGGCACAGCGATACAATAAATGTTATCTGTAAATGTAAATTCCTGTATCTTTGTTTGTCCTTTTCATTGACCAACTTTCTTGGATTGTACTGGCATGGGCCCAAGTGCATGGCCCCAGTTATAGAATGTGTAAACTGGTGCATACTCCATGTTACCTCTGGTATGCTCGTCATCTCCTGTGTCACAGGTGTTGTAGCGTCCAGTGATGCACTCATTGTAAGAGGGTGGAGCTGTAACAAAGAAGATGGGTCCATTAGTGTGACTATCTTGAGTTGGGGGGGTAGGGGTGGGGTGTTATCTCTGTGTGATGGGATATGTAAACAAAATAAATTGTCAAGAGTTATACTTTCATATTTATTTGAGGATATTCCCAAAAATAGTGATTGCTTTATATTTGAAGATGATAACATTTCATAGAGGCAACTTTATATGAACAAATGTTGGACTAAGCAGTTTCTAGGTTGCTTCTCTCAAACCTGCAAGAAGTCTGGACCGACAAATTTCATTACCGGTATATCCATTGATAAAGAGGTGATAGGCAGGATCACTAAGTTACCATCTATAGCCAGACTGAGCAAGCAAGTGCACAACAACCTTAAATTCATAGAAAGCACCAAACTGCATATATATCAGGCATAAGGGCCTAAAATGGTCCCCAACAGCTGTCACGCTTGAAACATTTACAGAAGAGGAAGCTCAATAGGTTTCACCTTAGATCTCAGAGGCACATTCTGAGGATTTGACGACAGGACAAAGTGCCTAACACAGAGTTCTGGAATGTGCAGCATGTTCTCCACTCTAACTAGTTCTAGATAATGATCACATCCCAAAGGAACTATTGTTCATAGAATTGGCATAATGGCAAGGCATACTGGACAGCTAGCATCCACAAAAGCGACCGAAAGAGTTATTGGTGAACTGTTCCAGGGTAAGAAAAAACATTCAAAAATAATTATTTGCTGTCCCTTTCTGGTGTAAAAGTAATACAAGAAACTATACAAAATAGGCTTGCAGAAAATTTTCTATACTGCTTGTAAATTTTGAAAGATAACTTTGAAATAAAATTTGAGAAGCAGTGCTGAGGACCACCTCTTTGAGAAATACTGGTTTAGAGAATTCATCAGGAAAGGGAAAAGCAGTGAAAATAGCTAGATTTGTGCCCAGTAGAAGGACCCACAAAGGCATTTGCTATGAAAATTGGTATTACAGTCAAGAGTGCCCAAGTTTGCAGTATTCAGCAGGACAATGCCTTCAGTGCAAAATTTACATTCACTATGAAACATAAAATTCTAGCCATAAATTCGATAATCATCCCAATTGTCTTTTGGAAAGAAAGAGAAAGAACCTGACTGAAGTGTTTCTAAAAAAAAACAGGAGCAAAGATATTATATTGAAAATAAAGGCTTGCAAAGATGGAGAGACAAGAGGAAAAGGATCTACTTACGCAAATTAGGCAGGCCACTTGGTGGTAGGGGATATAACTTTCCACCAGGGGGAGCTGTGGGATTACTCTCCCATTCATACATGTTGCCACTATTGTAACCAACTGGAAGCATTGGTGGATGCTGATCAATTACAGATCTTAGAGGTACAGTACCAATAATAATATCTAAAGGTATCTTAAAATCAGTGGCAGGTCCAGATGGTTCCAAATAAAGCTAGGGATAAAAATAAATAAAGTTGTTGTCAAGGCTTACCTTTTTAAATGGAAAATCAGGATTTAAAAACTTAAAATTCAGGATATGATGAAATACAGGCCTTTTTAAAATGTTAAGAACTCTAAATGTAGATCATATTGCCCTTAAATGAAAATGGAGGTCTAAAACATTCATCATAAAACTGATAATTTTGAACATAAAGCTTAAAAATACCTTATTAAACGTCTTATTATTCCTGAAAAGGCATCACACAGTAATGACACAAAAACACTATTCACTATAAAAGGAAGATATTTACAAAAATAAATGAGCTCTCAGTTAACGTGGTAATCAGTTTCAATAAAATGATAATTTATGTGATGCTGTTTTAGTGTCCTGAAAAAGCCACATCTGTGCACGGGAAATGTTTTGAAATATAACAGAGCATTTATATAAAAATAAATGAGACTAAAAAATACCATACTTTGTTTCTTGTAAAAAATTTCTACAGAAAATACTCTCCCTTTTTTTTAATAAATGGACCTGGACTTTTGTTGAGCTTGATAAGCAGCACATTCTAATATTTTTTCAGCACTAAGCTGAGCATTTAATATGATGCAGGCATTCTTAAAATATGATCCCAAACTATTGAAACTTGTCATACAGTATGCTGTGCAGAAGTGTAGATAAGCACTTAATGAAGCTTCTGGATTTGAATTGAATGTTGATGAAATTAAAGAATGTTTTATTTTTATTAATTTTTGAAAATATTTTCTGCACCGCCTTTCTTTGCGTAATGCATTTAAAGAAATTTTTTATCATTTTCTACTTTTTAGTACATTTTAAATCGTCTTTGATCGAAAGCCATTTTTAAAAAGTTTTGTTACTATTTTTATTTCTGTTTTTTAATATTAAATTTTAACCTTTAAATTATGGATAAAGGATTATTAACTTTTTTAAACATCAAATGCTTACAAAATCCTGGGTAAATTGACTTAACTCTTTACCTAGGCATAAAACTAAAAAGTGGATCTAAGCTCACCCACCCATCAATTTACTAAACAAAGCAGACACTGCCAACCCTGATAATTTGAGTGACTGTGTCAACCCGCCTCTGTCTACCCAGTATTCTTTTCCGTATGTCACTAGGTGAACACTAAAATGACAGGTGTGCAAACAAAAAAAAAAACACTCCACAAGATGGATATAAGAGTAGAGAGAAAGTCTGTAACTAAAGGTGTACCTTATTTTATGTCACTAAAGGTCATTTATTGAAATGTTAAAAAAATTATGTTTCCATTTTTTTTCTCTAATTTACCTCACCATGGCTTGCCAAACAAGGTTACCAACCTCTGCACTGAATAAAAATATAATATAATGTCTATTTAGTTGTTCTTACCTGTAAAATATAACGTATGTCAATTAGTTTGCAACCATCAAGGAAAGATGGTGGTAATGGTGGAATTATCAACTGTTCTCCTGTCCAGAAGTCGTTGCCATGACCCACAATCCCTGGTCTAGTAACCCGAGCCACTTCAGTTTTCCAGGTCTTTGACCTTTGCCTAACGTGAAATGTTGTTACCTTCACAGAGTAAATAAGATATGACAATGTCATCAATCATCATTTAAATAATATAATTTTATAATTTATTTTCACCGCAAAAACAATATGTTTGAAGATTTAAAAGCAATAAGAAATTAACCACAAATGCGTCCAAAAAAAGATTATTAGTTCTTCAAAAACATTTTTTTTATATTATAGAATACTGTAAATAATACTGATAAAGTTTTTTGGAAAAAAATGGTTAAATGTATAGTGTAACCCCAAGCCCAAACACAATAGCAGTGGTAAAGTCATGCCAGAGATCTGCCCATTTTCATTTGCATGTCAGCAAAGGCAGCCCTGGTTAAAAAAGGGACAGTAAAACTTTAGTTATTTTAAAATTTGCTTTAGATAACATGAAACAGTTATGTAACTATCTAATTAAAAACAACCTAACAATGACTCATTTGTTGTACCATACAACCAGAAGAAACAATACATGTTCAACAAATGAGCCAAATCGTAAAACAGATTCAATTTGAAAAACCATAAAATGGTTTGTAACATAAAGCTTAAAACACTATCACTGTCATTATGATGCATTTTGCAAAAGTGCTCTGATACAATTTATTTTACAGCTATAGCTTGGACATTTTATAAAATGATGCACATGAAATAGGTGTGACATACTGTACCAAATGGATTTTTAAAAAAATATAGTTATGTGAAGAGAAAGGTAAATAATTCATTGGATCATATTGGAATGGGTAAAATGTGAGACACAGATTAAATAACAAATCATTATTTCTAAACCATAGAACTAGTATGGTTAAACTGATACCCATAGTGTAGAAGCAAGATTTTCACATTTTTGTAATGATCATCATGTTATCATCACTTTGGTTTCTGACACATCTTAGCTGATCATGATAGTAAAGTGGACAATTTACATTTTTTTAAAATATGGCAGAAAATAATCACCATTTCCAGAGCTATGTATGATTGTTTAATTCTCCTACTTGATCCGTTGCTGATTTCAGCATGCAGCTTCACTGCCTCTCCTGGAACATAACCACTTCTTTCAATGTGGAAATTTGCCTCAATTGGGGCTGATTTACAACAAAGGCAGCAAAAGCGTTTCTGTTTTGTTCCTTGAAGTCGTGCCTATATAGAGAATACAAGATGAAAACTGACAAAAAGCTTTATTGCTTTTATAGGTTATATTTGCTCTATTTTAGGGATCTACATGTCAGAAATGTGGGGATTATTGGGCTGTAGTCTGACAAGAAGAAACATACACACACTACCTACTCAGTGAAGTGTCCTAGCACAAGCTGCCGTTTCAGCTTTAAATTAGAGTAGTGCTGGTTCAGAAGAAAGTAATTCTCAGGCAATGCAATAATGTAGTACAATGAGTATGAGGAATGCTGTTGCCTAAAGATCTAAGGACATATGATGATAACCCAGAGTAGCAGAGACCTATTTAACTCACTATTGCTTGTAGCCATGTGTCCCCTTAAGTGGAAGGAGTTAAAAGATAGTTAATATTTCCACACCAAACCTTTGGAAGCTTAGTACGGATCACCATTCCCATCCAGACCTGAATCGTACTTAGGCATGCATTGGAAGTTGGCGGAATGGTATGACTAATGGGGCATAAATAATAAGGCTCAGGCTGCTGTTTGCTAAAAGAGAAGGGTGTTCCAAATACTTTGTAACAACTTTCTAAACTATTACTATTATCTTAATTTGGGTGATGCTAGTGTATATATATACACACAGGGTGGGCCAATAAAAATGAGAGAACATCTCGTAAAATATTACACTACGAGATGTTCTCACTTTTATTGGCCCACCCTTTATATACATATATATATATATATATATATAAGCATGTATGTGTTTGGTTTGGTTATGTCATTCACATGCTTATAACATATCTATGTTCACAGAATGCTACTGAGCTAACATTTGGTACACAGAGGGGCTTTTTAATCTATCAATCAACTCTTAAATCCTTTTATAGCCTGTGTTGAACTGTAGGGTCCTACTTTACTTAACTTAATGACTTTCAGTATTTTATTTAACTTTGACTACTGACAAATGTTAATTATTATGAAAATAATCCTGAAAATTCATGTTTGGATTATTTTGTTCAAATCTCAAGCTTGAATATGTTAACATAACTTAAGTAAATAACATTAATGCTTAGAAGTAATAGAAGCAATAACTGTTTAAAAATGTTTACCATGACATTAGGTTGCTGGTTCAGATCTAATATACTGATGATTGAGAAGACCTGCTTGGCCTTCAGATCAAAATAGTCATGCTTCAATAGATCAAGTGCATCAATTGTGCTTCTTATAGTATATCTAACATGGCCGATTTGTTCCTCAAATGAAGAAGGAAGGCCTTTTGGTAGCTGAAACTCAAAAGGAAATGTGTGCTTTCCAGTATGTAGTTCTCTGGTGCCACTGCCTTGTCCTGGCCCTAAAAGTTAACAAAGGGAAGGAAATAACATTGCTAACAATAAAAAATATTTTAAAACTAAAAAGTCCATGAGTATATGGTGTAAATACTTTTACTATCAAATTATTCGAGCATAACAGAGATGTGCACAAAGTTATTAGACTGATGGTTTAAAATTATTTTTATGAAGGGGAAGAAATAATTAATGATAAAAATTGTGTTTTATTGAAAAGCTCATTAAAACAACACATACCAAATAACAGCTGTTAGAAATATGCTTAATTGAGCGCTCATCATCAAAGTTTAAAATACCCGTTTACTTACATATTCCAAATAACAGAGCGTCCTGGTCAAAGTATTTCTCTTCATCAGTAAAAGTGTAATGAGTTGTGCGACGATTTTGACCAGAGCCGCTACTCTGACTTTCAGTCCATCTTACATACGCTTTACCCTCAAATGATACCTTTATTCCTTTACAAAACAAATGGAGTTACCAAAAAAAACTTAAATGGTTTAGAATCTATTCTGTAGCTATAGTTTACTATCTAAAATTTAAAATATAATGTGAAACCATCAATCAAAGAAATGTTTAAAGATTAAAAGAAAAGTATTTCAAAGGAATTCTGTAAAACCAAACGCATCATTTTTATACAGGGTGGGCCAATAAAAGTGAGTAGCATATGAGTTATTTCAAAATATAATTTAATTAATTATAGTTCTTCATGGAATTTTTTTTTGCAAAATATTTAGCCAATCAGAAATCATGTTCAATGTGTCCTCCTTGCTTCTCAACGACATTTTCCAAGCGTCAACGCCACTCGTTTATGCTTCTGTCAATGAAATGTTGCCCTAGATTTTACTATATGTTCTCCCTTTTATTGGCCCATCCTGTAATTCCTAAAAAGAACAAACCATCTTTTTCAAATGGATTTAATGGAGATTTTTTTAACTTTAATTTTTAAATTGTTTACAAACCCCTTGTTTTAAGTGGCTCAGTCAATTCCACGCTGACATAACCTTGAATATTTTCACCACTATAAAAAACACCACTTCCATTGTTAAACAAAATCTCAAAGGCTGATATATTTTGTTTCCCCATAATAGTTTTGAGAACCTAAAGCTTAATGAAAGAAAAAAAGTAATTACAATACCATAAAGTTATAAATATAAAGATTGCACAAAGGCAATGTAGATTGAAAATTATCATTCAGAAAAGAAAAAATAAATATGTTGAAAATAAAATGAATTAAGCAATGAAAAGATCATGAAAGAAGCAATCATTAAATTTTCAAATGATACCAACATCATTGGCTTAATATCTGAAGGGGAAGCTCATACCATAACTTTATCACAATTACAAGCTTTGTCAGTTGGTGCGATGAAAATTTTCTTCACTTGAATGTCTAAAAAAAATAAAAGAAATCATTGTCAATTTATGGAGGGGGAATCACCCAATTGCCGATCTCACAATTAAAAAACCAGTCTAGAGCAACTTGAGACATATAAGTAGTTTGGTGTCACCATTAATAATAAGCTAGCATAGCATGAACACTGCAAAATTCTGTATAACAAGTCAACCAAAGATTTTTCTAGATTAAGAAATTGTAGAATTTTGGCTTAAACAATTTATAAACTTATTCTACATTTCAATAATTGGAACCCCACAAAACTTCAGTACTACCTGCTTGTGTGGGAATTCATCGTCTGATATCTAACACTGATTAAATAAACTATTAAAGAAATCTAGAAATATCCACACATACTCAACATCGTGCACTTGATGTACTGTTTGAAGAAAAACGCTGCTGTAAAACTAAGAAAAGTTTGGTTGATACATCCCACCCTTCATCACAAATACCCAAGATCAGCTCGATCAGGGCGAATTCTTTATCTTAAAGTTAGGACCATAAGGACCATAAGATATAAAAATTCTTTTGTTTCCCAATTATTTGGATCAATAAAAGAATATTATCTTATTAGCAATTATTTATTCATTGTAATATTTATTCTTCAACAAGTAATACCAGTGGTAAGAGTTTATAAAAGAAAGATATACAAGTACATTATTTCTACTTATTACATTCCTGCTGCTAAACACTGAATATTATTGTAAATCATGGGCTATAATAATTTATAGAACTATTAGTAAATTTTAGTTATTCATTTCAATGTTTAATAATAAAAAAATCTGTTCAGCAGGTTGCTTTAAATTGTTTTGTTAAAATTTCAAATGAGTGTTCTTGCATTGATTTAATACAGCCAAATAGGACTTGATATAATTTAGTTCAAAGTATATACTGGGCTTATTCCAATGACAATATTCACATAAATTGAGTGTATCAAATAAAAAGAAAAACAAAACCCTAATTATTTAATGAATGACTATACCAGTGGTTTTAACACACAAAAATTGAGCAAATAACAAAGACATTTAAATCAGATGCAATGTAATCTTTGCTGGGAAGTCTTTATATGGTTTTGAAAGATGTTGAATTTTAAAAAGGAAAATAAAAAACATGTGGCACAAAATGGATTAAAATGTATAAGCGTTTGAGACAAGATATTGATAGCAGAAATTTTTAAGTCATTTTCAAGAGACAATCATTGACAATGGCATAGTTTTCTGTCTGCATCTCAGAGATTGGCTCAATACACTGACCCTGGAGTGGTAGTTTCTCTGCAATTTCTGAGGTTGAATATATTGGTTTGTTCTTAAACCTTATAATAGGCTTTTTTTTTTCCCAGAAAAATTTGCATTTCACACCTACTTATTAAGACTGCACATAGAGCAATTCATGCATGAAAATCTTTATGACAGTGTCTTGTACAGTTTGCCCTCAATTCTGGAATGAACGTACACCACATTAGCAGTCTTTGAAAGGAAAAATAATAGAGAGAAATGAAGAAGTTGGCAAAATGCATTGGTGCTAGAATATTATACATCCTGGGCATTTTTTATGTTCAAGCACACTTGAATGTGCATGGTAGCATGGCCGGCACTCCTTCGAATGCCGGTCACAAATATCAAATAGTATACTTTTCATTAGAAAAGGCTACCAGCATTATAGTCGCCGAGAATTAGTGACATAATTATTTATGTCTACAATTCTAAATAAATTGAGTTGTCTTGCAGACTAATAATGGCTTGTAATAATATAAAATACACAGTAAAATGGCTGGCAGACTGCAACCCCTGGTTTATATTGCAAATAATGTTTAGCCAAGAAAATTCTGAAGGCACTGTCTAACAGCACGAATGACAGCATGCTTTGACTAGTCAGGCTTGCTGAACATTGTCTAATACAAAAAAGCAATAACTGTGGTAAATGTTAACTTCCCATGTCTTTAGTCCAACATGCTGTATCACCTGTTGGTTACTCATTGAAATGCCATCTGCATTATATTATATGCACCGGGTCATTTTTTGCAAACTGTGGGCTCAGCAAACAGAAAATCATCATGATGATATTGTATTGAATTTGCGAAGTGAAATGCAAGCATGTTAATAAATTTTAAGCTTTTTAAAAGCATTGAAAATTGGGACACAATATGATTGTTAAACTTTTTCCAAAACTGAGTGTCGCTATTCATTTCAAGTTCAACTTGGAGGCTATGATGCCAATGCACAACATATTTACGTTGCGGTTGATAAAACATATTACTATTATTTCTTTTATCTGAAATATCATTGTGGTTGTTGCTGGTGTGGCTCTTGGGTTGTTGGAATTATTGCATGTGTTACTGGTCGATCAAGGTTGAAAATAGGCGCGCTGAGAAATTCAACAGCACTTGAATGCATAATAATTGATCATGTACGTCCAGGAAGTGTCACTCTCCCCTTATTACCCTAGTATTTTGTCTCTATTATAAAAAGATTAGAATTATTATTTATATATTATGTTCAATATGATTATGAATAATGGAATATGTGTAGGCCAACTCAAGTCAAATCTCAATTGTCAATACTGATAGGTTACTCAACACTGTGACTTAATAAGTTATTGTAATAGTAATTTGAATAGGCTAATATTATTGTTAGAAAATTTGGTAATTACAAAGAAGAGATGCCATGACGTCATTTGCGTGATTATTATAAGTTACTGTGTAGGAGTTACTTCCCTTTGTTTATTTTTAGAGAATTATTTTTAATTTATTAGTATTCATATGCAGATGGCATATTTTGTATTAAAATTTTATTGGTTGATTAATTATAATTTTTCCTTATATTTGAAAATGGAATTGACAATGAATGTATATTATTGTATTTGATTCATTTCTGGATATTCTTTTTGGTGGAACCTGAAATAAAGTGTGTATGTATCGTCTACGAAATTTATTTCGATCGAATTTCAGGATACGTATTTTCCTATTCACCTTTCTTTCGGTAAGTAGTTGAATTAACACATTCTCTCCCTTTTTTAATCATTATCTGAAGGTGTTTTGCACTACTTTATTTGTTCTTACGGGTCGTGTCAACCAAGATGGCGGCCATGGGGCATGACATCTCTTCTTCTTCTTCTATATCTTAAGGGCCCACGATCAATTTGTTGATCATTTTGGCTCCTATATGCATCTCTTCTTTGCATTCAGCGAAAATTTGAATCCACAAGAAAACTACTTAATATTTTAAATTTTAATTATAAAAGGCAAATGGTCAAATGGGGTGAATGAAAATAAAATGATTTTGACTGACAGGTCCATCTTTTTAATTTTATTTTAATTGTTAAGGCAAAAACTCACCGAGCCGAACAAACACTCACTAAACTCACTTAAAACAGTAACACCTTCCTTAGTAGGTGTGCACGGTAGTCCCAATCGTCACCACTAACATTGCTGTTTGTTAAGTGTTTTTGAGCATCACAAAGTCATTGTATTATTAAAATTTGTATAGTAGCAGTATTAAGTGCACGCATTCCTATCCGTATCATGTCAACTATGACTATGAGACTGAGATGTACTTTCTGCACTTTTTGTTTACTAGTACTGCTAACAATACTAACATATTTGCCTTGAACTTGGTGGGAAAGCTGCCAAGTAGGCTACTTGTACTCTCGTAGAGGCCAATCCATAAATGACGTCACGCAAACTTAACCGATTTCCCCCCCCTACCCCCCCGTCACAAAAAAGTTAGACACCCCCCCCCCCAACACCCTCAACTGTAACATCACAAATCTCTACCCCCCCCCACCCTTAGATAAAAAATCCCTCTCTCCACTTCTGTCTTTTATAAACCCTTAAAATGTTCACCTCCCGAATTACTGCACCTGTGTCAGAAACATTTCCCTAAAACAATGGGTCTAAACGAGGGTGAAAGAGTGCGGAAGATGACTGAAACATAAATTTCATTTGCTGCCATTGCCATTACGAGTTCTTTCTGCCTGCAGTAACAAAAAAAAACCAAAAAAATTAAAAACCCGGCGGAATTTTGTTTGCGCATTACTTGGTATTGGTAATAGTTTTATTGTGCCTAGAAAGTTAATTTAAAACGATGCAAATAAATAAATTATTTAATTATTTTCATTAAAATTTTGGTTAAAGTGCAGTTCAGGTGCGTATATTATTTCTTAGGCGCATTTCGTATTTTAAAATTTTTTTATCATGTAAACTTACGTGCATTCTTTAATAATTAAATACAGGCAGTTATAGTTAAATAATTCTGGATTATAAGTCATATCTTTTCTTTTAATTTTACTTCTAGAGAGTCTTTAAACATCCCCCAACCAAAGTGTCACAGCCCCATTTGTTTGTATTTTTCTTTTTACGCTATGCCAGATTTTTAGCCACCTATAAGTATAAGTTAGTATGCTAAACGAAATTTTCAAACTAAGCATGATCACAAAAAAGAATGAAATACTAGATTCTTCATTACGCACAAGCGCCCCCAACCCCCAACTTTCTTTTTTTTTTTCCCCCTCTCAGAGAGCTCGGAATATAGGGGTTGTCCTTTGAAGTCGGGTCGGGGGGGGGGGGGGGGGGGGTGGGGGGAGAGATTAGATGTGGATCACTGACTAAGGGTGTGAACTGAGTGCATTCGTTTAGGAGAGGCGAAGCACTACCAGGGTCGAACTGGAAACGAGAGTCAACGCGAATCACCGGAAGAGTCTCATATTTCAATCTAGGAAACGGAGTGCACCCCTCTCGCGTTCCTCTCGCGTTCCTCTCTCCTAGATTGAAATATGAGACTCTTCCGGTGATTCGGAAACTGAGAGCAAAGGTCAAGCTGGGACCATCACGAAGCGGAGAGGAAAACGAATGCACTCAGTTCACACCCTAAGCAGTGGACACACACGTCATCATTGTCCTGGACCTGGTGTGAAGCTGATCACCCTGAAGGCTGCTAATACGCTGTCCGTGATTGGTCAGCTCTAATTTGAGCACTCCCTCCTCTTTTTTCGTATGCAAATGCGCTTATTACTGGTGACTGATTTGCGCTGAGTAAAGTGAGGGCTAGTGATTATTTTTTTTTTATATTATAAGACGGACTCGTTTTGGCTTTGCGGTATTGCTGGTTGTAGGATCATTTTGTTTAAAATGGCAGGACGACCAAGAAACAATAACTAAAATTGTTGATGCAACAGGCATTTTAAATGATGCAGCATTTGGTTTAAACGCGCACCTTGTGGGGCAACAAATAACGTTAATACAACTGTAATTTCTCCTATGGCGCTCGTAACAATTGCAATGTGGCTTGTAAGCTGGGTTCGTATGTCAAGTATGTGAGCTCCCCATAATTACCGGGATCTGCATATCACCCGAAACGGGATCTCACCCGAAACGGAATCTCACCCGAAACGGGATCTCACCGTAACCGGTATCCCGCCAGGATCGGTAGCCCACGGGATCGGGATCCCACCGGGATCAGGATCTCACTAGGATCAAAATCCTATCGGGATCAGAATCTCACCGAAACGGGATCCCACCGGATTGGGATCTCATTTAGTTTGGGATACCACCGGAAACGGATCTCACCGGGATCGGTATCTTACCGGGATCGGGATCCCACCATGACCAGGATTCTATCGGAATCACATCGGGTTCGGGATCCCATCATGATCCTTCCGGGTGCCATCGGAAAACGGGAAAAACGAAAGGTTTACATA
>CAXITT010000408.1:74777-100442 GCA_964033795.1 Lymnaea stagnalis | reverse complement strand
GGGGATGAGAGGCGGACTGTGGGGGATGAGAGGCGGACTGTGGGGGATGAGAGGCGGACTGTGGGGGATGAGAGGCGGACTGTGGGGGATGAGAGGCGGACTGTAGGGGATGAGAGGCGGACTGTAGGGGATGAGAGGCGGACTGTAGGGGATGAGAGGCGGACTGTAGGGGATGAGAGGCGGACTGTAGGGGATGCAGCTCTGAAAAAGAAAAAAAAAACTAAGAGTCCCTGGCCTAGAAAATTTCCAAATCACCCCCCCCCCCACCCGTCCAACATTTTTCGTTCCATCTTACTTCCGACGTAGCCCCTATGATTCCCGTCTCCACATTTCGACATAAATTATGACGACTTTCTAATTCATTGTCACTACACTCCGATTATCCTTCTCAATGGAGTCCTGCAACTTGATAAGTGGCCATTTCTCGGACCTTGCATACCTGTACTGATTCTCTCAGTTATCGTTATTTACAAATAAACTAATTATAATTTTGTATAAAAGAATAATGTAAAAAATGTGGGTAATTTAGTGTTATTGAACTTATTCAGGGCATTTTTAAAAACTATAAGATACCGCTTTTAAGGTGACGTCACAATGCTTTAATTAACACCCCCTCGTCACACATCGACTCAAAGTATGACTTCCCCGCCCCTTTCTAGACTGTCACTATGGATGCCCCCCTCCCCCCCCCTCATGCGTACGTTTATTAACAAACACAAAAAATAGACACATTCAAACCGTTATATTTTAAGGTGACGTCACCATGCTTTAATTAACCCCCCCTCGTCACACATCGACTCAAAGTATGACTTCCCCGCCCCTTTCTAGACTGTCACTATGGATGCCCCCCCCCCCCCCCCCCTCATGCGTACGTTTATTAACAAACACAAAAAATAGACACATTCAAACCGTTATATTTTTCTAGCTAAAGTCATCAAAACAATCAAAAGGAGCCTACTTCTGATTTTTTTACAACTGCTCTTTTGATAGCCTAATGATAAGGAACTACGTATTACGCGGCGGTAAACCTAATATTAATATAGCCTACGCAAGTCTTGCGTTTACCGCGGCAGTTAATTTACTAGGCTACATTACTATTATAATACCATACTTGTTTTTGTAGCCATTTTAATGTTTAGCTACTGCTTTTTATAGTCATTTTTCTCATTGTAGTTACTATTCTAGTGTCTCTGGTTTTTCATTTTTATTGTACTTATTGTTTAAATAGTTTACATATTTTTTAATAATTGTAAAGCGCTTAGAGCTGTAAGGTAAGCGCTATACAAAAATGCCTAAATAATAATAATAAAAATAATAGTTTTTATGAAAATGACAAAAATATAGAATATTAATTACCGATACGCATTGTTTCACACGGCACTGGGACAGCCAAGTTAGACAAGCAAAGTTCTTGATAGATATGGACTGCTAGCTTCTAAACATAAATAGACCCCAACTGATCCAGGAGTGAAGTTGAGAAAAGAGGAAGAATGTCATTAATTTGACCAGGGACTACCAATCAGTGGTGGGTAGTTTACTGTATCTGCCAATTTGGACCAGACCTGATATTACTTACGCTGTGGGTAATGTAGCAAAATTCTGGGCTTATCAATCTGAACAATACTGTACTGCAGTAAAATGGATTCTAAGATGCCTAAAGGGTACACCGAATTATGGCATTGTGTAACACAACCGTTGATCTACTGAAAAGGGTTTCTTTCAGCTATATCTCGGGGGGGTCCCCCCCGTGTGGGTAGATGACGTTGATGATCGAAAGTCTTCATCTGGCCATGTGTTCCATATGGGTAGTGGACCTAGAAGTCGGAGAAGTAAGAAATAATCATGTGTGGTATTGTCGACAACAGACGCTGAATATATGACACTTTCAAGTGCAGCACAGGGGGCGCTTTGGCTGAGACAACTTACATGTGATTTGGGATGTAACCAAAATGTTGCCACTGTTATTTTTAGGACAGTCAGTCAGCTATAGCTAAGGTTGTCTACCAACAGAAAGAATTATCTTGAACTTAGAAATAACAACGCCATGCCCAATATGTTTTAACAAAATTATATTATTGGTTCATTTTGTTTATTCAAGCTAATAGACCAGAGCAAACTATTACGTTGTTGATCAAAACATATTTTGTAAACATTGTAAATTGTTTTAAAAATATAAATATAAAACAGTTCAATAATAAATTGATCAATCAAAAACATTTTAAATAAATATCTAAAATAAATTCTATACATTTTGAATTAAAAACTGAAAAATGTAAGTTATATAAATGAATATACATTTTTTATTAATATCATATAACAATTTACCCTGAAATTTCAAATAAGCCTATACTAGCCATTCATTACATTTTGAATTAAAAACTGAAAAATGTAAGTTGTATAAATGAATATAAATTTTTTATTAATATCATATAACAATTTACCCTGAAATTTCAAATAAGCCTATACTAGCCATTCATTGATCTTATTTGAAATTAACTGAACAATCATTAAATGAAACACATGACTTATTGTAAAAATAAATCAATATTGTTGTCACTCATCACAAAATTGTGTTCACTGTCTCCCTTTTGGTGAGTATTTTCTTAAGTTACATTATGTTGATAAAGGGAAGCCAAAGTTAGCATGATGTTACTTTTTTCTTCTTTTTTTTTCGTCTGTTGCCAGAGAACATGGTTGTGCTTTAATTTTATTTTAACAACAAACAAACTAAACTGCTTTAAACTCTGTACATTCTAGCATAACTGTGTAAATGTAGAAAAATACAGAAACTCATCCATTTATCAAGCATGATCTAGTTAAGAAATTCAATAAATTAAGTACTCGGTAAATCATGCAAGTGATTTGTGAGCAAAAAACAGTTCGTTAAATGTATGACCATGATAAATCGGCATCATACTATGAAAACTAAATTAGTTAAACAAACTTACATAAAAATATAAAACAACTGATACCAATATACAAATATTACATATTGTTTTATCTTGAAACTCTTTCTGCCCTCTTATCAAAATAAGAAATTAAAACCACATACAGAATGGAGAACACACTGATCCCAGCATCATATATAAATATATATAGACTATGTATATTTTTTATATTATATTATATAATATACATTATAAAATAATATTATAGCTATATTAAAAATACGTATAATTTACAATATGGGTAAACACAATCAAGACATAATAAAAAAAATTAGCATAAATAAATAAAAAACCATAATGTTAGATAAAATGAAACTTATATATAGCTGTGTAGAGATCCTAAAATAATTTAACTAATCACATATATTACATGATACAAAGTATCTGTAGGACTAATGCATATTTATTTAATTTTTGTCTGTTTATGAATTTTGTTTATTTTCATTAACTAGCATTCTTGGTCTGCGCTGGCATGGCCCCAGGGGTATGACCCCAGTTATAGTAAGTGTAAACAGGTGCATATTCTGTGTTACCTCTGGTATGCTCATTGTCACCTTCTTCATGTATCTTATAGCGACCAGTAATGCACTCACTGTAAGAGGGTGGAGCTGAAACAGAGAGGTTTGAGGAATATAAGGTTTCTTTTTAATAACTAGATCTATGTGTGATAAGAAATATTATTTTTTTTAACAAGTTTTTTTTTTTTTAAATGGATACCGTATTTGAGAAACAACTAAAATATATAATGCTAAAACAGATAACAATATTTAATAAGGGTAATTTTAGCCCTAAAAAGTAAATATTTACATTTAAGTTACAGCTGCTTAACCATTAAATCACCAAATTTCATTATGCTTTGACTGTCAAGAAATTTCACTTGTTAGATTACTATACAAAAGCAGTGCACATTGTCATTTGGGTTCCAATACACCGTTACTTTGCACATCATATTTTTGACAAAATATCTACCGCTATTCTGATTTCATTAGCAGAAATAGCTAAATATAATTAAATTGATTTATAAAAACTTTGGATAATGGCCTAGGGGCCGTCCATAAAGTACGTCACGCTATTTTTGACCATTTTTAACCCCCTCCCCCGTGTCACAAATCTCGGGACCCCTCCCCCCCCCAAAGTACGTCACACTTTCGAACAAATTAAAAAAAAAAAATTAACACCTAATTAAAATTTAATCTAAAACACACTTAGATTAGAAAATTATATAATATACATCATTTATCTGCTGCTTTTTCATTTATTTACAATAGGTGAGGGTCAAGTTTTAGATAATCTTCCGATTATGCAATCTTTTTACACAGGTTAAGAAGTATATTTGAGAAACTTGACCTCACCAAATGATTAAATAATAAAAAGGACAGTGACATAATTATGCAGGGACAACATAGAAATAATAATACTTCACGAAAGACGAAAGCAAGGCTATGCATAAAACAAGGCTTCGCAACAGCATAATAGCGCTCCTAGCGACAGGAATCGTGAACAACATATTCAGGAGATACTCATTTCATGCTATTTGTTATAAAACTAATTCATATGATACACACATTTTTTAAAATGTATTTTTAATGCTATTAAATTCCACTAAAAAAATAAAAAATGAATTAGAAATAAAATTAAAAAAAAATAAATGTGTGACGCCACACATGGCCTGACACCCCTGTCACAAACTGTCACGCTTTCTTACACCCCCTCCCCCCCCCCTTCTGGAGCTTGACGTACTTTATGGACGGCCCCCTAATAGTTATTGGGTTTCAAANATTAAATTATGCTTGGGACTGTAGAAAAAAATTTAACCCCCCCCCCCCCCAAAAAAAAAAACAACAAAAAACCAAAAACAAAAAAACATCTGGGGGAAATCTTGCATTTAGAAAGTCTAACCGGTACTATTACTTCTACTCACGCAAATTAGGCAGGCCACTTGGTGGTGGAAGGGGATATAGCATTTCAGCAGAAGGAGCTGTAGGAGTAGTCTCCCATGCGTACATGTTGGCACTATTGTAATTGGGTGGTGGCATTGGAGGATGCTGGTCTACAACAGATCTAAGAGGTATGGTACCAATAATAATCTCTAAGGGTACCTCAAGATCAAAGGCAGGTCCACATGGGTCAACATTCAACTATGGAAATAAAAATAGACGTAAAGAGTTTTTAAGACTAACAAAACATATTTAAAGGAATATCAAGTTTAAAAAATATTTAAAAAAAAATCAAATTCATCGGTTTTAGTTCTCACAATATCCGCCCCCTAAAAACAACGGCCGGCACAGAGGCGAGCTGTGTAAAGCGCGCCAACGCGCTAAACATACATTTTGGTCGGGTTTGCAAAAGTGCCAGAGACACTGACGAAAGCCGGGCCATCAAGAAACTCCGGAAGGCTGGAAGCAGAGCCCAACGAATGGGACCACACCAAGAGGTTTTCACGGCACCTTTTACAATGACTGAGTTGCAAACGGCACTGGGGAAATTCAAGGCAGGTAAAGCTCCAGGACCCGATAAAGTCTGCTATGAAATGCTCAAGCATTTGGGCAAGGACGGCAAAAGCGCATTGCTAGAATTTATCAATAAAACCTGAACAACAGGCATCCAAAGGCGTGGCAAAGAGCAGTGATTGTACCAATTCCCAAAGAGGGCAAACCAAGTGACCAACCGTCTACAGGCCGATTTCCCTCACATTATGTGTAGGGAAAGTAGCGGAGCGAATGGTGAACGCAAGACTGTACTGGTTCTTGGAACGAACCAAGAGCATTCCTACCAACCAAGGCGGCCTCCGCAAGGGGAGGCAACCTATGGATTTGGTAATCCAATTTATCCAAAGCACAACAAATGAGCTTCAGTTGAGAAATCATACCGTCGCGGTGTTCATTGACCTCCAGAACGCTTACGATAAAGTTTGGAGGGCAGGTCTACTGTACAAGTTACAATTGCTCGGAGTAACAGCCAACATGCACAGGTGGATTCATTCTTTTCTATCAAATCGTACCATATCCACCCGTGTAGGGGACAAGGTTTCAAACATGTGTGCACTCGAGGATGGACTCCCACAGGGTTCAGCCTTGAGCTGCACCCTGTTCCTGGCGTACGTGTATGATCTGCAGTCACAGTTGGTAACAAAGAACACAATGTTCGCGGACGATCTAGCGATTTGGAGCTCTGGCAAATCCATCCAGCAGCTGCAGAACCGGCTGCAGAGCGATCTCACCAAGATACAAGATTACGCTCGGAAATGGAGATTGGGGGTGAATGCGGAAAAGACCGTGTATTTGCTTTTTACAAACGGCAATAAAAGCTCTGAAGGAGAAAATCGATCTCCAAATCTGCGGGAAATTGCTCAAATGGGACAAATCACCCACGTACTTGGGAGTAAAGTTGGACCAGAAACTCCAACTCCATAACCATGTACGGGAACTCGGCGCTCGAGCCACGTCAAAACTCAGCCTGATCAAAAAACTTGCCAGCACCACCTGGGGAGCTGACACAAAACACCTGAGAACTCTTTACCTTGGGAGCGTAAGAGGTGCCCTGGACTACAGCCTGCCGGTTCAGGCCTTTGCGAGCCGCACGGCTCTAGAGGGTCAGGACCGCATACAGAATCTACAGAATGTGACCTAGGGGTTAGGCTACCACAAAACCCCCTGTATTTTGAGACTTGTTCTGCCTTGAGCAAAATGAACATACACATATTTGTAAAAAGAGAATGTAACATCTCTTTTTTCCCAAATGTAATACCATAGGATTTAAATATTATAATGTCGTCCACGTGAAAATGTACACATCCTATTTCCTACCTCCGAAATGTATGTTCCCAAGAAGGTTAATTATTTACTAAATTTATTCCTTTATTTTGAGACGTATCTTGTGCTGCCTGGGGCAAAGTAACCAACCCCTCCCCCACCCAGATTTAAATAAATTTAGAAAAATCTTCTACCGGATTGTTTGATTTGATATTTATATCGCGCTGGTATCCATGCCACTTTAGCATTGTTAACTGCGCTCTGGTCCTCCGAAATCTAATGAAACAAAAACGTTTTTAATTGTTTCTTAAATGATTTTTAATTCTCCTTTAAAGATTGTGGAAAACTGTTCCATAATTTTGGCGCTATCGCTTCAAAAGAGCGCACTCCGTAAGACTTGTTTCTGTGTTCATCCACTCTAGGAACACAGTATATATATATATATATATATATATATATATATATATCTATATATATATATATATATATATATATATATATATATATATATATTATATATATATTTAGGGAGTTTCGCAAATACCATTTTACTTATATAAATATAACAGTGTTTCGTGATTAAACACAAAGTCTTCAAGGCTTTGGTCCTGGCTTTTGACTTTTATTCGGGTTGGAGTCTCTTGAGATTGTCAATTTACCAAAGTCAGTCTGCGCTAGAGGTCAAGTAATTGACAGGCCTGGTCAATGTGTTACGTAGTCGCTTTCTGGTATGTTCGAGAGACCTTGTTTATAGTGTAGCCTACATTGAGCACATGATATCTGTTATGATAAGGCTGCCAACCTCTAACTTGAACAAAGATAATAATCCTTATTTAGTTTTCTTACCTGTAAAATATAATGTATGTCAATTATTTTGCAACCCACAAGGAACGATGGCGGCAATGGTGGAATTATTAATTCTTCTCCTGTCCAGCTGTCTTCGCCATGACCTGCTATCCCTGGACGAGTAACCCGAGCCACTTCAGACACTGTTGTTCTTGACTTGGTTGTGGCGTGAAATGTTGTCACCTTAATAAAAGAATAAAGTAGCCAAGTAATTAAGTATCTCGGATATTAAGATTGCATCCAACATTGAAATAGAAATCATCTAAAATTATAATTAAGTGGGGTGAGATTTGTTTCAGTAAAACTCATCCAGAATCTGGAAGCAGGCTCTTGGAGGTATTCCTGCCCTAAACTAATTCCAGTGTTATTCTCATGTCAACGTTCATCACTGCCCTTTTCAATACGACGGTATTATCTGAAGACCCACATTTGCCGTTTTCAAAACTATTTAATCGAGTTATTTTAAAAGTAATTGTCAGGATAGGGCTTTCATCCATTTAAATATTATTCAAGAGCAGAAAAACAATTAAATGTAGAACACTCGTAACAGTTTTAAAATAAACCAGCGCAGCTGTCTTTAACATAACAATAAATTGTGCACGGTAATTGGTGTGGACAAACTGTTAGCAGTGTTAGTTATGCATGAAAAAAAAGTATTCTTCATATTATCATCATCATCAATGGTAAAATCTTGAGGCATTAAAGCTATTCATCAAAGTCAAAATTGTTGTACCGGGTACCGGCATTTATTTATTTTCTTAAATACGGCAATGTATTTAAAAGTAAACAAGTACCATTTTTAGATCAACATATGATTTTTCCATTCGCCTGCTTGCTCCGTTACTTATTTCAGCATACAAGTTCACAGGTTCTCCTGGGACATAACCACTTCTGTCAATATGAAAACTAGCCTCAATGGGCCCTGATTTACAACAGAGGCAGCACAAATGTTTCTGTCTTGTTCCTTGGAGTTGAGACTACAAAAGTATGGAATGAAGTAAAAGACTTTATTTAATGTCATTTTAAATATTGAACTGATGACAATGAATTCACAAAAAGGAACTATACTAATAAAGAGTGTTAGGAAATTTTTTGAAATCAAATTAAATGAACATGTCTTGTTGACTTATTTGACTTGATCTTTAAGTTTTTAAGTTGATCTGTAGTTCAACTGTGCATTTTCAATAATTTTTTGTAGAGCTATAACGTGACTATTTCTTATATAAGTTATCGAAATGGAAGCTCACACTGAAGTGTGACTGTGTAAAAACTATTGTTATAAGCTTTTTGAGTTACCCCATACAGTACATGTTTTGTTAAAATGCGCTAATACTATAGACCTAGAAATGAAATACTATTTTTCCACACTTCAACATTTTAGTACGGTAACATACAGAAATACATGACATGGAGCCCCTACAATAATACTATAAAGCATGGGCGCCCGCAGAAAACTTTCTAGGGGGAGGCAAAAAAATTGATTAACTTTCCAGGGGGGGGGGCAAAAAATTGTTAGTAATGTTTTAATGTAGTTTTAATTTATTATTGTGTATTTGTATGTTGAACGAACGGACATGATATCAGCTTAGTTAGTTTCGCTTTATTTTCTCTTTACTTTAATACATTTTTTGTCTATTTTTGTCTAAAAAATGTTTATCCAATCAATCCAGGGGGGGGGCAAGTGCCCCCTTGCCCCCCTGCGGGCACCCATGCTATAAAGGCATATTTGTTAGACGAGAATGTATCTTATAGGAGGGATTAGTATTGAATATTACTGACATTAAATTAACTTAACATCCACACAAATGGGGAGGGGGGGATCTTTGAAATGTGGGCGTGAGGGAAGGGGTGTAAAGAAACTTGCGGTTGTCTGCAAGCGAGCTTTTTTGTAATCTGTTTCTTAATGCCCACCACGGGTATTCTAGTATGTTTAAATTTAATGATTGTGGACGTCCTTATGGCTTATATATTTGCAAAATAATTATAATCTTAAACCACTAAGAAGTTAATAATATTTATCCACATTGTATGCAACGTCGATTTTAAGCTTTTAAAAAAGGTTATTTTTATCCCAGGATTTCCTTCTGAATCAAATGCAATATATTACGTTTACCATAAATTGGTTTGATAAAAGCCTAGACCAAAAATTGATTAAAAGATTTGACTTGGACAAACAAAGAGAGACCTGAAAGAACCTAAATAAAAAAGAATGTAAAACTTATCTCAGTGTTAATTATTTACACCTATACTGTAAGAAATAGCGTCGACTTTAATTTAAAAATGTTTTACCATAGTATTTGGTTGCTGATTTAGATCAAAAATACTGATGATAGTGAAGACCCGCTTGGTCTTGTGATCGAATTTCCATGGCTTGTCAATTGTGCTACTAACAGTATATCTGACATGGCCTATAACTGCCTCAAACGAAGAAGGGAGACTTTGTGGCAACTGAAACTGAAAAGGATATGTATGCCTTCCAGCGGGCAGCTCTTTGGTGTCACTGCCTTGTCCGGACCCTGGACGTTTTCAATGGAAAAAAGAAAAGAAAAAATAATTCATCAAATTAAAATGATTTAAATGTATCAATGAATTTAAGGAAAATATATTAAATAATTTGAGCTGATCAAATAACCAAGTGATATCTATAGTCCTGAGAGCTGTGTAAATGTAGACTACGTATAAACTCGAGAAAAAAAAGTATGTTTGGAAAAAATAACTGTAAGAAGTAATAGTCGGCAAATATTCTATATATACAATTCTCTCTTAAGTAGCTTACATATTCCAAATAAAAGGACATCTTGGTCAAAGTATTTTTCAGTGGCGGAGTAATGCCTAATTGTTGTGTGGCTACTTTTACCAGAGCCTGTGGTATGACTCTCAGTCCAATGGACGTAGGCTTTACCTTCAAATTTCAGCCTTATTCCTTCAAAATAAAAATTTAGAAAGAACCTTCAATTTAAGAGAAAACTAATAAATAACTTGACATCTGTTCAGAATCTGTAAAATCTAAAAGAGAGCAGAATACATTCTTTTAAAACAGAGATTAAAGTTAGTAAATGCAATATATTGTAAAAGTATTTTTCAGTGGCGGAGTAATGCTTAGTTGTTGTGTGGCGATTTTTACCAGAGCCTGAGGAATGACTCTCAGTCCAATGGACGTAGGCTTTACCTTCAAATTTCAGCCTTATTCCTTCAAAATAAAAATTTATAAAGAACCTTCAATTGAAGAGAAAACTAATAAATAACTTGGCATCTGTTTAGAATCTGTAAAATCTAAAACGGAGCAGATTACACCGTTTAAAACAGATTATAAGGTGAGACCAAAGCGAGTAAATATAATTTTCTTTACAAATATAATATATATTCACTATATCTAATAATTATACAATAACTATTGCAAGGTATTTTTTTGTCTTTTTCCTGTTTAAAAAGTTTATTTTGACAATCACAAACCTCTCATTTTCATGGGCTCTGTCAATTCCACTGTGACGTTTCCTTGAATAATGTTACCACTATAAAAAACACCACTTCCATTGTTAAATGAAATCTCAAATATATTCAGTTTCCCCATTATGAGGCTTGAACCTAGAGTTTAAAAAAAAAAAAAAAGAATATATATTCATTTATTTCAATACACAGTGGTAAAAAAGGATAGCCAAGTAGCAATACATGAGGGGAGAGTGCCTTTACTTCAAGTTCAAATAAGAAATTTTGAGTTGTATTGCCCACATCATACACCTGAGGATGATTTTTACCATTTTACACCGGTACTAAAAAAAAGGTGATTCTTAATAATTTCTACCTGACACTTTAGTACATTCCTGTTATAAGTAAGTAGGACAATACAGCTGAATAAATTGTTATTTGAAAACAGATGTATCTCTAGAACAAAACAATAAATCATGTTCTTATTTTTTTTAATTATTTTTTTTAAATCGATTAACTTTCTAGGGGTGGGGGCACATTTTTTTTAGTAATGTTTAATGTAGTTTTAATTTACTGTAGCGTATTTGTATGGTGAACGAACGGACAGGACATCAGCTTAGTTACTTTCTCTTTATTTTCTCTTTACTTTAATACATTTTTTGTCTATAACTGTCTAAATTTTTTTATCCAATCAATCCAGGGGAGGAGGGGCAGTGCCCCCTTGACCCCCCCCCCTGCGGGTGCCCATGTTTGTAGGCCAACTTACTTCTCGTGAAATCGGTAATTGGGACCTCTTTCCTATCGATAATGTCAATACGCATACGTTTATATTATCAGAAAGACATGTTTAAAAACATTTAAATCATAGAGATAGTGACTAACATAGTCAATTAGTCTGTGCGAAAAACTCAGCATAAGACGGGAGACTTAGTTGTACCAATTTTATAATTTCATTAAGTTTGTTTTTTACCATCCTACTGTGTTTATTCAAGTATTGCAGCCTTCATTTTAAGGTACACGAATAGGTCTTTTATACCGTAAATAGAAATTAAATGCCTCTATAGGTGTTCATGTTATAAAATATAACTCTATACAAACTTACTTGATCTGCAGGATTAGATGCTTAAAGTCCTGCTAAAACCATTGTAAATAAAACGTTAACACATATTAAAAAGGCTAGGCCATATCTAAGAGGAAATATTTCGAAACAGCATACAGTAACTAAGCGTTGCGAAATAAGTCAAACCCTACCCCTCGTCACAGGTCCGTTGGCATTAACTTGCACATGTCTAAAAGAAGGTAGGACGAAGTGGAGCAAATGTGTACATGAATTATCCTGCATGCACCAAGCTATGTAGGTCTAGTTCAAATAGAATCGATTTTGAATAGGACTGAAAAGCCAATCATTTATTGTATTTTTTTAAAAAATCGAACACTCGAGCTGAGGCCGTGAAGCGAATCCAATGCTTGGCAGTGGGCAATGCTCGGAATCAAAGAGTTAATGGTGTGATATCGGCATGTGTAAAATTTATATTCAAATATATATATATTTTTTAAAATTTTTATTCAAAGTGGGAATTGTTCTCTCCCAGGAACTTTTAACTTGTGATCAGTGGATCCCTTGGGGTCTAAGGGATCCATGAGTGGCATTTTCTTTGCAATCTTATATAGCTATATCCATTGAAAATTTTATTCTAACGTCTAAGACGAGCATGTCCCTTTCATCTAGCATCACTCCTGATGTTAAGCAATTGGTGGAGAATGATCATGTATTTCTGCACCACACCATGCCTTGCGACGAGGGAGATCATATATCACTTCACCCATTCAGACATTTGGAGAAAAAAATAATGTAACAATGAGCCACAACATTCATTGGGCACGGGAGATCATGTATCAATCCACCACAACAGTTTGAGATGGGGGGTAGGACCACGTATCACTGCACCAATCAAGGGATGGGGTAAGGAAATCATGTATCAGTTCTCCACTCACTGCCTTGGGTTGAGGGTTAGATCACTACACGAGGCATTTAGTGACGGAGGTCATGCATCACTGCACCAGCCCTGGTACTGGGAAAGGAAAAACATGCATCACAGCACCACACAAGGCAAATATTAGTAAAAAAAAAAAGAAGCTAAATCTCGTGTAACAAATCACCCTCATTATTAATCTATAGAGGTGTATATATAGGCTGTTTCAGAGACATTTCTAAAACGGATTTACACATTGAATTTCTTTTTCGATTAGTCTCGATAATTCTACATAATTTTAATTATACAGAGCATAGACTTTATTTATTTGTAAACAAAATCAAGTGAGACTACTTTTAATTAGCCACACCTAAACGCGGTGCCTAACTTGAGGTCCGCTAAAGTTCTTTCACGACAAAAGATAAATGAAAGGAAACAAGACGCCTATAACAGTGTGTTAGTGCAAGACACGATCGCACTTATAGTAACATCCGCAGCTCATTTGTGGTCGTTTCTTTTGTAGTATGTAGAGGACACTGCTTAGCTTGCGTAATACTGTGGTGGTGTTCAGTACATCTGTCGGCGTCCTGTCTCATCTATGTACGACATCTTGCAGCGGGTGCAAACAATGACGTAGACAACATTGCGGCTAGTACTAAGGAAACCGTCCCTTATCTGAAGACTGCCCTTCGAGAAGGGAATGTGTTGAGTATGGACGACGAAAAGGCAAGAGTTGCAACTACTACGTCAGCATTGCTTGGTCGCAAAGTAGGAGGGGGCAGCGTTGATTTGACTACGCACAAGTAGGCCTCGCAGATTTTTATCGAGTCTGTAAGAAATGAGAGGAGGGGAAGAGAAAATGTCGTGTAAATGTCAATAGTAAATTTGTCAATCAAAAACATTTAAAATAAATGACTGAAACATGTACGTTATATAAATGAATATAAAATGTTTGTTAATATCATATAACAATTTACCCTGAAATTTCAAATAAACTAGCAATTCATTGATCTTCTTTTGGTATTAACTGAACAATCATTAAAATGAATCACATGACTTATTGTAAAAAAATAAATAACTATTATTGTCATCATCACAAAAATGTTGTTCGCTGTTTCAGACATAATTTATGATAACTATCCCATTGGGTGAGTATTTTCTAAAGTTACATAAAAGGAAAACAAAGTAAGCGTGGTTTTAATTTCTTCTTTTTATTTTTTAAATTTTTTATTCAGTTGCCAGAGAAAATGGTTTGTGCTTTAATTTTATTTAAAAAAAAAAAAAAACTACTTTAAACTCTGTACATTCTAAGATAACTGTGTAAATGTGAAAAAATACAGAAAAACATCCATTAATTAAGCATATTCTAGTTAAGAAATTTAATAAATTAAGTACTCGGTAAGTCATTAGAGTGATTTGTGAGCAAAATACAATTTGATAAATGTTTGACCATGATAATAAACATCATGCCATGAACATTTTAATTATTAGTTAAACAAACTTACTTAAAAATATTTTTAAATAAGTGATACTAATGTACAAATAGTACATATTATTGTTTTGTCTTCAAGCTCTTTCTGCCCTCTTATCAAAATATCAAGGTAAAAATGCATATACCATATAAGTATATTATTATAATATATTATATTAGTCTATATTATATACATTATATATATATATCGGTACACAACGTGTAAAGCATATTTTTAATTTGCAATTTTACGTTTGTATTGTTCATGTGACTAAACATTTAAAACCCCATATGGATTAGATAGGACAGGTGCACAGCTGCGAGGTGGTATACATAGCAAAGTGCTTCAATAAAGCTGTAGAAAATATTTATTTACTTTCACACTGTGTACCAGTAAAAAAAGAATCATAAACTTAAACATTTAAACACACCGAATATTTACATCACATAACTTTAATTGATAGAAAATGCTCTTTGCAATGTAGATAATAAGGGGAACACAATGTTTGAGAAGTAAAAAAGCTAAAAGTAACAAAATCAAGTAAATTTTATTGAGTTAACTTTTTGCTATGAACAATGGAAAACTGATTGGAAGGCGCCAAGCAGTAACTTTATTGGTTCAAGAAATGTAAACAAGTTGGATTGGAGGCCCTATCAGTTTAACAATGATTTGTGTAGAATATTTTATATTTTACCATTACTTTAAAAAAAAAATTGTACAAAAGAATATTAAGTATATTGAAAATATGCGTAATTTACACTATGGGTAAACACAATCAAGACATAATAACAAAATTAGCATAAATAAAATAAAAACAATTATGTTAGATAAAATGAAACGTATATAGCTGTGTAGAGATTGAAACATAATCTAGCTCATCACAGATATTACATGATACGAATTATCTGTAGGACTAATGCATATTTTTTAAATTTTTGTCTGCTTATTCATTTTGTTTATTTTCATTAACTAGCAGTCTTGGTTTGCGCTGGCATGGCCCCAGGGGTATGACCCCAGTTATAGTAAGTGTAAACAGGTGCATATTCTGTGTTACCTCTGGTATGCTCATTGTCACCTTCTTCGTGTGTCTTATAACGACCAGTAATGCACTCACTGTAAGAGGGTGGAGCTGAAACAGAGAAGTTTGAGTTACATAAGGTTTCTTTTTATAACTATGTGTGATGAGAAATATTATTATTTTTTTTATGGTAAAAAAAAAATTGCATGTTTGAGAAACAATTAAAATATCTAAATATAATGCTAAAAAAGATAACAATATTTTATAGGGGTAATTTTAGTCATTAAAAATTAACTATTTAGATTTCAATAAATTTAATTAATCGTTTAATTTCAATGTGCATTGACTGTCAAGAAATTTCACTTGTTTATAACTAAAAAAACAAAAAAAAACATTTCACATTTCGGTTCCAATATACCATACTTTGCACATCATACTTTTGGCAAAATATCTATCGCTATTCTGATTTCATTAGCAGAAATAGCTAAATATTTGATGGCCAAATAGTTAATATGTTTAAAAACTGTTTTTTCCCCTTACATTTAGAATATACAGTAGAAAAGAAACTCAAATCAGCATCTACTTACAACTATACAAATGTTGATATTTTGAGGGGAGTATTACATTAGAAAAAAAAATCCTACTATTACTACTCACGCAAATTAGCCAGGCCACTTGGTGGTGGAAGGGGATATAACATCTCAGCAGGAGGAGCTGTAGGAGTTGTCTCCCATGCGTACATGTTGGCACTATTGTAATTGGGTGGTGGCATTGGAGGATGCTGGTCTACAACAGATCTAAGAGGTATGGTACCAATAATAATCTCTAAGGGTACCTCAAGATCCAAGGCAGGTCCGGATGGGTCAACATTCAACTAAGGATATAAAATAAAGGTACATAGTTTTTAAGACTAACAAAACATCGTTAAAGGAATATCAAGGTTAAAAACTAAAAATATTGTAATGTTTGAAGAGACAGCAGTCCACTGAATTCTAACACGGAATTAGATGCGTGTGTACGTGAGCATAATACTAACCGTTGTATCGTTCTGGTTACACATACTGCAATGTGCTTATAAGCGATTGACACTACAGTATCCAACCAGCAACTATACGTAAAATATGTGTAGTAACTATCCTGCCATGTGCTAAATTCTCATATGGAAAATGATGTTAACTGTTGTATCAAATAATTAGACATCCTGCAATTGCTTTTTTTTTTTTACCTTTAAAAGACACAGCTATTGATTGATACCAGTACAATGAGTATCATACTAACAGTGGGTATACTTTATGACATTTTAGATGTAGCTGTTCTCCTATGGGTGCATCTTATATAGACACCATACATGGTCGGCAGTACAGAATAGTAATTTCTAGACCTGTATGTTAACCCTCACATCCCACACTGATTCTGAATGTAAGACGATCTGCGTGCTACAAGTTAATAAGGGGAGAGACCGCAATCAGGTTAGCAAAAAAGAAAATGAGTTTAACAAAGTATGGTCAAAGCTATAAAAAGGAACGCGGCACATCAACGAATGTGTCGACAGGAGCCTTCACAAAAAAAAAACAGGAACAAAACCAGAATAAAATTTTAAAATAGCACTTAGCTGTGAAGTAGTATCAGAGAGGGCAGCAAAAGAACTGTGACAGAAAATAAGTAGGGGAGTGATTAAAAACAGGCAAAGAGTGAAAGAAAATAGGGCACGTTGGTCCACAATGATTGGTCGTGATGTAGAGGAGTGGGGCAAAGGCTCAAGCTGTGAATAAAGACATGACGTTCTTGCCATGTGGTATCAAGGTTCCCTAGGTGATGATAAGATTGTTTCCAAAAACAAAGTGAACAAAAGCTAACTCCTGCCACGTGATTTCTTTTATAATTAAACATTATTACAAGAATATAATTTTAATTTCCATTATAGGTAAGACGGAAGAGGTACCATACGGCATCATCATGCATCTCTATTTTTAGTTAAGTATATTTTGCCATAGCCTGCAAGTGCAGGGTTATTAAACATGTTTACTTGTTAGCTGTGTAATTCAATTGTTATTTTGGGATATTGTTAGCCTGTGTTATTTGTATCTTTCCATAGATATTTTCCTCTTCTGCGGATCCTATTGCTTCATAGGATTGTGAATAGTATAGTACTAAAAAATAATCAAATTGTTATCAAATACTTGCATTTCGGACCCTAAAGATTAAACTACCCGGCACGGTACACATATTTTCTGTCTTCAAAGTAAAAAAAAATAATAATTCTATATGAAGGGCTCAAGGGAAAAACCAGTGATGTCAGGTTTTGAGAGTTTTGAGAAAATTTAATTTAAAGTTGTAAAATTCCTCATAAAAGTAGGAAAATATCAAGATGTCTACGTATTTATTTATTGACTACGCTGCTTTTTCAGTTCGACCTATGTATCATTTTATTCTATTAAATGGAATGTAGCAACAAGGGAGATAACATATACATTTTGAAAAACTGACATCACTGGTTTTTCCCTTGAACACTTCATATTTGTTTAAATTTATTTGTTTATTAATAATAGAAACGGTTTATATGTCATACAAATTACGTAGAATGACGTGCAAGACATTGAGCACATCTGATACGATAAGGCTGCCAACTTCTGTCTTGAACAAAGCTAATAATCCCTACTCAGTTTTTCTTACCTGTAAAATATAATGTATGTCAATTATTTTGCAACCCACAAGGAACGATGGCGGCAATGGTGGAATTATTAATTCTTCTCCTGTCCAGCTGTCTTCGCCATGACCGGCAATCCCTGGACGGGTAACCCGAGCCACTTCAGACACTGTAGTTCTACACTTGGTTGTGGCGCGAAATGTTGTCACCTTAATGAAGTACCTCGGACATTAAAATTGCATCCAAATTGGAATAGAAATCATTAAACAAAATTATTATGAATGGGATGAGATTTATTTTAGTAAAACACGTTCACCAATCTGGCAGCAGGCTCGTGGGATCTCCCTATACTAAACTAATTCCAGTGTTATTCTTTAAATTATGCCAACATGCATCACTGCCCTTTTCAATACGACGGTACTATCTGCAGGCGCAAATTTGCTATTTTTAAAAAAAAGCTATTTAATCGAGTTATTTTAAATAATCCATTTATATATTATTCAAGAAAAAAAACAACAACAGTAAAACACTCTGAACAATTTTCAATTTAAAAAACGCAGCTGTCTTTAACATCACCATAATTTGTGCACAGTAGTTGGTGTGGACAAACTGTTCGTAGTCTTAGTTATGCATGATTTTAAAAAAAAAATATATATTAATATTCTTCATATTATTATCAATTCCTGTACCATTTGCGCTAAAATGATCAAAGATAAAATCTCGAAATATTATGGTTGTACCGGGTACCGGTATTTATTAATGTTTTTAAATACGGCGAAGTGTTCAAAAGCAAACAATTACCATTTTTAGGTCAACATATGATTTGTCCATTCGCCGGCTTGCTCCGTTACTTATTTCAGCGTACAACTTCACAGCTTCTCCTGGGACATAGCCACTTCTGTCAATGTGAAATGACGCCTCGATAGGCCCTGATTTACAACAGAGGCAGCACAAATGTTTCTGTCTTGATCCTTGGAGTCGAGACTATAAAAGTATGGAATGAAGTAAAAGACTTTATTTTATGTCATTTTTAATTGAATTGGTGACAATGAATTCACAAAAAGGAATTATACTAATTGTCACAGATAATAATGATTTACAAGGGAGTTAATTGATGTGAGAATTATCACGTGTAATTTATAGTGTACTAGCCGATATATCCGGCGTGGCCCGGGATTGCATAGGACCCCATCCTGGTTGGATCCCCGATCCCGTTTCTGACTCCGATCTCGGCTCAGTCCCATTTGCCGGTGTGATCCCGATCCCTGTGGATCCATTCAAGGTTAGGATCCCGATCCCGGTGGGATCCCGTTTTTGCTGGGATCCTGATCTCATTGGGATAATGATTATGCTGGGATCCCGACCCCTTTGTTTCTATTCCGAAATATTCAATATTCCCTTAGATCCCACTACATATCCCTTTGGAACAATTTAGAACTTTCTGGAATATTCTAGATTAAATTTAATAAGCTGCGCGAAACATATTTAAAAACTACTTATCTAATTATTGTTCAAATACGATAAAAAATCTTCAACAAATGCCATAATTATAATCCTTTTTCTTTTAAGTTAATCGAGGGGCCGGGGGGACCCATTCCATAACTGTACCGATATAGTTATACCTGAGATAGGGGGCCCTATAAAATCAGACAGATAAATAATAGAGTTAACATTTAAAATTTGTCCCATAAAAATCTACTTTAAAATTATGGAACTTTCTGGAAAATTCTAGATTGGATATTATTAGTTTTCAATCCACCAATATATCAATACAGCCAATGAAGTGTATTGCTACAACCCTAGGCTTATATCCAGCAATTCACATAGAACCTATAGTGTTGTCTAAGCCTATTGATATTTATATAGCTTATATTAGGAAAATTAATTGCCCCCCCCCGGCCTCAGAGAAATGGATATTATGAGTTCAGTACCCTTCGGTATTTGAATATGGATAATAAAGTATATGTGTACTAAGTTTGGTCAAGATCCATCTACTCATGTAGGAGTATTTGTTTCTAATTATTTTTATATAGCTCATATAAGGGGAAAAAAAAAACGAATTCGGGGCCCACGGCCCAAACGGAATGTTATAAAAAGTTCATAACCCCTTCAGATTTCTTTCTAGATAATGATGGATATATATGTCAAGTTTGGTCAAGATCCATCAATCCATGTAAAAGTCTTTGTGGAACAAACCCACAAAGCCACAAACAAAATTTCACTTTTATGTATATATATATATATATATTATATGATGAGCACTTGGGAATAGGAACCAATCAGAGGAGGGGCATAAAGAAGATGGAGTCATGACCGTTATTGGAAGTCCATGTTATTAATATTAATAATATTATGTTATAAGGTAATGAATAGATTGTGATTGTGACGTAATCAAGTAGAGAAGCTTTATGCTAAGTGTTCTTTAAGATCAGTACACGTATTATCTATTTATGATTATTATAGTCATCATGTGTATTAATAAAGTATAGTCACAATTTCACTTGAATCCACTACGCCTCTGTTGTTATAGTCAGTTATAGACTTATAGAAGATAAGAAGAATCATGGATCATAACTAGATTGTGGTAGACTGTGAGTGATTATAGACGTGACACTAATATAGAGGAATGGGAATTTTTTTTAAAATCATATTAAATGAACATGTCTTATTGACTCATTTGAACTGATCATGTAACTTTTTAAGTTGATCTGGATTTCAACTACACATTTAAAAGCATTTTTTTAAAAAAAGCCATAACGCAAATTGCTTATATAAGTTATCGAAATGGAAGGTCACACCGAAGCTTTTTGGTTACCGGAAATTTGATCGAAAAAATTTTCGTTGACGGTAAATTGATCGACAGAAATTTGATCGAGCTGAAATTCGGTCGAATCTTTTTTTTCAGTTCACAAGTTAAATTTTTCGTCAAATTTCTTTTTTAACGCTCTTTACTATATAGTAAAACAAATGATGCGTTCAAAAAGAAATTTGAGGCAAAATTTCAAATCCGTCGATCAATTTACCGTCGACGAAATTTTTTCGATCAAATTCGATACCAGTTTAGGGGCGTGCTTTGGGGAGGGCATAAAGAGCACTAGTAGGTTTAAACCTACTGACTTTGCTCTTTATTATCATTGTTATAATTCCTGGCTTTTCGCGCTGCATAATCCAGTATACGGACATCCGGAAGGAGGAAAGGTGGGGGTTTAGCCACATGTGGACAAATGTTGACAAAGAGTGGAAGATGCGTATCTTGTGTTGTGTACTTCCTTTATTATAACCCCCCCACCCCAGCTTTTTTTATTGTTATGTTCAACTAACTACCACCCAATAGAAGCATTTCCTTTATTTTCATCCCATGATTTCCTTTTCAATCAAATACAATATAATACGTTTACCATAAATTGGTTTGGTAAAAGTCTAATCTAAAAGTTGGTTAAAAGATTTGACTTGGACAAACAAAGAGAGACCTGAAAACAACCTAAACAAAAAAAAATTGTAAAACTTATCTCAGTATTAATTATTTACATCTGTACTATAAGAAATAGCGTCTACATTTTTAAAAAGTGTTTTACCATAGTATTTGGTTGCTGGTTTAGATCTAAGATACTGATGATCGTGAAGACCCGCTTGGTCTTGTGATCGAATTTCCATGGCTTGTCAATTGTGCTACTAACAGTATATCTGACATGGCCTATAACTGCCTCAAACGAAGAAGGGAGACTTTGTGGCAACTGAAACTGAAAAGGATATGTATGCCTTCCAGCGGGCAGCTCTTTGGTGTCACTGCCTTGTCCGGACCCTGGACGTTTTCCATGGAAAAAGGAAAAAAAAAACAAATGATTCATCAAATTAAAATAATTTAAATGTATCAATGAATTAAGGGAAAATATATTTGACAATTTGAGCTGATAAAAAAACCAAGTGATATCTACAGTCCTGAGACAGCTGTGTAAGTGTACGTACAAAATTGAAAAAAATAACTGTTAGAAGTAATAGTCTGCAAATATTATATACATATATATATACAATTCTCTCTTAAGTAGCTTACATATTCCAAATAAAAGGACATCTTGGTCAAAGTATTTTTCAGTGGCCGAGTAATGCCTAGTTGTTGTGTGGCGATTTTTACCAGAGCCTGTAGAATGACTCTCAGTCCAATGGACGTAGGCTTTACCTTCAAATTTCAGCCTTATTCCTTCAAAATAAAAATTTATAAAGAACCTTCAATTTAAGAGAAAACTAATAAATAACTTGGCATCTGTTCAGAATCTGTAAAATCTAAAACAGAGCAGAATACATTCTTTTAAAACAGAGATTTAAGTTAGTAAATGCAATATATTGTAAATGTATTTTTTTGTGTAAATGTAATATATATTCACTAATCTAATAGTAATACAATTACTAATAGACTTGCAAGGTATTTTGTTGTTTTTCCTGTTTAAAAAGTTTATTTTGAAAATCACAAACCTCTCATTTTCATTGGCTCTGTCAATTCCACTGTGACGTATCCTTGAACAATGTTACCACTATAAAAAACACCACTTCCATTGTTAAATGAAATCTCAAATATATTCAGTTTCCCCATTATGAGGCTTGAACCTAGAGTTAAACAAAAAATGTATTCATTTATGTCAATACATAGTGGTTAGAATGATAGGCAAGTAGCAATGCACTTCAAATAAGAAAGTTTGAATTATATGGCCTACATCATACACCTGAGGATGATTCATACCATTTTATACCGGTACCAAAGGAAAGTGATTCTTAATCATTTCAACCTGACGTTTTAGTACATTCCTGCGATAATTAATTAGGCTAACACATCCCTTGACTAAATGGCTATTTGAAAATAGATGTATCTGTAGAACAAAACAATAAATCATCCTCTTTTTGGGGATTCTTTGAAAGCCAACTTACTTCTTGTGAAACCGGTAATTGGGAACCTCTTTCCTATCGATAATGTCAATACACATACGTTTATATTATCAGAATGACATGTTTAAAAACATTTAAATCATAGAGATAGTGACTAACATAGTCTGTGTGAAAAACACAGTATATGTCGTAGTCGTGAGACTTAGTTGTACCAATTTTATAATCTCATAAAATTTGTTATTTACTTTCCTATTGTGTTTATTCATGTATTGCAGCCCTCATTTTAAGGAACCGATAAAAGGCGTTTTACACTATAAATAGTAACTAAATGCCACTATAGGTATTCATGTTATAAAATTGACGATACAAACTTACTTGATCTGCAGGATTAGATGTTAAAGGTCCAGCTAAAACCCTTGTAAATAAAACGTTAACACATATTATATAAGCTATATATAAAACGAAACATTTCGAAATAGCATACAGTAACCAAGCGTTGCGAAATAAGTAAAACCCTACCCCTGGTCACAAGTCCGTTGTCATCAACTTGCACAGGTCTAAAAAGAAGTAGACCAATGTGTACATGAGTTATCCTGTATGCACCAAGCAATGTAGGCCTAGTTCAAATGGGATCGACCCTGAATAGGGCAGAAAAGCCAATCATTTATTGTATTTTAAAAATCGAACAATCAAGCTGAGGCCGTGAAGTGAATCCAATGCTTGGCAGTGGGCGATGCTTGGAATCAAAGCGATAATGGTGCGATGGCGGCATCTGTCAAATGCATATTCACATTATTTTTTAAAATTTTTATTCAAAGTGGAAATTGTTCTCTCCCAGGAACTTTTAACTTGTGATCAATCGATCCCTTGGGGTCCAAGGGATCCATAAGTGGCATTTTCTTTGCAATCTTATATGGCTCTATCCATTGAAAAACTTTATTCTAACGTCTAAGACGAGCATGTGGCCTTCATCTAGTATCACCCCTGGTAGTAAGGAATTGGTAGAGAATGATCGTGTATTTCTGCACCACACCATGCCTTGCGACGAGGGAGATCATATATCACTTCACCCATTCAGATATTAGGGGAAAAAATAATGTAACAATGAACGCATCAATGCACCGGCGCAGGCATTTGGGTAAGGAGATCACGTATCAATGCACCAGTGGATGCACTAAGGTAAGGAGATCACGTATCAATGCACCAGTGGATGCACTAAGGTAAGGAGATCACATATCAATGCATCATTGGATACACTAAGGTAAGGAGATCACATGTCAATGCACCAGTGGATACACTAAGGTAAGGAGATCACGTATCAATGCACCAGTGGATACACTAAGGTAAGGAGATCACGTATCAATGCACCAGTGGATACACTAAGGTAAGGAGATCACATGTCAATGCACCAGTGGATGCAGTAAGGTAAGGAGATCACATATCAATTATTTTTTATCAATGCACCAATTGATACACTAAGGTAAGGAGATCACGCATCAATGCACCGGTGCAGCCATGTGATAAGGAGATCACGTATCAATGCACCAGTGGGTGCAGTAAGGTAATGAGACCATCCATCAATGCACTGCAGGCATTGGGGTAAGAATATCACGTACCAATGCACCAGTCGATACACTAAGGTGAGGAGATCACGTATCAATGCACCAATTGATACACTAAGGTAAATAGATCACGTATCGATGCACCAGTGGATGCAGTAAGGTAAGGAGATCATGCATCAATGCACTTCAGGCATTAGGGTAAGGATATCACGTACCAATACACCAGTGGATACACTAAGGTAAGGAGATCACGCATCAATGCACCAGTTGAAGCATTGAGGTAAGGAGATCATATATCTCTGCATCGCTCAAATAATTTGTAGAATTGATTGGGAAAATGCCTCACTGCACCAACCCATGCCTTGGTTTGTGGGGGGGGGGGGGGGGGGGGGGACGCGGGGGACGTAAGCCAATGGAGAAGAGAACAAGAATCATTGCTAACTACTCCAGAGATTAGGCGATGAAGATCATGTGTAACTGAACCAGCACATCATGTATGGGGAAGTGAGATGGTATCAAAATGTCTTGCTAGAATGAGTTCGTGTATTAATGAACAATCCCGACATTAGGGTATGGAGACGTGTATTACATCACCACTTCATGTATTTGGGGAACGGGAATAATGTAACAATGAACCACAACAGTCATTGAAGAATGGAGATCATGTACCACTGCACCAAACAAGGCATTGTAGGGTAGACCTATTTTTAGACACCACAACTTGTCTGCTAGTTTGGCCTTGATATTGACGTCCTACCCTGTCCGTCCCTTTCTTAGCTAGTAAAAGGTTGTTTACATTCGAATGCATTCCATTTGTTTTCTTCAAGAACGCCATTATATGATGCAATGTCTAGAATTCTTTTTATAGAACGTATGGATTTAATTCTATATAAAGCCCGTCAAGACATCGTGAGACTTAGAGCGAGACATACAGAGAGAGCGAGAGAGAATTTTTGCTATATGAGCCGTTATCTTAGTGTTTATGTAAATTAATATGTGTATTTAGAGGAGTGTATATTTTTCCCTTGTAAGTTGTTACAGTTTTTTTTTTTTTTATTATTTTTTTTTTTTTTTTTTGCTTGTGTTCTCAATTTTTTATTTTTTTAGAACTTTAGTTTTAATTAAATTAAATATTTTTATTTT
>CAXITT010000408.1:26525-74218 GCA_964033795.1 Lymnaea stagnalis | reverse complement strand
CGTAGCATAAGTGGGGGGGGGGGGATTGTGCCCGGCTGGTAGGCTCAGCAATCGCCATCCGTGTGTAAAACCATCCTATAGTAAGGGGGCCTCCATTAATTACGTCATCAATTTTTACGCATTTATTATCTACCCCCTCCCCCCAAAGCAACTTTCAATGACCTCCCTAAGTAATTAAGTCAAGATTTTATTCACCACCAAAAAATTAAAAGAAAAAAAGAAATGAATTATACTATACTTTAAATAAATATATAAATACATTTTACTTCGTGCTGATCTATTTAGATGACACATTAAATTCTAGGGAAAACATGTTATGCATCTTTAGCTTGTTAGTCAACAAGTTAAAAAGTTTTTTCACTTAAATTTCATAATGCAGAATCAATTAAAATGTTGTTAAAGACTAAATATCATTGTTGGTGGAGGTGTAAATAAGATTATTGTAAGTATAGCTGACAATTGAAGTATAGTTTCTAGCTGCTAATCATCTTCCCACGAAGTAACTAGGTGTTGCTCTATCGTAACAATGGGCATTAGTAGCTGATTTATCATTTTCATCTTGCGGAACTGATATACCAGACAAGTCTATATCATCCTCATCTAACCATTCAGCACTAACAACAAGAAGCATGGTCAGTGTGAGCAATAATGGCCATACATTCTCTCTGTCTCCTGGCAGCTACTCGCATTGGTCAAATCCTTTTTTTTGTTGAGGAGTGGTAATGTCTTATGCTCAAAAGTGCATTGTTGGTGTTGTTGAACATGCTATTTCAACATGACTTCTGTTGCACTGACCAGCCATCTGCAGTGCACAGACAGACACACATTAAATAAATCTAATGGGCTACTGTTAAAAGCGAAAAAATTATATAACCATTTACACTCATTAAACTTTTTTTTTTTAAAGTAATAAGCAGTCAATTTTTAAGATTAGCATTTTTATAGAGAAAACATGACTGTTGGCGTCAATTAATCTACCCCCCTCCCCCTTGTCGACAGTTGTCAAACATTTTCAAACCCCCTATTTTTTTGACATACTTAATGGACGCCCCCTTATACTTATAATGTATATATTTGGATAATTTGATATTTTTTGTCTAGAAAAATACATTTAGTTTTCTTTTGTTTATTTACAATAGTTTCTCTTATTAAAAAAAAAAAAATCCGTCATATTAACTTTGCTTTTGTTTGTGTGTTTCTTTCTGACTGGTGTATGGCAACATATTTGGACGGCTAATTGACCCACTTCCTATCGGCCTGTCGAGCGGAAACTTGGCACATAGACTCGTTGCCGATGACAACACATTCTTTCAATTTTCAGCTCCACCTCTCAACTTCAACCCCCCAAAATGAGTGTTTCCTGTTTTTCAATGAGGAGATGAAAGAAATATGATGCCACTGATTTCAGCAAATACAATTCCCGGTAACTGCCTTCCGAACCCCAGTTCCTGGTACCCTTTCTGAGTAGCCCTTGCAACCAGTGAAACATCCTCTTCGGTACCAGACACAGAAACATCGCAAATCCCCTCTGAATCATCAATACCTAAGATATAGAATGTAGAAGAAGAAGAAGAAATAAGATTCTCAAAAACCTAATATCGCACATGCGTTTAGTGCGTAATATTGTCTTTGTTTTTCTGAAATAGTTGGTGAAATATATCTGCGGTGTAAAAGCGCGTGGGTCATTAGTCTCATTAGAATATAAAGTTCAGGGGCGTGAAGAAAACGTGCGGTTGCCAGCCTTGCGGGGGGGGGGGGGGGGAGGGGGCGGGCGGTGGGGGGGCGGGGGGGGGGGGGGGGGGGGGGGGCACTAAATTGGGATTCTAATAAAGTGCGTTACTTGATTGCCTGTTTTGTCACATTTTCAGCCCTAACACCCCATTGGGATTGCTAGATATTACATTTATTAAGGATTTATACAAACAAATTTAATTTATTTTCAGTTTTTAGGGATTGTTTCATTTTATTATTTTTTTTAAATAAATTTCCAGTAGACTTTTTTTGTAAGCATATACTAATTGAAAAACTGTCTTCACAATAATCGATCAACTTAAATTTAAGGCGGAACACTTTGATTTGAAAGTTCAACACATGATTATTTGACGGTGAGGTTGATTGTTTACTTTCTTAATTTACACATCTATCGATGCTTACACAAAGTATTGTCTTTTGTCATCATCTTGATCAAATATATTTTGGCCTAGCTACTAAAAAAAGTTATTAGTTATTTTAGGAAGACAAGGGCAGACGAGACCGTTGTAGACTACTTGTACTTGTAGAATTTGAATAAAATCGGGTGACATGGGCATGGTGTAAATAGGCACTTGAATACAAAATTTAAAAAAATTCAAATAATTTTTTTAATAGCACAGTTAGTTAGAGCTAATTTCAAATAAAAAAATGAAACCAGAATCAACTTTTTAGCTTAAGTACTTTTTGAGCTATGAATTTTTAAAGTGTGAGTTCGTTTGGTATTTTTTACTATGGACGAAACCTCCACATCTTGTGACCTCATTCCGCTGATCGCGTCATGCGCAATGACTATATACTTTATATAAGGCAACGCATCGCCTTATCACTAAAATACTGTTTAGGGTCGACTTAGTTTAAACTTTCAACTTTGGCACATGAATAATTAATTAAAGCTTTCCCTGACCAATGGTATAGTAGTTTTTGCACACGGCAAACTCTTATGAATGAAACTCTGAGGTAGTACTACGATACAGCCGTTATGCAAGTGGCTGTGAATGGTTGCCAATGACAACGTGTTGCACACGGTAAATTTTGATCATTTATAATATGGATTCTACCGGGTTGTTAAAGCTCAAATTAAAACATTCCAGTTTAAATGTCTTCAAAATGCATTCTGAAACACAAGTTATCAATTATTTTGATGTAGATAGTGGTAATAAATTAATATTTCCTAAGTATCGGCAACTTCCGCCATTACAAAGGGGGCGTGGCCCACCCCATGGCGAAATTAGGTTGAGCGAGCTGCATGACCTGCTGCGAACGCGTAGAAACATAGCGTCTCTCGTAAGACACTTATCGCTGTGAAAATTGGCATACATGTAGATCAATAGATTCCCCAGATGCAAAAAAAATTTGGTAGTGACAAATTTTTTCCTTCGACTTAATTTTAATGATGAAAGTTGCCTTATATTTACCAAGGATTTTCTCAAAGCTGACTGATTGTAAATGAAAAAGAAATTGATTAAAATGTAGGCCAAGATGTCTACCTAATTATAAGGCCGAAAACGGAACTCAAATATATATGGAAAGTACTAATTTAATAATAAATAGACACACACATCGGAAAATTAAAAACTCAGATTTTTTGGCGCCGATTGCGAATTCCCATACACAAAAAGTAGTAGTCTCCCTTGACTTACCGAAGTATCTAGTGTAAAGATGTAGTTAGGTACCCCGCCGAAGCAAGGGACACTCATAGTAAATTTTTATCGGAAATGGGCGTCGGCGCAATAGAATCCCGGGTTTTTAATTTTTTCATGTGCATGTAATTTGAATAAATTAGCCCATAATTAAGGTCTGACTCGGCCCATTGACGGTAGGAGAAATGTTGAACTACATTCCCATTTAGTTAATTTTTTCTTTATATCAACGTTAAGTAAGGAATATCGTATGTCAATATAAGGCATCTTCGCATTAAAAAATTTGGTTTAAATATTCAAAGTAGGCCTTTCACTTTCATATTAAAAGTAGGCCTGCATAATTTGTTGAAGTACACGTGTGCAAAATTTCATTGAGATAGCTCGTGAAACATTTTCACAACTCTCCGCAACGTTGACCTCACTATGCAAAGGTCGCACAGGCCATTTTGTATTAGTGATCCCGCCCCCTTTTAATTGTCGGAAAACGCTGATACTTAGCTTAGGAAATATTCATTATTATCTCTATACTCTATATATTAATTATATACATCAAAATATTTGATAACTTGTGTTTCAGAATGCATTTTGAAGACATTTAAACTAGAATTTTTAAATTGGAGCTTTAAAAACCCGGTAGAGTCCATATTATTAGCGATCAGAATTGACCGTGTGCAAAAAGTCATAGAAAACCATTCACAACCATTTGCATAATGCTATGCCGTAGTACTACCGACTAACTCAAGTTTCATTCATAAGAGTTTGCCGTGTGCAAAAACTATTAACACCATTGGTCAGGGAAAGCTTTAGTTAATTAGTCATGTGTCAAAGTTGAAAGTTCAAAATAAGTAGATACCAAACAACATTTTAGGGGGTGTGTTGCCTTATATAGACTATATAGCATATACCGGTATAATGGACGCTGAAGATTTGGTAAACAGAAAAGCCATATATTAATACATTATATTAAATTTACTGATATAAATAGTGCATAGTTAGATAAGCTACAATTTATCTATAATTGTTAACATTATTAAACTTATTTCTTAAATACAGCATTAGTTCTGAAAATAAAATTATCATTAAAACAAGAGTTATATAGCTCGTGACGCGAACAGCGGAATTGGGTACCAGAAAATGGTTTAAAAAGGACAAATTAAGTCGTACTGTAAAAATTCATAACTTTAAAACTACAGCAGCTAAAAATATGATTTTGGTGTTATAAAATAATTCTTAAAAAAATTAACTTTATTCAACTATGCCATTGGTTTATTTTTACTGCCTTAATAATATACTTTAAGTTGGAACATGCACCTACCAGTCTAAGTCTAATAGCCGCCGATAATTGGTGTCGTAATTCTTTATGTCTAAAATGCCCTATTTAAATTTAATCCTTTTTTGAAGATCGCAGGCTTCATCAGCCTCTTGAACATCTCTTGAAAGAAAAAAGAGAAGAATAAAGAAAAATGCAAGAGAGAAACAAAAGTTATCTCTGTCTAATTGGTGTTTCGTATTAGACGGTGTCCTGCAAGTCAAAGTCAAAGCATGCTGTCATACACTTACACAGTGATACAATCGCATTGTGTCATAAGTTTGCAATTTACAGAATGTTTCCTGAAATTAGAACCATTTTATTGTTCATTTTATATTATTACAAGCAATAAATAGTCTGCCAACAAAATTATAAGTAAACAATTACGTCACCGATTATCGACGGCTTTAAGGCTGGTAGCCAGGCACTTTCTAACAAAAAGAATTCTATTTGACATTTGGGACCGCTGTTCTGAGGATTGCCAAATGTATAGAGTGTAGTCATAGTATAACTTTCCCTTTCTTCACTGAGTATAGTATTATTTGCATCATAAATTAAACGATCTATACAGAAATAAATTTATACTGAAAATGTCCATTCATTTTTTAATTAAAATTTGAAAATTAGGTCTGGGCACTTTGGTGTCGCCCGGGAAATGCAGAAAACCAGGTATTGTGACTTCATTATCAAAATGGCTAATTCCACTTTTTAATTTACAGAGAGTTTTGTTGTTTAGGATTTTTTTTGCCAATTATGGACCAGCATGCACATTCTATTTCCACCCATGTTTTAGAGTAGACATATTGTTTTATCATTAGAAACTTAAGCTCTAAAAAGAATTTGAAAATTGAAGGTAAAATAATGTTAACTTAACCCATTCATATTTTTATGTTGGAAAATATATATCTCTTAAATCAGCACTTCTCAACCTGTTGGTCACGATCCCTTTGGGGGTCAAATGACATTTTCACAGGGGTTGAGGAAGACCATTGGAAAACATATATACTCTACAGTTATGAAGAAGCAACTAAAATAATTTTGTGTTTGGGGGTCGCCACAACTTGAGGAATTCTATCAAGGGGTCGCGGTTTTATGAAGGTTGAGAACCACTGTCTTAAATGAAAAGGACAACAGAGATAATTGCATACATTACAACATATCCAAAATTTGTTAGGTTAGGCCCAACAGTTTGATAAGAAAGTTATCTGGAAATTTTAGTCACATGTGTTTCAAAATTACCTATTATCGATAATGGTCATTTTTGGAGTAAATATCTTGATTTCTCCTGGAAATTATGCATATTATATTAAAAAATAATAAGTTAATTTTAAAACAAAATAACATAATTTAATAGCACCAATACATATTTCTAATATGATCTGATGGTTTTATTTTGAGGTATTGGTTTGGGGAGTGGGATAAATAGGCCTTATTATTATTACAATTAATGTTTATATGAGTTTTTGAGTTATATATTTTTATAACCTTTGAACCACTTGAGCTAAAAAGTTGCTCTTTGTGATTTGTAAACCATTCTGAAATTTCATATTCAGAAATGGCTGACGTCAGCGGGCCGTTGAGCTAGTGTTCTTTATGCCCTCCCCAAGGCACGCCCCTAAGCCCGGTATTGGGCCGCGAAGCGGCACGTTGGAGATATCTCTTTGTAAACCATTCATTTGGCTCTATTCAACTGTACAGTACAGCATTTATATTTTTAGAAATGTTTTAAAAATTTCATCAAAGTACCGACAGCCAATTATCATGATTGGTTAGAGTTCATTTCTGTTTCTCCTAATAAACACAAGATTTCTCCATACCGGTTTTAAAAAAAACAACTAATTATCCATACTTTTTTTTTTTTTAAATATTCTAAAACCCCGCATAAACAGGATCCAGTAATATGGACCCCAATTATCTGGCGCACCTAACAGTATAGAAATGTGAGAATGGTTTCACAAGTGTAGTGAAGTTTAGTCTATTTAAATTATAATTATATAAAGTAGCAGACTATCAGTAGTATATACTGTTGCTTATTTTTGTTGACATTATGACATTGAGTATACTTATTTTAGTATGTAACTGTACTTTTACACACATTCTAACAAACTTTCTGCCTTCCCAGATTTTTCATTTCAGCTGAAGTGAATAAAGTTAAATTAAAAGGGAATCATGAAAAAAGTATCAGCTTTCACAGTTTTTAACAATGCAAAACAGAAGGTATGTAGAGGAAATCCTTAAGTATTTAGATAGGCCTGTGTGGTGATGGGTAAATTGATATGTGTAGACTTTACTGTAAAATGTAAAAAAAACAACTAACATTGACTAATAATGGTATATAAGCCCCATTATTATTTAATACAAATCTTCTAGTTTCTGGTTAAAATAACATGGTTTTCTTTAATATCAGGATTCAGATGAAGAGTAAACCATCTAAGATGTTTGAATAATTTTTAAAAAATTATTGTTCTAGACAAAGGAGGAACATGTTGTCAGCAGGCCACCGAAAGCAGTTGCTGATAAAAGCATGATACCTCTCAGGAGGGCCCAAAGTTCACAGTCAATGGAAAGAAGTGAGAAGCAGAAGGATACGGGCCATGGTAGTGGATCAAGGGGAAAGAGGTTTCTTGTAAGAATGTGTATAATTTTTATTCTTTATGCTGGTCATCTTTATCTCTGCTCCTCTCCTCTTTTTCTTTACTATGTTCCTCTTTTTCCCTAGGGTTAGGCCTTTGTATGTATCAAATTGATAAGTCCTGTGGGGCTTTTTATGCCCTTAGCTTTTTACATACCTGAGAAGATTCAGCAGATATAACAAAGGATCAGATACCACTGCTATAACCATTTAAATTAAGTAAGCTTTTAGATAACTATACTATACTGCTGTGAAGAATATAGATGCTGTTTATAATAGGGATGTGCCAATATGCTGATCGGCTTTATTTAATGTCTAAATGCAAATTATTGACTTTCACATTGTCATATATATGGACCCCAATTATCAGGCCCAACTGACGGTATATAAAATTTAGAATGGTTTCACTGGCATAATGAAGGTTAGCCTATTTAAATTATAATTATAAAAAGTAGCAGAATTTTGGTGGTGTATACTGTAACTTGGTATTATAGCTGATGCTATTATTAAAAATCTAGTGAAACCTAAAGCTCTTCCTTCTTTCATGTTACTTAGATACTTAGAACAAAACAATCCAAACTTCATATTTTAATTACTTTACATTCCCTCCCACTTCCCCATAGTTGATAAAATAATTGGGCACATATTTACTATTCAATTTGAAAAACGTTATTACTGGAATTCAGAAAAGAGGTGTTTTATAAAATTCCAAATACTTGTATCATGTAAATATAATTTTAATTAAAATGAGACAAATAAATCAGTTTCTTCTGTAGGATCATACAACTAATCTTTAAATGAGCCAATTATCTACCATTATTAGTGCATTCCTAGTTTAAAATAAACATTTCTGCATAAATACAGCATTTCTTTAATTTATAATTACAATTTTTGACTGGATAAGATTTAATTTATTTTAAATTTTAAAAAAATCTTCTTAACCTCTAGAATGCTTTGAGAAGTGGAAATATCAGAGAAAGTATGCGTTTTTCTAATAAGAAGAACCGGCCTTCATCTCTAACATCTTTGAACCATGATAGTCCATTTCCTGGTTTGGCAAAAATCTCTTTAGTTGGACCTAAAAAGGGAAGCACAGAAGATCTTCAGCCTACAGCTAGAAAGCAACTCCTAGATTGTAAGTCTTGTAATTATTGCTTAGTTTTGTAATGTTTTTTAAATTTTTATTAGATAACTTGAATCATGAAAACATTTTTATGATATTTTCTGTATAAATAATAAATGTGTAACTTTTTGTTTACTTACTTTCATTTTTTATTGAATGGAAATCATTTGTATTTATCAAACAGATAAAATCCTTTATCTTTTCATGTGATATTTTCTTTATTATATTTTCTTTTAAAAATGTCATATTTATGTTTGTGTTATTTAATCATCTCTGTTTACATGTTTCAAGCCACAAACCAAGTCTCTAAATTAGAAATAACACCAGTTTCAAGAAAAAGTCCAAGAGGGGAAGCTGATGATATCACCAAACTCACAACAACCGTGCCAAACTCTCCTAAGATAGCTAAGAGCACTCCAAATAAAGTACCCCAAGAGAAGTCACCAAAGCAAACTAAAGGCACCCCTCAGCAGACAAACGTTTTGACAGAAAAAATAACCAAGGAAAGGAAAGCCACTCCTACGGTTTCTAAACAAACTTCCAGAACTTATCTGGAACAGGAGTCCCCGCAGTTACTGTTGAGTTCTTCTGACAACATAAATGGAGATTACAAAAGTCCAGAGAGTAAGAAACGAGAAAGAAGGGGCAAGAAACGAAAAGAAGCTGGGATGTCCAGCAGTGGAAAAAAGAAACGAAGAACTGAAAGAGATGCTTTAAGAAACGTAGAGGTTTGTACTTTGTAATACAAATGTAATCTTGTGAGTTCGTACAATAGATGTAATCATTAAGTTTTTTATTGTCAGGTGTAAATGTAGGCTTGCTAAAACTTGCTTATTGGTACTGGTACTGTTATATCTTGTCACAGAGATGAGCCACAGAAAATTTGTTGTAAAAAAATAGAACCTGAAATTTGGCATTAGAAATCAGAAACCATGATGCTGTTATATTATGCAAACTTAAAGAAAATTATTAACTTCTAAGTTCACACAATGCATCGCTGTTCTCTCAGATACAACATTTCAGCTAAGTTTAATTTTTATGTTTGTGTTTGTCTTTGTTTGCTGAAGAATGCTTCTAGCTGACTCAATCGTTGTTTTGTTGCATCGTTTTTTTTTGGTTTTACCATACCTTGTTCCACATATTTCCTTCTACCTAAACCCGATTGTAATCTCCCTCTCCCTTTATTATCAAGAAATTATCCAGCTTAGTGATTTATAATCATTTTTGTGGACATTTTTTTAAAAACTGTTATCACAAGAGAATAGTAAATTTACTGAAGAGTTAAAAATAAAAAATTATCTGACATATTTTTAGGGTTCCAATCCAGTGGAGTTGCCTTACATGTATGACAGTGTTTCTGAAGCCAGCAAACTCTTTGAATGTATGATCCACCCAGTTACAACTGAGAGATTCTTCTCGTAGGTGCTATATAGGGTTATAACTTCATGAAACAAACAAAAATAGCTAAGTTCCCTAGTTATTTTCTTTCACTGTTGTAATTCTTATCATGGACTAAATAAAAGCTAATTTTCTAGAAATTAGAATGCAAATAGAATTAGTGCGGTGTGAAGGAAAGAAAGTTACAGAGAGGAACAATTACAAAAAACTTACTTCCACATCTAGATGATAATGCAACTTTTAATGAAATAATTATTATTACAATTTTATTTATTACTTTCAGGGAATTGTGGGAAAAGAAACCATTGCTAGTAAAGCGCCACACTCCAGACTACAACAAAGGCTGGTTTTCTACTGCTGAGTTTGACAAAATATTGAGACAAGTAAGAACAAATTCTTAATGAACTTTTATTCACTGAAGAGTTATATTTATATAAGAATCCTCCTGCCCCCTCGACCCTCAAACACAAATAACATCTGATCTGAACCATACTGTTTAAGAATTAAATTAAATGATTTTGTAACTACTTTAAGGATAAATTTTGTAACTACTTTCAGGATAACATTCAGTGGGGTGTAAATCTTGATGCCACTTCTTTTATTGATGATAAAAGGGAAACTCACAATCAAAGTGGGAGAGCTCATGCACCTGTGGTATGGGACATGTATCAGGTGAGGCGGTAGAAAAGCTATTTCAGATGTTTATTTTTTTTATTAAAGGTGGCTTGTGATAATCTAATGGTAATAGTTCTGTTATGAAATTAACTTTCTATAAATGTGATGTGATTCTTTTACAATTATTTCACAGCTTAAAATAGTAAAAATTGTTGGACTGTTAAATGTATCATGTTTTCTGGTATGTGTTTTTTTTTTTCAGGCTGGCTGTTCATTGAGACTGCTCAACCCACAATCATACAGCAGAAATGTTTGGAAGGTTCTTTCTGTGCTTCAAGAATACTTTGGTTGCTGTGTTGGAGCCAATATGTGAGTGAATGGACACTAAAAAATTTCAGTTTTGTCACATGAACCTTTTTTAAACACATATAAGAATTAATTATCTGGTTATTTATTGACACGGGGACAGAAATTAAAAGGGGAGCCAGAATGATCAATTCATTGATCGTGGGCCCTCAAAATATAGAAGATGAAGAAAAGATCTGCGTGATAAATTATGATAAACTTATGAAAATAAGAGGAGAAAAGTCTGCCACTACCAAAATGTCATTTATTGAAAATCTCATACTTTTTTGTTGATTTCAGTTACTTGACTCCACCTGGTACCCAAGGGTTTGCACCACATTTTGATGACATAGAAGCATTTATTCTTCAGCTGGAAGGCAAAAAACATTGGAGGCTGTACAGCCCAAGGTGAGGAAGTTTTGAACAGTTACTCTTTCTATTCACTGTCTTGTTTCAGATGCACTTGTCAAAATGTCATCTTAATTAAATCAATATTAAATTTGATGCTTAGTGAATAATTGCATTTTTATTTTTGCAGTCTGTTAGCTTTATAAAATCTTGATAAATTTGTTTCAGAAATGATGAGGAAGTTCTTCCAAGATTTTCTAGTGGTGAGAAACTTGTAAATATATTCAGATCACATTAATACATAAATTTCAACGTAATCAGTTGTAACATAAGTAGTTTCAAAATTAAATAAATGTCTTTGGTCTGTTCAATAAATTTGTTATTGGAACCCTTCCTTCTGTAGCACTTGATGTGTTGTGGACAACATGCTTATTAGAAACCTTCCTTCTGTAGCACTTGATATGTTGTGAACAACATGCTTATTGGAAACCTTCCTTCTGTAGCACTTGATGTTTTGTGGACAACATGCTTATAGTTTCAGGGGGGAAAAAACATGTTTGTTTTATTTCAGTACTTGTCAAAATTTGATTAATCATTAATTGTTTAATAGTAATTGGCATACTATTTAAGTGAGAGTAGGGGTAATAAGGGGAGAGACTGCAATCAGGTTAGTACAAAATAAAATGAGTAAAACAGAGTATGGTTAAACCTGAAAAATTAAACGCAACAAGACAGCGAACGTGTCGGCAGAAAGCCTTCGTCAGCGAACAAAACAACAGAAAAAACGTTATAAAAATAAGAAATAGCACTTAGCTGGTAAGTAGTATCTGTGGGCAGCAAATGAAGTGTGGCAGAAGGTCCTTCTGCCACACTTCATTTGCTGCCCACAGATACTACTTACCAGCTAAGTGCTATTTCTTATTTTTATAACGTTTTTTCTGTTGTTTTGTTCGCTGACGAAGGCTTTCTGCCGACACGTTCGCTGTCTTGTTGCGTTTAATTTTTCAGGTTTAACCATACTCTGTTTTACTCCTTTTATTAAGTGAGAGTAACTGGACACATGCTATTTCAGTGGTCTCATGTTAATTAGGACTTTGGTTTCACTTCTGCTATTCAATGCAGAAGCATTTTCCATGCCAACAAGTAAGCATCTGTAGGTGTCTCCTCTTTGTGGCCAGAGAAGATGTAAGCCAATAAGCTCACTTTTCTCATTGCCCCTCAGCTTCTCACTATCATGTTTTCTGTTTCACCCTTGACACTGATTTTGGTTTCTTATAAATGAAATCTTAGTTCTTAAGTGATTTGAAATTAATATTTTGCTTGATGGGTTGAAAAATTGTGTGTTATTCCTTGTAACTATTTCATTTGATAAACATTTGGAGTAATAGTCTGAGTTAATATGATTAATTAAGTGATTTAATTCAGCTGACTTAAAATCAGGATGAGTTCCAAAATCTTCAGAATTTCTTCCTCCAATATTTACTGGTACCACCTGACAATGATTATGCTTGAAATTAAATTCATTTGCACTAAATTCTCTCCACAGGAAACTTTTCCCAGTTTGAAGTTGGTGAGCCAATACTGGACACGGTGCTGGAAGCAGGAGACCTACTGTACTTTCCTCGAGGCACAATACATCAGGTTTGTGGAAAGGCAGTTCACATGATTTCAGTTTGTGCAAAGAAAGAAGAAATTGATTTAAGATAAGCTACTGTTATTGATTCAAATAATTGGAAATAAGGTTGTTGTTTTTCATTCATCGTACATATTTTTTTCCAGTCTTGGAAGAATTTTTTGCTCCTTAAAATTAGTCTGTAGCAAGACTGTCGTTGAATAATTGTGCAGTATGAATAACTGTTGAATTCTTGAGTGAATGGAGTTTTGTTTGAATGGAGTTCTCCTTTTTTCTCTCTCCAAGATCAAGGACCCTCCTTTTGTCTGTAGCCGTTTTGTCTTTGGATGGTTGTTTTGATCTTGCTATTTGTTTACTAGATGGCTCATTTTTTTTTCTTCTAATTTGGGGGTTATGAATGTGTCTTGGTTTTTGGCAAAAAAGTCAAAAGAATCCACGAAAATGCAGTTCCTCAAAATGAAAAATACAAGATTATCAGTCTAATCAGATTAAACACATTCCACGCGCCTTGACTCCAAAGAAAACTTTTTAAAAAACTTACAAACTGTTAAAAAAGCTGAAAAATTTACACAAGTGAAATTGAGTCGCCTGCAGAGCAGAGGTGCCGCTGAAGTAATATAATGTTAGTTCTGAAACAAAAAGGATTTATGCTGAAATAAAGGGTAGTTACAACCTTTGTAAAAGGCTTTGTTTCTTCCATCAGGGCAATGCAACGGATGAACATTCCTTACACATCACAGTTTCTTGCTATCAGCTGAACACATGGGGAGATTTGTTACAGAAAGTGAGTAATTAAAATTTCCTAATAGTTCATTCTAATTAATATAAAAATTTTAAAAAGAAATCCTGATTGCTTTTAAATAAAGTAACAAAGGTGAACAATAAAATGAGCAAGAAAAGTAATGTTGATCTTTCATGATTTTATCTTTCTGTAGTTGCTCCCTGCTGCCATTGAGATAGCAATGGAGGAGAATGTTGAGTTTAGAACAGGCCTGCCAAGGAATTACCTCAATTACATGGGCATCGTTCACTCAGAGAAGGTAAAGCTATCCATTGCTAAACTTTAATAAACTTAATAACAAATCAAGCCAGAAGAACTTAGCATTATTTAGCGAAATTCATTTGGATATTTCACTGGTATCAATATATATTTCTTAATGTAGTAGCTGGAAGCTCATTGAATATGGGATGTAAATTTTATTTTTATAATGTCTAGGAAATTCCAGAGAGGAAAGCCTTCGTTGAAAAGGTGCAAACCCTTGTGACATCAATATTAGACTCACTGCCTGTAGATTCAGCTTGTGATCAAATGGGCAAACAGCTGATGTATGATTCAATGCCTCCAGTTTTATCTGAAGGTAACCACTCTTGTAATGTCAGCAACTTGTTACTGTGATCTGAGAATTACTCTGTTATGTCAGCAAACTCTTTACTGAGATCAGAGCGTTACTGTTACAGTGGTGAACCTTGACCTTGCAGTCAGGGGCGAACCAAAAAAATTTCGCCTCCTAATCCAAAAAATCTCGTGAGCAAAACACCCCTTTATCCCAATTAGTTCGGAAGATCGACACTCTTCTCTATGTTCAGTCCAGCATTGCTGCTGATAACCAGAATGGTATTTTAGTTGTTAATATAATACAACTGTTTATTCCTTTGTATATATAGCGTGGGTTTTACTGGTCACTTGCAGATGAGTTTAAGCATGCATTTAAAGCACATAAACACACATCATCTAAGAGGTGATATATAAAGAAATATCTTCAACAGCTTAGTAAACATACCAGTTTAGAAATCTGTCTAAAATATTGGGGTACTTATTTTCATAAATATATTGTAAAGCTATGAATAAAAAGATATCTATAATAAGGGGCTAATCTTATTCATCGCTGAAGTAATGTGATCCAAATCTGTAATTGATTGGAGTCACACAGTGTAAGTGTAAAAAATTATGATTGTTTTTTTAAGGTAATTTTTTTTTAAAACCCACATAAAATAAAGAAGCCTAACGGAAGTAAACATAGCATAGATTTCTTTGGCGATTTTTATAGAATTTTTTTAATTATGGAAATTTCAATAAGCAAAGTAAGAGGGAAAATCATCAACATACATAATACTTTTTGTAACAATTTCCGACACTAACACTTAAAGTTTACGCACGTGACTCTTTCTTTCGGTTCATCCCCTGTCTTGTGCTTACCTGAAAGGTGACTTGTGTTGATGACAGAGTTACAGCTAGGGTTCGGAGGGGAGTGGGGGCGGCTAGTGAGGGGGAAATAAGAAAAGGTGATTAAAAAAACAGCCATACCAACATCCCCTTTAAGTTGCTCGGCCGCGCAGCTATCTCACAAACGCAGCGCAGCAGTTTTGAGTATCCGCGCAGCAAATTTCCATGCAAGTGTGTGTTTGTGGGCTGTAAAATTTTGCACACAAAAAAATTGTTGCTGCAAAACTTTGCACACAACTGTATGATCTTGCACACAAACCAACAAACCTTAGAGGGAACATTGAGCCACACCCCTTCACTTAAAATAACCATCAGTCCTTACTGTAGGATTTTGGGATGGGATAAGGTGTTGGGGCTGGGCATTTCGACACTTAGACTCTGATCAAAAGATGGCAAGCAGTTGTGGGAATCATACAAAGGGTTTTATTTCAATGCATGTTTTGTCAAGTATCTTAAGTAGATGAGACGTTCACGCATTGCAGCCGTTATAGCTAGTTGTTGATAATCATGACTATACAGATAGTATCAAAAAGAAATATTTTTATATTCCAATAACAAACCCCTACTAAAGTTTATTTTTAATAATAAGATGAACAATTTTTTTTTTTTTAAAAAAAAAAGAAAAAATTTCCCCCCCCCCCCCCCCCCCTGGGGAAAGTAGCCACCTTTGCCCTTCCCCTAAAAGAATCTTATCTTATCTGTTATTTCAGCAAAGACTTTACAGGTATCAGGGAAAGACTTTGGGATTTTGAGCGGAACTCTGTAGCAGGGTCTTTTTCCCCGGAGCTGAAAACATTTCTTACTGCTCCGAGCTCCAAATAATTTTAATAAATTACTGTAAAAAATAATTTTAAAAAGTATAATTGGTACTTTTTATGGTTAATTTATTAAAAAATATGCCCTCTCCTACCAACTATGTTGCCCCAAAAACATATACCCATCTTATACCAGCTAGGACCCCCAGTCTTCTCCAGTTAAGTAGACATTCTCTTCTAAAGCTAAGTTGCCTTACTCTTAATATTATCTTGTTAACAAAAAAAGTGAAGATAAAACAAAAACAAATTTTGACCTTTTTGTGAAGGAAGTATTTGGTCAAGTATTTGTTTTGTAATTAAATAAGTTTTCAGTTACCGAATGCTTCACATTTCCTACAGCTTGACCTCTTTCCACAATTTCCCAAAGACATTTTATTTTATACAATGGCTAAAAAAACAGCAGAGACTGATAAGGTTGACTCTGCTATCATCCATGTGTCTCTCGCCTCTCACATGTAAATGGTTTTCATTTCAAGTTAAAACACATACTGGTCTTTTTTTACAGGTGAAAAAATGTGCAGTGTCCACGGTGCAGGTGAAAGATGGGATGCTGGATACAACAGGGTTGTAGGTGTGTCTGAACTACAGCCGGATACTGTGATCAAGATCCTGAGGCGAGGCGTGTTAAGGTAAGATCTGGCAAATATTCTTTTTAATGTTAGTTAATAAAAAAAACTACCTATCAATGGTGATGTGTATTCTCTTCAGAACTAAAAGAGTTAAAAGTGAATGAAAAAAATTAAAAACTCTGGAAATAATTGTTACTAAAAATGAACGAGAAAATGGAAAAAGAAGGGAGGTTAAAGTAGCAACTTTCTATATTAAGATAAAAAGTAGTGATGAGTTTTGTATACATTTTTATTAAAAAGGTCTCTTTTTATGTGTTTTTTTTAGCTTCCTGCTCAAAATTTAACTTCATACAATCTACCCAATTCTGATATATTAATAGCCCCATTAGGCTAGGCCGTGTACCAAATTTTAGTAAGGGTTGCGTTCATTTGTGTGGACAAATAATTAAAATAATTATTTTGGATAGACTGAACATGAGAACAATGTTTTAATTTTAAGATTTTATTCTTAAAAATGTAAATTCATGAATATCTTTAACAAAAATCTTGTATATCAACAATTAACCGTCTAAATGCATATGCAAGACATCTCAAACAAACAATAGGCAGTTACAGCATTCAACGATTCAGTCAACATTAAGATATAAAACAAATCAAAATATTGCTTTTATTTGAGGTTATTTTCAAAGAATGCATACATTCTAGAGAAACTCAACTCATATGCAGCCTCATTAAAGTTTTCAGGGTTTGTCTTATTGGCAAATCCATGGCCAGCATCGTAGGTGTAAAACTCATAATTAGACTTGTAATCCTGGAGCTTGGCACGAAAGGCTTCATAGTCAGCTGGGGAAGAGAAGCCAACAGCGTGATCTTTTTCCCCGAAGTGGCACTGGATGGGTACTGTGATGTTCTTATAATCACAGGTCAGGTTAGCTGGCCGTGGGATGCCGTAAAATGGTGCGGCCGCATCCACGCTTTTGTAAAGTGTCACCACAGCAATGGACAGGGCCCCTCCTTGACAGAAGCCGGTCGCCCCGACTTTTTTAACCCCTTGTGCTTTCAGAAATCTGTCAAAGTGTGATATTTTCCTTTTTTTAAGAACATGATTTAACAAGTAATAAGTAAGATTATATGACAAATGCATATTTTAATTTGAAGGCAATTTTCTTTTCTGCTTAACTGGTCAGATTACGCTTCACTTGTGAACATCTTCCTAAAAGATAAAACTATTTTCGATCCCTGCTCAAAAATATGTAAACCATTAGTTTCATTTTAGGGAAGTTAGGAAATGCTTAAAAAGTAAGGTTAATATTGAATGTATCTTAAGTGCACAATCAAAGAGAATTTCAAGGATTTAGATGTAGTTAAATACAGCTATAACGAACCTTGCACATGCATCCACATCTTGTACTGCCCCCTCCCAGTTCAGGTCTTTACTGTAATGACCTGCTGTCTCCCTGTCGAGGGCGACCTTTCCTCTATAGAGATCTGGTACGACCGTCACAAAGTTTGTTTTCTCAGCTATTGTCTTGGCCACATCTTTAATGTTCTCATTGACCCCCCACCATTCCTGGGAAAACACGAGCACATAGACATTGGGTTAATTCCCAAATACTGTTACATGAAATTGAAACATATTACAATTTAACTTTTAAACAGCAGTAGCAAACGGTGCACTGAGATAGCATAACTAAAGTTATCAATGGTAAATGGTTTATCACATACTTTTACATGAGCAATGACAATGTTTTCAGGGTGCAGAATTATGACTCAAAAGCAGTTTTGCAATGAACACAATTTAACTGCTTTTCATGATATTCTTGTGTTGTGAATCTTCAAATAAGTCTCTTTAAAATAAAGATGATAAGGTGAGCTTGTATGTAAACAAATATTGCCGTTAACCAACCTGAATAACAATGATGGCTGACTCATTTGTTTTTGGGTCACCAAATACATAAGCTGGACATGGACCCAGTGGATTCTCAGAGGGAACCTCAACTTTTGTCTGTGACATTCTGCAAGGAAAATTATTTTAAACTTTCAGCAGTTAGCATTGTGAGATATTTGAGTGAGTTGAGCCCCATTACTAGTTGTAATATCCTAAAACATGGACCAAAAATCATGTTTATTCTGTCTTGATTTAATTTTTGTTAGATAGTTAAGTGAGTTGAGCACCTTTACTAGCAATAATATAAAACATTGGCAGAGAAACATGTTCATGCTGCCTTGATTTAATTTTAGGGACTCTTGCCTTGTTCAGACCTGTTAACTCTTACGATTTTGGCGTACAATGTACGATTTTGAGGTGTATACATTATATATCCTGTATGTTCGTTTTTTTTTACTATGCAGATAATGTATTGAACGATTTTGTGAAGATATTGTACGATTTTAAGAGTTTGAGGGTAAACAGGTCTCCTTGTTAGTAAATAGTTTTTAAAGCCTCATGTTTCCAAAAAAATGAAAAAATCTTAATTAGTGCTTTCACTATTACACAGTTTTTTGATGGTGGTGTTGTAAATGACAGAGAGATGGTTGAATGAATTAGTCCATCAAATGGCAACCTTTAAAGATGGGGGCCATGAGGGAAGTTCAAATATTGATTTCAGTTATTAGGCTTATGATAGCTTGGTGATTCAGTCAATTTAGTATGATGGGGAGGAAAGGGTCATTCATTGGGGGGGGGGGGGCACAATGACAAAGTGAGCATCCACCTGGGGCGGCTGGGATCTCCATCTTCTGAGGATGCCAAAGCCAAAATCATACTTTTTCATACAAAATATATATTAATCATTAATCTATACATCTTTTGGTTGCTTGCCACGGGCCCTGGGTAGCTGGGAACAGTTCCCTGTGTGGTGAACTTAAAAGCATCCATATGTTATAATCACACACCCCCACCCCTTTTTTTGTTTTAATTTCTTTGTAGTTGTAGGTCTCAATTAATTTATTTTTTACACTTAGTTCCTACAAAATTAATATAATGTCATTTAAGTTAGTCATCATTTGCAAAGCCATCGACCTCCAGAACTTCCACAATAAATAATTCGCAAGTATGTTCTCTTCAAGTGTAAATAGTTGTGTAGTGTAGTCTAAGCCCAAAGTTTATCATGATCCTCTCTACTCTAGTCTCTACTCTATTGCTATAATACTATGCTTCCCCGTGTGTAGTAATCATCACATTACTTTACAAGCCTGCCAACTACTTCTACTACTACATAAATGATTGACTTTTACTTACGCTGCGCTTCGAGGTTGTAAAGCTCTGTGTTTTATTATAACTTGCTTTCAGATCAGCAGAAATTATCACAATTCGTTGATACCGTGTAACGGAACGGGCAATGTTATGGTATAGTTTGTTAACCAACCCACGTTCAGACTTTATATTTAATAACTTATTAACAACACACCGCGTGACACGCCTGACCTGACCTACTTACAGCACCTGGCACAGAAAGGCAGTCTTACTTCTCCATTACAAGCTTTTAATCTTTAATTTTTTTAAAAAAATGTATATATATTTAAAAAGAAAGCCATGCCTATGGGAAAAACACACACGAACTGGGGTGACCTTCCCAAATGAGGGCTCAATATAATATACATAAAAAAATTATATTTAACCCGTAAATGTGGGGGGGGGGGGGGGGGTGTTGTGTTTTCCCCCTGTTTTTTTTCTTTCGATTCTGCAATAATTATAGCAAATAGTTTTATCACGATTTTTGTAGTAATTTCCCTCGCTGTTTTAACAAACCTTAAGTAACTAAACTTATACAAGGTTAGCAGCAAGAGGAGAAAACCCCCGTACTGTCGCAGAAGAACGTCAATAAAACGGACTGCTCTAGATCATAGTAGATGCAATCGTTTTATATTATATGTGACAAAAATGTCAACCCAGCATAATCTAAATGAAAATGCAATCGTTTTTTAATTAAATGTAAGAGACACAGAGAGACCTGCACAAAGTACAACTATGCCATGTGCTTACGATTGTGTGATGGCAACACATAATTAATCTGCACTATTAGTGTAGAGCAGACTTAATATGTAACTTAAATATATTGTATGTAATTGGATATAAAAATGCACAAGTGTATTATTAAAAATATTATTGGTTTAAAATAAAAATATACTTAAGGAAATCTTTTGGATAAAATGCAAAATTTTTATGAAGAAGAATGTATCGATTTTATTGAGTATCTTATCTTGGAATACTAAAGATGAATTATCTCATGACAACAAAGATTGAGTGATTGAATTATTGTTTCAGAAACAGGGAGGAATTTTAAAAAACAAAACAAACCAAGGGGTTCTCCTAGGAGCCCAGCTTAGTAAACACTGTTGACAGGCCTGGCATATCAAGGGTTAAAGCAAATTTTTTAGCGAAATAATATCCCTTTGGCAATACTGCATCTGACCTGTCTTTTAAATTGTGGTTACTAGTGGTTGGACAGTTAGCCTCATGTCTCGTCGTGTAGGCGTCATTTTTGCTTAGTCGCCTATTTTGCCTTATGCTCAGGGGCGTCACTAGCATTGGTTCCACCCATGGTAAACTCATGGTGTCACAGTCACCCCATTCAGAACTCTCCATGGACCTTCTCCGAGTCAGCCTGCTCTGGTAACCCCCTGCTCTTATGGCAACCTGCTCTGGTGGTACCCTACTCTCTTAAGCTCCAATGCCCCGCCTACACACAACGCTCCTCACTCCTACACTGTGGCCAGGGGCCCTTCAAGCCCTTTGCCCCCTCGCAGCAACCCAACTTCTCACTCTCCCCATCTTACCATCTACCCTCTCACCCTTCACACCATTCCTGTGTCCACCACTAACCCCTACTCCTTACCAACCTACCATCCTCTTACTCTTACGCTCCCTTGCTGTTTCTACCTAAGCTCTCCTGTCCTAACCCTCCAATGCCTTCTCACCCCACCCCTGTCCTTCCCCGCCTCTCTCTCTACTATATGTCACATACACATTGTCCCCCCATCCCAACAGCCGGTCTTATAAATCTGCTCACCACATATCTTCTGACAACTTCCAACTGGTTCTCCCTACTAGTGATGAGAATAATTGGGAAACCTTACATTGACATGGCTATCTTTAAATTTGCTCGTGGTGTTGAAAAACTATTGTGGTTTGGAGGTGTGGAGGGGGGCAGTTGTTAAGTTTATTATTAGGAATTTCTTTTTTTTTTTTTTAAATGTTGTGCCTGGCGCAACCATTCGCCAAGCTACTAGCATTACATGATTAATTTCTTAACAACAGAATTTTTTTTAAGAGTCTTTGAATTTTGAGATATTTATTTTTAAAAATTCCTTCATAATGTTGTCATATTGTGGCCAGGTTTAATGTCATCTTTCTCTTTGGCCAGGTTTAAGGTCATCTTTCTCTGTGGCCAGGTTTTATGTCATCTTTCTCTGTGGCTAGGTTTAATGTCATCTTTTCTGTGGCCAGGTTTAATGTCATCTTTTCTGTGGCCAGATTTTATGTCATCTTTTTCTGTGGCCAGATTTTATGTTGCCTTTCTATGTGGCCAGGTTTTATGTCATCTTTCTCTGTGGCCAGGTTTTATATCATCTTTCTCTGTGGGTTAATTTAAGAATATGGCATGTTTTTGTCATCTTTCTCTGTGAGTTCGTTTAAGAATATGGCATGTTTTCTGGGTGGGTGTGAAGACAAAAAACAATCTGCTTGGTGATTCTGTATTTTAAAGATGTTTGTTGTTTTCTTCCATAGGCTTCTTACGGAAGAGGACAAAGTTCGCATCTACTACAATGTGGAGAATGCCAGAGTGTACAGAAGTGCTGAGCCAAACTTTATAGAAATCCCAGCAGAGGTAGAAACATAAACTTTATGTCTGACATATTATGTAGCATGCATGGACCATCTGTTATATAGATACCTTTCAAAAGTTTACAAATCATATGTTATCTGTGTAACTGTCACATTGTGTCACTCACATGTATTGTACAAAGCATGTGTTGTGTCTATGTGCACATCATATGTGTGTTTTTGTCTGAGTGCACATCATGTGTGTGTATCTGTCTGGGTGCACATCATGTGTGTGTATGTGTCTGAGTGCACATCATGTGTGTGTATGTGTCTGGGTGCACATCATGTGTGTATGTGTCTGGGTGCACATCATGTGTGTATGTGTCTGGGTGCACATCATGTGTGTATGTGTCTGGATACACCTCATATGTGTGTATGTGTCTGGATACACCTCATATGTGTGTATGTGTCTGGGTGCACCTCATATGTGTGTAAGTGTTTGGATGCACCTCATATGTGTCTTAGTGCACATCATATGTGTGTATGTGTCTGGTTGCACATCATAGGAGCCTGAGAAAGCAACTTGTACCATCTTGACTGTGTCAATGTCGTGACCACTCCAACGAAGGACTCACACAAGTGTGAAGAGTTCCTTGAGATCCTGTAGCCAAACTTGAGTTTATCTCCAAGTTCTAAAGTCAAGAGCTACTTGGAGACGGTTCATTTCAGATAACTAAAGATAAACCAGACAAAGAAATTGTTGATAAACTTATTGAGGGGCTTCGCTCAAATACTAATGACATCAGGACATTCATTTATTAGGTCACTAATTTACCAGGACATCAATACACCGAGCAATGATCTATAAGATTTTAAACTTAACAAAAGTTTCAGTACAAATAAGGGACTTTTTTAAGCTAAAAAACCCCACTTTCATCTCTTGTTTAACTACCCCTCCTTCATCTACTCTACTCCTCTTTGATCTATGTCTCCGTTATCTACTCTTCTTTAATTTACTCCACTTTCATCTTCTCCTATTGCATCTTATCTACTCCTCTTTATCTCATTTACTCTTCTTTTATCTCATCTCCTCCTCCTTCATCTACTCTTCTTTAATATACCCCTCTTTCATCTTCCTCTCATCTCATCTACTCCTCTTTTATTTCATATCCTTTATCATCCCACCTACTCTTTCATCTAATCTCCTCTCTTTCATCTAATTTCCTCTTCTCCCCTGTCTCCTCTTTCATCCATTTCTTCATCTACTCTTCTTTTATCTATTTCAAATACTCCCCCTTCATCTACTTCTCTGTTATCTCTGTCAACTCCTGTTTCTACTAGATAGGTTAATTCATCAAGTTCATTCACACGTTGTACTAGTACTGAATCAACTCAAGTCATTTATCACTATAAATGTAACTTTAATATCTAATTATCAAGACTGCCAGACAAATAAAACGTAGGATACAAAACAGAGTAGACAATATGTCACAATGAACATAAAAATAGTCATCAAGTCAAACATAAAAATAGTCACGAAGTCTAACGTGGGAAGAGAATTCACTAACTAATTAATAATCTCACACACACAGCTAATAAAAAATAATATTCAGTCGCAACAATTATTAATGAACTCCCATACTGGACAATCTCCTTCTCTTTCATCCTCCCCTATTTTATCCTGTCCATCCCTCCTCCATGCATGAAAAAAAAACCAACAAACAATAAAAATTGACTCGTACCAAACATAAAACTAGAGTAAACTAGTAAACAAACATTAATCTTTAGAGATCTGAGCAGAATTGTTAATGGATAAGCCATATTTAAGGATTGAAGACTCATACCACGAATTAGAATTACCACTTTGCATTTGCTAACCCAAACCTTTATTGTTTTTTTTTTAAAATTGTATTTATATACACATCGCTAAAGTTGTTTCCTTTTTTCTCTGCAGTGGGCCCCTGCGGTTGAGTATTTGATAAACACCTACCCTGAGTACACAAGTATTGAGAACCTCCCACTGGAGAATGTAGCTGATCAGGTAAAACCTAAATATTTGTTCAATGTCTGGTACAAGATAATAAAAAAAGGCTCCATTGTTTTATGGAAAAAAAATGTGATTGTGCCTATGCCAGTGAATATCAATTTAACAAAAAGGAATTTTTGAAGACTAATTATCCTTTAGAACCAGACACGAATTTTATATGCTTAGTGTTCTTGATGAGACATTGTTTCTTGACTAAACCAAACTCAAGTATTAATATTAACATGATTTTTAAAAAAAAAGATATTGTGTTAAGAAAACTGTCAGAAAGCGTTTAAAATTATTTACATGTTGTCAATTCCATTTAGACAGATCAATATAGCATTGATTACATGTTGTCCATTACATTGACAGATCAACATAGCGTCTACGCTGTACGAGAAAGGCCTTTTGATTACCGGTGAACCTCTGGAGCCCACGTATGACGAACCTGGTGATGAAACCGATGATGGGGACTTGTGAAAATTTATGATGAAATGGTCTGCTGCATACCAAGTGTGCAAGCAAACAGTTGGTGTGCACTGACAGACACTTTTAGTGGTTCAAATGAAGGGCTTTGTGAGCAGTGCTTAATCTAATTTATGAAATTGTATTTTTAATGAGCTTAACTTTGTCATGCTTGATCATTGCTGTTGGATATATGGTCCTGTGGTACCATGTTGTACAAGTTGTACTGTGTTACCATGTGGTACAAGTTTTACTGTGTTACCATGTGATACAAGTTGTACTGTTACCATGTTGTACAACTTGTACTGTGTTACCATGTTGTACAAGTTTTTTAATGGTAGCTATAAGAACGTACATGATGAATTGATCAATTCTTTTCCTTTGAGTTTCAGGTTTATCAGTACATAATGACCTTGTGACAGGCATTTTTAAACACCTCTCACAATGGATCTTTTGACATTTTAAAAACTAACAAATGTCCATTTATAAAGAAGTACTAAATTGTTTTTAGTATACATAATTCTAAATTTATGGTTCTGGAACAATCCACAATTGACGTCACACTATTTTGGCCTATTTTTTTACCCCTTTCCAATCGTCACAACAATGTAGGACCCCCCCCTGACCATTGCTGGCTTAAGTACACGCATCATGTATTAGTTCAGGTNCCCCCCAATCTCCCCATAATTTCAAAACTTAAAATTAATGTTTCAGATCTCTTTAATTAGTTTTCTCCCATTGCGTTCAGATCCAACAAAAATTAATTATTGTCAAAAGTAATTTTTTTTTTTTCTTTAATTCTTGATCAAATTGACAGCAGTTTTCATTCTTGCGCTTTTGTTTCCTATCTAAAATGGCCCCTGTGCAGATCTGGAGAGAAATTCACTCGGACCACTACACTTAAGATACTAATATAGAAACCTTTAAATTGGTAAATTCCTAATCGAATTATTACATCTGGGCCAGAAACATTTTACCCGAGACCATTTACTAATAAGATTACATTTCCCTGAAAACTATCTTCAGTGTTTTTTATGCAACGTTACATTGCTTTAAATGTCGTCCCCCTCCCCACGTGATGTCATATATTAAAGATCCCAAAGGTGTTGTTTTAATGAATGTGTCACAATGTTGATTTAATGAATATGTCACAAAACAATGTTGTTCTAAAATTCACAACAAGGTGTGATGAGACCTTTTCTTTAAAAATCTTGATGATTTCAATTTTCATAAATCTTTTGGTTTCAGGTTTAAATTTTTATGTGGACATTTAATTTCTATTGTTTTACAATGGGACGTGTCGTTGCTTTTCTCTTGCCATGAAAAGTTGGTTGTTTTTTTTTGTTGTTTTTTTAACATAAAATGTTTGCCCAGACTTTTATTGCACATTGCTGGTTAATGAACCTAAAAATGTATGTGTAAAATAATTCAACAGATGAAATGAAACTTTAAAATCTGCATGCTTGTAGATAACTTGTAACATACAATTAATAAAATATGTCAATTATTTACGTTCTTCCTTTTTTTTTCCTTAATGTTATTCAACTTGAATTTAACTGAATTATTTCAAACTAACTTCCTCTGAGCAAAAGAGCATAATTGTTGCCAGTTGCAGGTCCAGACAAATGTCTGAGTCAGTCAGGGGCCTATATATAACCAGATTGCAAAACACAGGTCTAATGCCACTATCAATTTGCCAAACATAGGAGTTGGTCACAACTGGGTTGCAAGATCGGCAGGGGTCACCATCAGGTAATAATATAATCTTAATTAACGAGACTCTTGAGACACAAAAATAAGGGAATAAATCTTAACTGAAAGTGTCTCGAATCAATTGTTAAATTTAGTTCAAAAATAATTTACCGCTTCACTATTTTCCTTTATATGATTGACATGAAGTGTAATTTCTGTTATACCGGAAATTTCTTTGAATGAAATTTCGTCGAAGAAAAATTGATAGACGGAAATTTAATCGAACAAAAATTTGATTGAATCTTTTTTCAGTTCACACGATAAAATTTTCTTCAAATTTCTTTTTGATCGCACTATACTAGATAGTAAAACAAAATAATGCGTTCAAAAAAGAAATTTGACACAAAAGTTTAACGTGCAAACTGAAAATAAATTCGACCAAATTTCTGTTTGATCAAATTTCCATCAATGAAATTTCTTTCAAACAAATTTCCGGATACTCTTGAAACCAGCTTGCTTACTTTCTTATCCAGCTGATCATTGACTAACTACTAAAACATCCTTTTTTTAAATTTCTGGTACAGCCAAGTACAGATGCATTTTCATTGGAATTTGAGACGATTGGTACCAAGTAGGAGAGTGCCTGCATCCATAGTCAGAAATCAACTTTAATTGCTCAGCCAAATTTTTTAAAGTTGTTTCATACTGAGGATCAAACACAACACACAACTCTTCAAGCAGTTGTACAAACCAAGAAAAACTTAACATTTAAATAGTGTAAATTTAATCATGAATACACAAAATATAATTCATTATTTATCTCATCTGAGTAGCATATCTTGTTCCACTTATGACAATAATATGACAATAAACATTCTTTTGTCAAATACAATTTTTTCCTAACGTCAGTGTGTAAAGTAAGTACAGCAACATAAAAAATGAGGCACCTTTGCATTGTATTTAGTAAAACATACTTTTTTTTAATCACAGTCTGTTGATCAACTATCTGTGGAATAGACTTAATTAAAACATGAGTTTATCTATATGAAGTTTCAAACATTGTATTTTACAACAAACAAATGTAAGCCCTAATATTGATGGTGTTTCTGTAGTTGTCTTCAATTTCAGATTTAATTGACTGAAGAAGATCTTCAAAACATTTTTAATATTAAATGCTGAATAATTGGAAATTTGTCAAGCTCTAAAATCACGACTGCAAATTTAAAATTTTGCAATTTTTTAAATAAACCTAAACTTACTGTTAGTGAGTTACTTTATTTTATTGTACAAACGAAAGAAACATATTAATTACCGTATATAAGAAGTTAAACAAATCTTCATTAAGAAGATCTAAAAGTAATTAACATTGACACTAGAAAGCAAATATTTATTTAATAACAATCAAGGTTTGTTCCATACAGAAACATGAAATAGACCATTTTTTTAATGGATAAATAATCACATACGAAATGACAGGATCATCACACAAAAAATGATTTTCTTTGATAAAGAAGTTCTAATTTGGACATTTTATTGCAATTTAACCAACACAACCAGACAAAATCAAATGAACAAATTAATGACTATTTTTCTTTGTTATCACAAGACATTAACTTATCTTTAACTAACCTTTATTCATCAACTAATGATATTTCATAGGATTTTATGATAACGTATTTAAAATATTATGGTTTATTTTCTTATTTAAATTTTAATAAAAATTGCATTGATTTCATTTAAATTATTTATAAACTGCAAAAATCATTTTGATGGAATGGTTGTTTGATCTTGTATGTCTTTTTAACCTTTTATTTCAAGCATTCCTTGAATTAAATAAAGGTTAATTATTTTGCATAGTTAATTTGACAAAAAACAGCCTATAGCCTATACAATATTTACATTCTCTTATTAAACCTTGACACAAAAAATATAGAAAATCAGTTTCCAACCAATGAAAATGCTTGAAAACTCCATATTTGTATTGTAAAACCTGGTTAGGAGAGCTTTCAAGATAAATAAACCAATGAACCTCAGAATGCACTGACAACTTAGTTAAGATCACATTAAAAAATACTTAAGACTAAATCTAAAATGTACAAATAAATTAACAAGATTTATCAAATAAAATAGACTATAATATAGAAATAGAAATACTTTGTTGGAGACACTCATTCGAATTGATTATCATGAATAAATCAAAAGTCATGTCAATCGGATAGGTGTGGGTTTAGAGAATAAATTATGAAATGTTTGAAAGCTTATGGCTGATTAAGAATGTACTTGAAAGCAATTTCATTTGAAGCCCAGCACATCTGCTGCTAGCTCACGCAAATGTTTCCTACTAATTTTCCCTGTATTTGTCATTGGGTACTTGTCCATGAACATGTAATACTTTGGTACCAGACGCATGGGATCCTTTTCATGTAATAACTCAATGCGGGAAGCAAAGTCTCTCAGTTGTTTTTCTAGTAAAACCAAGTTTGGTGAAAGTGATTTGGCTTTGCCATTTGTGAACCCATTCAGGCTATCACAAGTGCTTGTGTCCTGTGATGTCGACATTTCATTCTGAGACACTTCCGACTCTTTCCTCGAGGAACTGCTGTGGGTAGGACCACCACAACAGTTTATAGTTCCTAAACTTTTACCATGAACCGATGAGCCATCATGGATATTGTTTTCTGATGAAGCAGCAAACACTCCTTCAACTCCATTAACTACAACACATGCACAGATCTCATTGTGCAGCAAAGGATCAGGCACAGCCACCATCACAATGTCAACCACATCTGGAACCTCCTTCATTTTTCTCTCCAGCCAGGCAGGATACAAAATATAGGTGCCCCTTAGAATACTGTCCGACTGCCGTCCTTCAACATAGAGCTTCCCGTCTTTTCCAAAGTAGCCTGCATCATCTGTACTAAACCAACCATCGTCTCTAAAAAATGAATTGTTGGCCAGTTCATTGTTGAGATAACCTGCACATAGTGTTGGGCTCTTAATCAGAACTTGACCTGTCTTGCCAGGATCAACTTCCTAGGGAATAATGGAAGAAAATATTGTTTTTAAATGCTTCTTGTTTCTAAATTAGGGCACCCAAACACTTTATTTAAGAATCACAAAAATTTAGTCTTAAATAGGATAAAACTAGAAGAAAAATTTAAAAGGTATAATCTATGTTTTAGATTAAATGATGAAGATCGCACTGTCAAAGGGTTTTTTCTTCTTCTGCTTCTATATATTAAGGGCCCACGATCAATTTATTGATCACTTTGGCTCCTATGCATGTAGAGGGGATTTGCAATGTTTCTGTGCCTGGTGCTGATGAGGATATTTCAATGATTACAAGTGCCACTTTGTGAGGGAATCATGCAATGGGGTTTGGAAGGCTTGAGGCTGTCTAATACTTCAGTAATTCAACAATTGCAGTATTATACAAATATTTTCTGCTGAACTCTAACTGATAATTTTATTAAGCTAATAATAATTGTAACGCTTATTTTTATTAACCCATTGTTGAGTTTTAGAGCTCCCACATATTTAAAAAAATAGTAAAATAATTAATTACCTGCATATCTTTATCCACAATTTTTATTTGAACATTATAGCCAGGATAACCAGCACAGTTATCCTCATACGTGCTTGGATCTGTGATCCTATGAGTGGCCACCACATTGCATTCTGTTATTCCATAGTTGATGTCCACTGCATCACACAGCCTCCCCACAATTTCAACAACACCTTTTTTAATAGGCTGACCAGCTAGGCACAAACACCTGGGTCTCCAATTAGAATTTTCCCATAATGCCTTGTTGGTCAGAATGGTGTTGGCGTAGATTGGAGAAATGAAACCATAAACAATTTTTTCTTCAACTATTATCTCCCACATCTTTGCTGGAAGATCTGGAATAGGTCCATCATGCATGTCTAGGAAATAGCGGGTGCTTCCACATGAAAGATACCACTGTGGGTAGCTCCCTGCCCATCCCAACGGGCCGCAGTTGATGAAGTGCTCACCAGGTTGTAAATGTTCTATAGCTTTTACCTGTTTGGTAAAGCAGCAAATATTTGCATGAGTGAATTTGACCAGCTTGGAGTAGCCGGTACTTCCTGAGGTTGTGAGGACAATGAGCAAGTCTGCTGGAGAGACTTCTGCTACATATTCAGGCATGTCAGCTTCCCTTAATAAAGATGTTAAAAAGTCTTTTTCATGGTTTTTCTCATTTCTTTCACATATGATGAGCTGTTTAAGGTCTGGAAGCTCTGGAGACTTAACATTATCTTCAAAACCTAAAGGCACTTCTTTGAAAAGCAACTGCCTTGCACCTTTGGGTACGCCTGGATCGACAATAACAGAGGAACATTTGGCTGTCCTTATGGATTCCTTGAAATCCTCCCCATCGGAGCGGAATATTTGACCATTCATGGAAACAGCCCCCGATAGTGTTATACCAAAGTCAGTCACAACACGTTCAATTGAGTTTGGCAAAGCATTACACACTATGCTGCCTTTCCCTATACCTTGACTTCTTAGCTTATGAGCAAACCGTTTAGAGAGTAAATAAACATCTCTGCGGTTAATTACTTGTTTCTTGCCGTTACTGAAAACACTGACAAACGCTGGTGCATCATTGTCAGATGTTGAAGCCCAGTATTGTATAAGTTCTGTGACTGTCTGTCCAGGGATAGTTACTACAGCACTCATATTGCTCTAAAATTAAAAATAATTTCAATCATTTAGTTCAAGCTCATTTAAAATATTGGGTGTAATAGTACAAGAATTACACAGAGGGATCACAAGTAATGTATCTATTATAGTACCTGAGCGGGGAGGGGTGAATGACCTTACTGTGTAAGAGAACATCAGCCTCTGCTATATTTCCCAGTGCAAGAGAACTTGGATAAAAATGTATATAATTATAATTAATATATCATAATTTATAAAAATAAATAAAATTGTGTTTCAAGCTGGGTTTAAGAAACTGTTGTAAAAGATTTTGCACATTTCATAGAGAGATGATTTTGATAAATGAAAATGGTTTAGTTCATTATTATAATATTACACCAACTGTTGACTCATGCTACTCAGGAGCCATCCATAAAGTATGCCACACTATGTTTGGAAAATTTATACCCCTCTCTCCCCCTGTAATCTATAAAAAAACTCATATATTTCAGAACACCCCCCACCACAATCTAAGTATGTATTTCACACCTTTTGAGCTAAAAAATTGTTTAAAAAAAATGAAAACTAAACAAATTTAATCTAAAACACACTTCACTATTAAAATATTAAATTTGTAAAAGTGACATCACCTGTCAGAATACATCCATTACAACAGAAATTTCTACATCACTGTCAATATTCATTTTTATATGTAAAATGTATGCTAAAAAAATACAAAATGTGTGAGGACACACAAGATCTTTAACCCCCCCCCCCCAATCCATGTCACAAACTTACATACTTTCTTTAGCCCCCTCCTCCTCCAGAAAATGAAATACAGTTATACTTTATGGACAGCCCTCAGATCCTAGTAAAAATTTGGCCTACCCAATAATGTTTACTAGTGTTTATCTTTTCTTGCTAAAAACAAGTAGGTGACAAATTATCAAAATATTTTAAATTAAAACAGGAATTAAATATAAATAAATATAGTAGAACAAGATCCGTTTAAGTTTAGGCTTGAAAAGAGAGGACAAATTAAAATAAAGGCAATAAAGGGCTGTATAAGCGAGACAATACTAATTATAGTCTATACAAAACAAGAAACAACAGATACTAACTTTAAATGAAAAATAGAAATAAAAACATGTTTTCGAAAATAATAAATTATCCTTAATTTAATTGAATCCTAACACAAATACATTCAACGATTATAATTATGGTAGCTGATAGTTTTATCAAGCCAATCATCGTCCATGGGTGTAAAGTGTAAGTGTAGCTATCAAGGACCTAATACTGATCAGCAATTATTCTCTAATCAGCAATTATTTTCTTTTTTTTTTTTTTAATAAAATTGTATCAGTATTATATTATGATTATTATCACCTCCTGCTCCTCTCCTGTTCATATCTTCAAGTTACATATATTAATAAATATTATATATATTACAATAATAATATATATATAAATTATATTTAAATTTAAGTTAAAGGCTTTCAACTTCAATCCCAGATTAGCTCTCTTAGACGAGCATGTGTTTTTTTAAGTATACCCCTGAAGACTCGGATCATCGTAGCTATGCTCTGATGAGGTTTAATGGTCTGAAAGTAGGCCTACTTAAAAAAAGTAAACCAGCTGGTTTGTTGGAAGATCACGAAATTTTGTATAACTAATAACAATAAAAGATTCACATAGAAACTCTATATAATTAGAGTTACGGGCCTTTACTTAACTATTAAAAGGTTGAATGATCAATAAATGAAATGTGCTTTCTGCTGGTCTATTAGTACATTCTGGGTTAAATAGATGGATAAAATAAATTTACTTTAAATAGTGTGCCAAGAGATATGAATTGTAGCTGCACCAAATCATATAAGCTAATTAAATTATTTGCCCTAAGAAATGCCATTTATAATGCATCCATGGCACTAAATATACGAAAGTCTTTTTAATCATTATGTACATTGTCTATTTGTAAGACATGTTTTTCACTCCCAAAAATCAAAAGTTGACGATACCAGTAATTTATTAATACTTTCTTAAAGTGCCAAATGATTCTGTAAATTAATATTTTGGTTGACATGTTTATGGGTTTTGAAACGTAAAATAGTACATGATATTAAACTATTTCCTATTTCAATGTGAAATCAAGACAATCATTGACGTAATAATGCATTTGTATAAATGTCACACTGACATGGGCGCCCGCAGGCAGTGGCAAGGTGGGGCACTTGCCCCCCCCCCCCTGGATTGATTGGATAAAAAATTTTTAGACAAAAATAGACAAAAAATTTATTAAAGTAAAGAGAAAATAAAGAGAAAGTAACTAAGCTGATGTCCTGTCAGTTCGTTCACCATACAAATACGCTACAGTAAATTAAAACTACATTAAAACATTACTAAAAAATTTTCGCCCCCCCCCCTAGAAAGTTAATCGATTTTCGCCCCCCTAGAAAGTTTTCTGCGGGCGCCCATGCCTGCAAAGTTAATACACTTTGTAGGTTTGCCACAAGCCTTGTGAATTACAGATCCTAAATTGATTGTGCAATGAACTGATTGCTTACCTCATGTTCATTGTTCACAATGAATTGTTAAAAACATAACAGAAATGAAGTTCTGAAAAGGTTTATCTTCTGTATCATAAAGGGAATCATTAAATATTTCAGATTTTCATTGTTACTTAATTTTTGTCATTGACACATTCTTCATTCAGGCCATTATCAGCACAGATCTCTACCTACGGCAGTTGGTGTACGAGACAATCCACTTGTGTGGAAAATTTTCATTGGATGAAGACATGCCGGCATTTTTGATGGGTATTGAAAAGGTACAGTAACTGCTGAAGAAGACCTAAATAAAATTTTTTTTAAAATTTTCATTTCATTGCATCTATTGTTATTACTTTTAGTATTAAAAACGGGTTTTCAAACAACTGAGGGTTTCATCAACAGTCAACCTACTTTCTGTCTCAAGAAAGCAAGGTTGCAGATATCTCAAAGTTTATAATCACACCTTTTTTTTTGGGTCCATTGTTGAAATTGAAAGATTTTTACTGAAAATAAAGAGAAAAAAATGATGTATGGCATTTTCAGTTATATGTTTAAGGAATCCACATAGTTTCTTATCTGATCCGATTCATGGTCTTTTCCTTCATGGCCAGCCATGATTTTTTTACAATATAAATTCACAGTGTTGTTCTGCGGTACTGGGCACTTTGAAATTATGACAACTGTGTTTTTATTCATAACAGCAAGTGGAAGCCGATGTCAAAAAAAGTTTGCAAACAGAGGGAGAAGATGTCAATAAACACATGGACATAGTCACGGAATTGATTAAAGAAAATATGAAGGTAAGCTATTGAAGGAAGTTGTATCCCCTTAAGGTATATCGGTAACAATTTGACTCTCAACTGACCTTAAAATACATGTCATTTGAAAAACCATTACTCCGCTTAATGTTTGTTGAAACTTTATTAATTAAGCAGCTATTATAAGATAGCAGATCACATAACATGTTGAACCACTACATGTGTGTTGATGGAGCTACCCAACTCAACACACTAATTCAGGAAGCTAGAAAGCAGTGGCCCTCAGCCCCATGATTGTATTTGGTAAATGGTAAAGCCACAGCAAATACAGTCTCAGAGCTTTTGATTTAACCTCATTTATGTAACCAATTAAATAAGACTTACCGTGTCTGTCATCTACTACTAGTAATACAAAATGTGTCATTTCTAAATTAGAGCTACACTTATTAATGTACTAAAACATCTCATTCGAGCGTCATACCAGCAGTGGTAGAAAATGTTTAATTTCAATTTTGCTGTAATAGAAAAGTTTTGTTCCAATTTCGCAATATGATATAAGTTATTCTACAAAATTAAAGTAGTGGTACAAAATGTGTTCGTCAATATTAAATTGTTCTAGTACTGGTACATAGATGTGTCTGTCAAATATTAAATTGTTCTAGTACTGGTACATAGATGTGTCTGTCAAATATTAAATTGTTCTAGTACTGGTACATAGATGTGTCTGTCAAATATTAAATTGTACTAGTAGTGATACAAAAATGTATCTGTCCAATATTAAATTGTGCTAGTAGTGGCTCAAAGAATGGCAATCCAATATTACATTTTTCTAGTTGTGCTACGAATAGTGTCATCCAATATTAATGTGTCCTAGTAGTAGTGGTACAAATCAAATATTGGATGGACTCAATTCGTACAAATATTAAATTGTACTGGTAGTACTTGTATTGGTGCAGAATGTTAATATTTCCCAATAGTGTCTAGGATTATTCTATTTTTAATTATTTTCTTACAGGAAAAGAAGTTAATACGGCCCTCAGGTACTGAAGTAAAACTCAAAGGGGCCTGCTATGTTCATGATGTAATAACTTCACGTGTTGAGCAGATTCTGAACCAGGTCAACATTCAGCTTATATTGGCTACAGCTATACCAAGTTTTTCAACAACAAAGAAATTCTTGGAAGATGGCCTAGAGAAATTAAAGCGAAGAAGGCACGGGGAGACCGATGATGTTATGGATTATGTTTTTGTTGAGAGAAATTGTTAAAAAACAGTTTGGTAAAGTACTAGAGACATTATCAATAGGTTTCAGTAGGCAGGCCAGTGATTGTGTCTTACAGTACTAGGGTAATTTGTTTTTTGTTGGGTAATAATTTATACATGGTAACAAAATAAATTTTTAAAACGTTTATTGTATTCTTGATACTGGTACTAGAATATTCATATTTTTTCTCTCAAGTAGTCTTGAAAGATAATTTTTTTTTAAATGTTCAATCTGCATTTTTGCAATTGAAAAAGCTAAGGAAGATAAACCTAAGCTGCAGGAGTAATTTTATGACCTGGGAGGATGTTTTCTGTGGTCAAATTTCATAGGCTAAAATTTTTATATTAAAAAATGTGCCTAGGTGATTATTTTTCAGTTAACCCACGAACTGTGGCATGCATCATTCTGTGGTGTGGAGCTATTCAGAGCGTTTTGAGTGCCATTTAAAATTGCATTAAATGACATAGAAATATTGATACAAGACCCCTCAGGCAAAATAGTTATTATTGACTAGTAAACATTTAAAAAGGAACTGTGGAACTGATTTGGGTTAACTATAAAATTTATTAGTTCTGAACTATAACCTGTAGCTTCTGTGACTAAAATTCAGTCAGTCCTTACCCAACCTCCTGGCCTGGCTCGAAGTCTAACAGTAGCCTACTTCAGTATCACTAAGACTAGTATAAAATTCACGAGAAGAATAATCTCAACTGATTTCGTCATGGAGAATGTTAAAATCATCACCAGTATCACTTAAAACCTCTCCTAAAAAGCTTTCAAACATATTTCTATTAGTTCTCGCACTGAAGGCCCAGCCATGGCTTCAACCATTTTAGCTTTAAAAAAAAAAAACAGCGATATAAAACTCCGTTTAAAAAGTATTTATTTTCAAGTTACCACGAAACAGCTTGAACCGGAAGATGATTTAATTATTAATAAAAGAAAGTGGCTATAATTCCGGTTAAATATTGGATTGGAAGTTGCTATCAGACCGTGTTTTTATCGGCTGATTTTTTTCAGCCGCCACAGTACAGAATGAGAAAGTCGTGGGTTAATGTTAATTAGACTTATTTTGATGATTGATCAATGATCAATTTTGATTGATGGCATGTGCTGTAAATTGAGGCCAGACCAAAATTTCTGTCATAATTTCCTAACTCATATTATTCTATTTAGCTGCTAAAAATAGCTTTTGTTAAAAACTTTCCTTTGAGTACCAATATTTGTGATTGCTTTTAAAAATAAAATGTTCAATTGTGTTTTGTTTCAACTTATAATTTTTTTAAAGCCTTAAATAATTCTTAAGTTGACTTAGTTAAATTATCAATTTAAAAACATTAAAGCAATTTTTACTATTATTTTTACTGGCAAATAATTTTTTTTTTTTGTTTATGTTACCTGGTACTTGACAAAGCTTGTTTTTCCCTTCATTCTCAAAAAGAATAAAAAATTTTGTGTCCATTGCCCATCACTAAGCAGAGTTTTCTTATGGAATTGTTAATGTCATGGCTTTTTAATTTTAAAAGATGGTCTCATTAGTTGCTTATGATTTTTCTTCCAACCTTTGATGTGCCTTTATTGTAAATGATGATTAATTAATACTGGTAACTTTTCTTGTGTATACTAACCTTGTTTTGTTGCTTTTTTTAACAAGAAAACATAAATCTTTTAAGGGAAAGTTTCATTAGAACAAGGTGGCGTGACTTTGTTAGTAGGACAAGGGGGAATTACTTGTATATGATCTTTATCTTAATATTTTGTTTTTCTTGATTTTTGCACATAATTCAATGTTACTTTTAAACAGGTCTTTCACTGAGATTTATACGAAATCATTTAGTAACTGGTTCAATATGTCATTTCTATTACCTTTTTTTTTACAAAGAATTACTTGTTCATTTTTCCATATTTATATGAAAACGTAGAAATGAAAGTGTTCAGAATAAAATTTCCATCCATTGGGCACCAGGCAAATTAAAAAAATGTCAATACATACTAAAGCTTTTTTAAATATTCACATTAAATTTTTGCCCCAGGTGGCCTCAAGGTAGTGGGTGACACACTAGTTTATATCTTTGCCGTCAGACTTTGCGGATCACATAATGACTTAATTATCTATGCCCTGGTGTTAAGAATTAATATTTTGTTCCATTCATGCCACTAATGAAAAAAGAAAACAGATTGGCATGCATTTGCTGTAACATATTTAATCAATACCATGTTAATATTACAACTGGTCCAATGTTTTACTTTAAAAGGAAGATTATTACTGAAATCCATACCATTAACACTTTGTAGTATCTTTTTATTAATCTTATTATGTTTTAAACAAATTGTTAATCAACTTTAAGACAATGGCCATTTGTCTTCAATAACGAACAATGAATAACATATTTAACAGTATCTATGTGTTGTTTACAAGGACATGAATTTTATGCTTATAATTTGTTACTTACAATGGCTTACATGATAGTTTATGCAAAATACAAATCAAAACTGTATGATATAGGCAGCAGCATTAGAACTTTAAGTTTTGATTTTTCATTATATTTTATATATATTTTTAAAACTTTAAAGAAATATTGAACAAATCCCTTTGAAGGTTACTTAAGGCATAATGGAATGCGTTTTAAAAATCAGTTTATGTATTTTAAAAATTCTGTACAAATCGTTTTGTTTTTTTAAATCCATTCTAATTCTAAGGTTATATTATATTGGAATTGTGCTAGTTTTTCTCCAAAGCCTGTTCCTGCTTTCCAACAAACATTTTATGCTTGTTTATAACTATTTTTAACCATATAAAATCATTTTCTGAAGAAAATGTAATTGTGTAACATGTGAATGTCTTCAGCTGTAATAAAAACTATGTATTGTGGTAAGAAATAGAATGCAATCATGCTTTGGTAATTCAACAATTACTTCTTGTATTCAAAATATGTATTTTTTTTTTTAAAAATATTTTTCTGCATTATTTAAATCCTGAGAATTTTTTTAAAAAATCAGCTGATATTTGGTCTATGAAAAATAATAATTCTCTAGGTCTGCATGTATGGGTGGTTAAAATGCTGTGTTTAATGTGTGCGCAAAATAAAATTCCCAGTAGTTAGCACTAATTGGGATTCTTATAAAGTGTTAAACTTGATTTCATGCTTTGTCAAGTTACTTTAGTAAACTGGAAGTTCATGCATTGCCGCCACCATTGTTTGGGGCTTATTTCCAGTATATAATGTATTATATACAATATTTGTTGTAACAAAAAATATTCTTAGAACTTTTCATATGGGCAACTGCATGAAATGTATATAGGACATAAAATAATGTTATTTGTCAAACATTAAAGTTGGCAGTAAGAGCTGCACATATGACAGTGACAGCCACAGTGGTCAGAGGTTAAAGGAGGTACCTCAGATGCAGTCTTTCAAACAGCTACATTGTATTCTTTCTCAGAGCACAGATGTGTGCTATACAGAAGTCCATTCCATTTTTACCTATTACTATTATATATTTAAATATTGATTTCTAGTATTTATCATGTGTTGATCAGTCAGGAGATCATAGGAATCCAGCCAAACGGCTCGAGTATCAATTTTTGGTACTGCAACATTCTTATTCCCGGTATTGATTTTAACGTTCATAAGTTTTTGCCAAAAATATATTGCAGCATTTTATCCTATGCAAGTACAAAATGTTCATTTTAGATACAAAGGATTTGATGTCTCTAGAGCAATGGTTTTACTCTACTGCCCTGTCGACAGAAAAGTTATTGCTTTTTAACACTTGGATTCTGCTGGAAGTGGATTTTTATCAGAACCTTAATTTAATATCAAAACTGCCATCTCAAAATTTCTATTTGTACTGTTACAGTTTTAACTGTTTAGTTTTTGGGTATTCTAATTGCCTACATTATAATCTAATGCAGAAAATACTATTAAAATTTGTTTAACTTTCTGCTTTGGCGGTTCGTAATTTTTTTTCTCTCCCTATTTTCACTGGTCTTCAGGTGAAAACAGTTTGAGAACCACTGCTTTAGAATAATACATTTTATGTGTGTCTGCTCCTAGTGCCATAGCATTATTAAGCTAATAAGTTCTGACTGTGGATGTCCTGAGTACGAATTAAATTAATTTTTTTTTTTTTGCATGTTATACAAATCTATTAAATAAATTTTTATTTAGTTAAAAATAAGAATTTTTACATTTTTTTATTGAATTTGTCTGTAGATCTGCTGTCTGTCAGTGAAGGGTTCTGTAAGGATAGAAATATGGAGACCTTTGAAGATGGTACAAGTGTATGACCATCACTCCTGGCACAAGACCATTTACTTTCTTGTTCTACTCTTGACTTTTATATTATTGTCGGTTTTTGTTCCTGATTTTTTTGTGTGAATTTGTCTTACTCATGGCTTCACAATATTTGTTTACTTTATCGTTACAATAATTGACTTTGACTTCATAATTTATGACTTTGTTATTATACTATACTCGTGATTCAAAATACAGGAATTACTTTGTCTTGACAGGCATTTTAATATTATCGGGCAAAGATAAAAGTCAAATCACTTTAAATTTTACACATAACATTATTTTAAAACTCAAAACTGTTTACATAACTTTTTAACTTTTCAAAAGGGTCTCCCCCATCCCCCCTCACACACAAATTTTTTTTTTGGTATAACATGAGCATGATCACTAAAATTAATTGTAAATTCCATTAGCCATTCATTAGTATTCATACGTCAACAACAAAGACCAGATATATAAGTACCTAATATTTGTGTAAATTTGAGGCCCTCTTGAGAGGTTCTGATGGTTCCCATTTAATTTCGCACAGTTTCCCTCCTCCCCTGGATCCGATGATAGAATATTCATTTTTTTCAGTGGTTACTGTACAAATTTATATTTGACATAGGCCTACTTTATTTTTTTATATTTTTATAGTGCTCGCTTGCTGTTGGCTTTCAATAATTTTCTTTAAATGGAACAGTTTTAGTCAGGGTCGGATTATCTTTTTTGCGAGGTAAGCAGAGTAGTAGCTAGAGTGTTTGGAACCCAAGGAACAAATTCCATTTTATACCCCCCCCCCCCCACCACATTCTTTTTTCATCAATAACATATCACTGTCCATATTGGCATCCCTAATCTGGCGCATATCTCCAATGATACAGTGAAAGAAAGGGTTCGTCAGGCAATTGGGGAGTACGATGACCTACTGGTGACTGAAAAAACGCAAATTACAATGGTACGGCCACGTAACAAGGAAACAAGGGCTTGCCAAAGAAATATTACAGGGCACCACAAGAGGAGGGAGAAGAAGAGGAAGACAAAGAAAAAGGTGGGAGGATAACATCAAAGAGTGGACAGGACTAACACTGGGCAGTGCGTAGTGCTGAAGACAGAGGAATGGAGGAGGATGGTTCACATGTCATCTGTGGCGCCCCAATGGTCCAAGGACTAGGAGACATGAGGAGGAGGAATATGGCGCCAGGGGTCATCTGCCCCCCCCCCTTTTTCACAACATCAATGGTGATCAATGAGACCTAGCCAGGGGCCAGTGACACAGTTTGTTTAAACAGCTTCCTTGAATTATCATCTGCTTGATACAAGCAGTGGGGCAGACAGAACTTTAACTTTTATTTAACCGTGGTATAGAATCACGTTTCGTTATTATTAAAAAAGAGATGTATATATATATATATATATATATATATATATATATATATATATATATATATATATATATATATAAAAGAAACAGAGAATATAATAGACAAAACAAAAAATTATATATATATATATATATATATATATATATATATATATATATATATATATTTAAATAAAAGGAACCGAGAATATAATTGACAAAGCAGAAAAGCCCAAGGCCCCCCAAAGTAGCGGCAGAGCAAGAAATGGGGGTTGGTCCCTACTCCCACCCGGACCTCCACCGAGTCATTCTTAATCAGACTCCATACAGAATCGAGCATAGTATCGTTTGTAAATTACGGAAAAAACCCATAAGAAGAAAATATAATGTTTGAGTTGTAGGTTATGACAATGAGGTTTAAAAAATGCAACAAAATTACTTTTTATTGAAATATTAAACTTTACAGTTTAAAATTTTACTTTCTTAGTCTTCAGAGATGCCAACTTGTCAATCAACTAATTAAAATTCTTTACCTTATCACTTTCAGTTGTAAAAAATATTAATACCAGAAAGCGTGGACTGTTGCATAGTAGGCCTATATCAAAAATAGCTATTTATTAGTTGCAGCTTAGAAAAGAACTCCTCTCACTAGAAGTCCAGGACCGTGCCGAGCAAAAGCGTAGCCCGAGGTTAAAGACTGAAAATGCCACCACTCTATTATATTATAGAGAAAAAAAATCCGCACGTGACGGACCAGTAAAAAATACGAATTTAGCGCCACTTGTCTTTTTGGGATATAGTCGTTTGATTAACTTTTTAAAGTCCTATTAAAGATGATGATGCCTTTGACGAGTGCCCTCTTGACCCCCCCCCCCCCACTTTTTTCCCCCTCACACACCCTACCACAAGCACACAGATCATGAGAAATAACAGTATGCTAATTAAATTAGAGAATTGGGTTTAATACGAATTTAGCGCCACTTGTCTTTTTGGGATATAGTCGTTTGATTAACTTTTTAAAGTCCTATTCAAGATGATGATGCCTTTGACGAGTGCCCTCTTGCCCCCCCCCCCCACTTTTTTCCCCCTCACACACCCTACCACAAGCACACAGATCATGAGAAATAACAGTATGCTAATTAAATTAGAGAATTGGGTTAGATTCTATCTATGAATTCCCATTAAGCTTTGAATTTCAAAACTCCAAACAAATCTTTTCCTTCGTCACAATTTAATACCTGCTGCTTTCGGGTGCCTTCGCATTCGTAGCCTTGGTATCTCAATTAAAAGTTCACCTATAGATAACTCATAGATTGATGTCAGTTTGGGAATGGGCGTCAGTAACTCTTCTGTATTGTCGGCAATAATGACTATTAGCTTGAACAGCCTCATACATATTAACTACTTCATCGATGACGATGGTTCTTGATCTGATCTGGAGTTCAGAATGAAAACATTCAAACATCAACGCTTCCTTGCAATTTTCTTGTTGAACCTAACTTGTCTCTCTACTGAAATTCAATATTGGACTGATTTAAAAGTAGGCTACTTGCTCGATTGCATGCCCTCTATCCGCGTCGATCTTGTGCTTTCTTTTCAGTAGGGCTTGTACTCCAAATGACATAGGAAGTGAAGTTGCAATCCACCCCAGGCGGTACTTTTTTTCTTCTTTAATTTATATAAGGGATGGCATTTTCGGCCAACCAAAGAGCTTTTTCAATCTTAGTTACGCCACCGTATCTCCGTGAACACCAGACATTGTGGTAGCATTATCATAACCTTGAGTTAGGCACATCACTTCGTTCAGTTCACTCCTTTCCAGTTTTGTAAGAATGTCAGAATTAAGGTCATCAGATTTTTTCTCTCCTTGAAATTATTGTCTCTTGATTACTAGTTAGTGGTTCCAGGGGTCATCTGAACCACCCACCACCCCTGTTTGGTATAGGCCTATCTCGGTATAGCGATTGGAGTTCAAATGTCATGCGAGACACGTAGTAAAGAAAATTATACATCAGTATTTCTTAAACTTACTTAGTCCACGGACCCTGCTTAAATAAAGCATTTAAATGCATATAATTATAATAAAATTACAAAGGAAAAACAGAAGTCTCATGCTCTAGAGCAGTGTTTAAAAACGTTCAAACGAGCGAATAAGTTTCCAATTTCACCAGGGACATGTACCAGGTTAATTAATTATTGTTTATTTTTATATTCGACAATAAATGTCATAAACTATTTTTTTTTAAAATCCACGACCAGCCAGTCCCAAAGTTTTTGTGTTGTTTTTTTTTTAAATTTTAAATCTGTTTAAATTGGATCCAGTTTCTTGTCTCATGAGTTATGTTACACGGAACGGTCCTTTGAATGCAGAGACACAAAACCCAAAACGTGACCAGAAGGTTCTGCTCGCAGACTTTCAATCCACGACAAGCCCCTCCTCCACACCGTTTGCCAGAACATTTTATTACTAATTCTAAGATGTTGGTAGCCCACGAGATGAGTTACAGATGCTTTAAGTATGGTGGCACCCTGCGCCTGTACGTAAAATAGGTATTTTATTTAATAGAATTGAGCGAGCTCTGTCAAAATTGCAATTTTCAATTTTGTGTGACAAAAATAACTCCTTAATGGGGGTGTTACAACTGTTACCCGGGAGTGCCCGCACCTATATTGAAGCTACTTCTGTTTGTTGTGTTTTGTTAGCACATAATGTTGATTATATTATTATTTTTTATATATATTAAATTAAAAAAAAATATTCTGAATGAAAATTTAGAAGCTTATAGGCTTAACGTCATGAATCATAATCATTTATTAATAACTTTTATGCCATCTCAAAGAGAGTTGGCATCAGTTCGTTGATGACCTTTCACAAATGAAAAGGAAAAAAAAAAGTTTTATATGGTAAACGCATTTAAAAGAATATGCTAATATAAATGCCTATCAAAAACGATAGTAGTAATTTTAATTAACGCGATGTTCTCAAACTCAATCGAAATTCAATAATAACAAAAATCTTGTTTCAATTGACCAAGAAAAGTGGGCCTACTTCGTCACGTTTTGGTGTTAAAAATAGATTATTGCAGAGGCGGATTTAGGGTCCAAACTTGGACAGATACAAACATCCATGATTTTTTTTTTTTTTTTTAAAGATTACATTTGTTGAGGATAAAATTGTGTTTCATAATTGAAATTAGCGCTTCAACGACAGGTGTCCCATATTATTTTTAATATATTTATACAGGTTTCTGGAAGCGCCCTGGCTGCTCGTCACTGATCTTATTTCCCACAATTCCCTTAGTGACCTTTACGTAGTTGCGTTATTCATCCGCAATGTTTATTTTTTCTTATTAGTAATTCATCTGTGTATGTCAAATTAAGTTTATATGTTTGATTTGAATTCAAAATACATTAATGTTATTATATTTTATTTTAAAATGAATTAAAATAATAATTTCAAAGTATTATTACGCATTTCGCTCTAATTGTTTTGTATTGAAACTCAGGTCAAAGGAGTGCAAAGGCCCTAAACGACTGGCAGTACATCTAAGATTTCACCCTACAGACAATCGTCTTTGTCGACTTGTTAAATCATGAATAGCATAAACAAACCAGCAATTCTTGGGCTAAGATGATCCTTCTAAGTGATCAATCCAGTCCACACCAGTGCACTGCTATAATTCTGAAAATAAAACGTTGTAGTACGGTAAATACCTAAAAAAATATCCAGTGGCACAGAAGCTAAGTTCAGCACAAAAATAAATAAAAGTTTAGTAATCTTGGGTCAGTATTTTTGTACTGACGAACCTGCATCTATTAGTATTGTCACAACTTCTGCTATTGTTACTCGTAGATAATTTATTTCTCCTGCTGAAAATGTCATCAATGGGTTCAAGACCGCAAAATAGGAGAGATACGAAAATGCGGATCAGAGCATTTCCCGTAAGTGATTTCCTTCTGAAAATATAACTACAGTTAAAAAGCTACTCAACTCTACTCCCTATCCTTAAATCTCTCAACTAAATGCTTCACTTTAAATGTTTGTATAGGCTTAACAGTACACAATTTATTCTTCATTACTGTTCAAAATGTATGTGATGTTTCTGAAAAAAGGACACCCTGGACTTTGAATCAGAGCAACCAATCCATGAAATTGAAATATAAACAAATAATTTCCCATGGCCATGTCCCCATACACCCACTTAGCCCACTTCTATTAATTCTAATAATAATACTATCTCCTTAGACTTCCTCTCACAAACTTGTGCCTGGCCTTGTATTAGTACTGATTAAGTAAGGGCTAAAATCAAAATTGTCTTTAAGTACTAAAATAGTTTGTAGCGGCAGTACATGTATTAGTATTAGCAACAGGAAGCTATTCAATTTTATACTTCACCAATGTTACTAGCGTAGCCTACGCATAAACTATAATTCTGTCCGAGGATAAGTAACAAAATACAACCTCATTTATAAATATAACTTACCCATAGTCATGGCCCTAACCAATTTAACGTAACATGAAGCCCCCAAAAGCCAAACTAAAATTCTGTTCCTATGGCATGGCTTTATAAAAAATTCTACCTGATTTATTAAGCTTTGGTTTGAAGATTCGATGGTTGTAATTGATGAGCTTATATTATAGACAGGGGTGGGCAACCTTTTTGCACAGAGGGCTGCATGGGAATTATCTTTTTCTTTGGCAGATTGCATAATACTTTTTACATTTCATAAACGTCATTAGAGATGGGATTCGAAAATTCATTCCAAGCTCAGTTTGAAAATAAGCTGTTTGACAATTTTACACTCTTACTATTAATTGATTTAAAGACTTTGTACATTTTACGAAAAATTGTCTTATTACACCTCATTGTTCTTAGGTGTTTTTGATGTTATTTATGTTTTAATTTATAATTAATTTCTTGCTCTTATTTGGTTTTCTTACAGTTGTCCATCCATAAAAACAATATCTTTAAAATTTACCTACAAGAAGTATAAATATTATTTCCTTTTGCTTCATAAATTCATAAAATTAAGTTTTTTTTTCGATTATATTTTAAGTCCAAGCTATTTTCAAGGGATGTAGCACATTTTTCTTTATTGAGTTTTAATTTAGTAACATGAATGTGGGATTATAAACAGGATTATATTAATAAAAATATGATTTAAAGTAAATAATGCTACAAATTTTCTATATTTTTTATGCTAGACAATATAGTTGGGCACTTCTATTTATTATGTAACCTTATAGAGATACTTAAGAATTGGAAAACTAACAAAGACTTACAGATTTTATCATCAAAAAGTGTTGAAGTGTTTATATTAGATCTATGCTATTAACAATTAACATTGTTATATTTATAAATGTTTACAGATGTTGCTCTTTTTGATGCTACCAATTTTGTCTTATCAAAATAATATAACTATTAAATTACAACTTTTTAACAAGAATCTATTCATTTTTGAAAAGCATTATATTAAAAAAAAATAATTTGTATCATTTTAACACATTATTGTTATTAAAGGGGATTTATAAAATGTTGTGCTTAAATTTTAAAACATTCTATATGTGGGGCGCGGTGGTCAAATCAGTCACGGGTTCGAATCCTGGTGCTGGCACCCCCACGGCTAGGAGAAGGAAACTCCGACTTCAAAAATCCTCCGCTGCCTTGCGGCTATACCCTTCGGGAAAGGCTAAGGGAGTAAACCCCGACAGAAAATCAGGAAATGGAGCACCTACAGGCGGTCTATACATAAAACCCTTATGTACATACCGGCAGCTCCTGCGACGCCAACGGCAGCCAAGCCGCATCGACGCAAGTCGTTCCCTTGGTTACACCATTGACGTGGAGAGGGTGGATATGCTGTATGGGCAGCAGCTAATTCTCCATAATACCCGCCCAGGCTTGCATCACCTCTGGAGAGGAAAACTCCAGCGTCGCCGCAAGGTGTCGACAAAACACGGGAAGCAGCAGTTACCGGTTATAAGCCAAAAGCTCAATTGACGTAGAGCTAGGCGCCAGGGGCTGCTTCTGACGGTGGGAGAGACTACCAATGTCTCACTGGACAGCTACCGCCCGCCTCAAACTGGGCAGCCCCCAGTCAAATAGGTGCTATCCCGTCATGGCCTGCCTTCTCCACTGGGTGCGTGGAGATTAGAGTACCACTCAACAAGTGGGCCACTAAGCCCTGCACCAAGAAACACAAAAAAGAAAAAGAAGACCCCAGCTCTTCGAATCGCTAGCTGGAACGTGAGGACTATGTGTCCCGGCATCACTGATGACCCGCAGTCAATAAACGACACACGGAAGACAGGAATAATCGATAGAGAACTTAAAAGGCTAAAGATTGACATCGCTTGCCTTCAGGAGACCAGGCTCCCAGACAACGGTACACTCAAAGAGGCAAATTACACTTTCTTCTGGCAAGGCAGACCAACAAACGAACCTAGACAGCATGGTGTAGGTTT
>CAXITT010000408.1:0-23405 GCA_964033795.1 Lymnaea stagnalis | reverse complement strand
GAATCTCCCTATTAAATGTTACATACAAAATACTGACGAAACTTATTGCCAAAAGACTACAACCTTACACTGAAGAAATACTAGGTGATTACCAATGCGGATTCAGGCCTAACAGATCAACGACTGATCAGATTTTCACCATCAGATGCCTATTAGAGAAATGCTATGAATTTAATATACCAGTACATCAACGCTATGTCGACTATAAAATGGCCTATGACAGCATCAAAAGAAACTATTTATATGAGACTCTGCAGGAGTTTGGGATACCCAACAAACTGACAAGGCTTATACATGTAACACTAAACAACTCAAAAAGCAAAATCAAGATTCAAGGAGAATATTCAAGGGAATTTCATATTAGACAGGGAGACTCACTGTCTTGTATGCTCTTTAACATAACATTGGAGAGAGTTATTAGAAACATACACATTGACATTCGAGGAACGATAACAGGATACTTTCTGAGGGAAACTCAAGACCCACAAACAACGGGCACACTCTACAACCAACCACTTCAGTATCTTGCATATGCTGATGACATAGCACTTCTAGGGAAAAGTATAAAAGACATATCAAAATCCTTTATTGAATTAGAAGACGCATCTTTACAAGCAGGGCTAACAAACAGATGAAACAATTAAAATTAGAAACCAAACTTTTGAAAAAGTAAATCAATTCAAATACCTAGGATCCTTGTTAAATGAAAGAAACGAATTACTAACAGAAATAAAAGAAAGAATATCAGCCGGAAACAGGGCATACTTCAGTAGTCAGAAAATACTCAAAAGTAAAAACATTACAAGAGAAACAAAGAAAACTATTTATAAAACTGTGATCAGACCATTTGTAACATATGCAAGTGAAACTTGGACCCTAACAAAAACAGCAGAAAATCTATTAAACACATGGGAGAGGAAAGTTCTCAGGAAAATATATGGGCCAACAAAGGATGAATATGGATGGAGAATACGAACCAACCAGGAATTATACAATCTATATCAGGATCCTACGATAGTGGCAGAAATAAAAAGAGGCAGGCTATGCTGGGCAGGACACCTAGAGAGAATGCCAAATGACAGAGGAACGAAGAGGGTACATCACCAATACCCCAGAGAAAAAAGGCTCAAAGGCAGACCTAGGCTAGGTGGATAGATGATGTAGAAAAAGATCTACAGCAGCTGAAAGTCCAAGCATGGAAAAGAAAGGCATTAGTTAGGTCTGAGTGGAAGGAAGTAGTGAGGCAGGCCAAAGCCCTACAAGGGCTGTAGCGCCACAGGGATGGATGGATGGATGTATGTGCTAGATGTTTTCACTTGAATTAAACATACATTGTTTTCTCGTCATGTTTAGGTCAGGGAAGATGTCATTCAAGCCCTAAATAACAACTTTCTCCAGACCCTGAATGCAGCTTGGAACGATCATCAAACATCCATGGTGATGATACGTGATATTCTTATGTACATGGTAAGATTTGTTTTGTATGAAAGCATATTTCTATTGAGGAATGTTTATTAAGTGGTTTATTTGTTTTGAAGGTGGGTAGAATAAAAGTTGTGTGTGGGGGATCAGATCAACATATTTGAAGGAATCAAAATATGCTCTATGTAACACTCAATGGAAGAAAACTGCTGTTCCTGTAAAATGATCTAACTGAATTCTGTTAATCTCTTTACATTAGACAGGAAGTTGTAAAAAAAAAAAAAAGCTCAATTTTCTAGGAGTTTGGGAAATCCTTCTTTGATGGTAAGATGGTGAAGATTTTATTACATTTTTTAACATTGTTTTTTAGGACCGTGTCTATGTGCAACAGAATAATGTGGAAAATGTCTACAATCTTGGTTTGATTATTTTTCGAGATTACGTAGTTCGTCTCCCAGCTATTAGAGATCACCTCCGGTCAACATTATTGGAAATGGTGGCCAAGGAACGGAAGGGAGAAGTAGTTGACAGGTAAATATTCTTACTAAAAAAAAAAAACAACTTTAAATTTCAAACTTAAAAACTAACTAACTTAAGTATTTTTGTTGGAACTGTCTTCTATCAACATTTTGTTGTTGGTATATGGTATAGTAGGAAGGCATTTCTTAATCCAAAGGTTTCATTTAATCAAATTAATCTCATGCAAAAAAACAGCCAGTAATTAACTCACAGTCTGGACCAAATTTTTATGTACCAGTATTAGTTTTCCCCATGTCTTTTTGTGTGTGTGTGTGTATATTTGCTTATTTACCTTGTTATCAATTATCAGGGGAGCTGTGAAAAATGCGTGTCAGATGTTAATGGTTTTGGGCATTGACTCAAGGGGAGTGTATGAAGAGGACTTTGAGCAACCTTTTCTTGAACAGTCTGCAGAATTTTATAGGGTTTGTTTCATTAGCTTTATATTTGATTATATTATGATTCCCCCAGCTTTATATTTGATTATATTATGATTCCCCCAGCTTTATACTTGATTATAATATGATTTCCCCCCCCCTCTCTGCATATCTTTCTTTGACCCAATATATGTTAATGCTTGGATCACTTAGTCTTAAATACATCATCCACATATGTTAACCACAGCTATAAAGTTTGAAAGGCTGCACCAAAATGCCAGCAATATAAATCTTCTGGGAAGAGCTTTGTTTGTTTTCCAGCATTTTTTAATTGTGTCTGTTTCAGTTGGAAAGCCAGAAATTTTTAGCTGAAAACTCAGCCTCTGTGTACATAAAAAAAGTTGAGGCTAGAATCAATGAGGAAGCAGAGAGAGCCAAGCACTACTTGGATAAAACCACAGAGGAACCTGTGGTTAAGGTATGTAACCTGTTATGTTTATTGTGGCCTGTCTTATTCGTATTAATATAAATACAGGTTATCTGTCTAAGACCACTCATATAACAAAGTCAGGGTTCTTCATGCATCGCTTTTATTATATAAATGACTTCTCAGAAATAACTTTTAGAACATATAATGTCTCAAATCACATGAGATGAAATATGGAGTAGTAATTTAACATGGCTCACTATAAATCTAATGAATTTCTCAAGAAATATAATAATACCATGTCATTCCAAATTCTTAATTCGTCCACATTCATGAATTAACTTTTCTCAACTTCCTAATTTAACATGCTTTCAAATATAATATAATTGCTTCTTACAGACAATGAATCCCATATATTCTTACACCTCACGTGAGGTGAAGTTTACTCACTGATAAAGAAACAACAAATATCTTGATGTTTCAATGTACAAACACATTTTGCCCTGAAATGAGAGGGAAATCTGCTTGTCTTTTAATATACAGTTTTTAAGTTAATTTGACAATGTTTGGATAAAGAAAATTTCTTGTTGATTCTTGGCAGAAATGGAAAAAACAAGTTTTAAGTATTTGATGGCAATTTTTGTGTGGAAACTTTGTGTTGTGAAAGCGTAGAAAGCTCATTTTTATCATGGGCCCAGTAGACAGTAGACCAATCATCTTTAGTGGTTAAGGTTTTCAATCATGGTTTCCTTTTTCCTTCTCCGCAATAAAATCAGCCATGCTGGGCTGCTTTAGTCCATTCTATTACCATGGCTGCCTTGGATGCACTGGGGCCCATCTCATCGGGGTAGTGTGGCATACTCAACAACCTCGAACCACAGAGTTGCCATTAATTAATGTTATGGTATTTATATCAATATTTGTGAATACAATTTTCACCCAGGTACTTGAGGCAGAGCTCATCAGCAAACACATGAAGACCATTGTAGAGGTAAGACCCTGGCATTTGGTGATACAAAATCTATGTTGTTAGTTTAAACAATAGATTGTTTACTTAATTAGTCAAACACGATTTTACATTTCAAATCTTGTTTTATTCATTTAGAAAAATAAGCTTTAAACTTAATTTCATCACTTTTTCAAGAAAATGATTTATTAAAGTTACTTTTCAAAGTTCTAATTTTAATTTAAATTTCCACAATGAATTAGATGGAAAATTCCGGTGTGGTGCACATGTTGGAGAACAATAAAACAGATGGTAAGCAACTTAAACAAATCTTTCAACAGTTTATTTCCACTTTGAAAATTCACTTCACACTAATGTCACACATTAAAATCAGCTATGCATTTCTTGGTGACCATTATGTTTATATATTTAGGAACATTTTATCACATATTTGTTATCTTTTGTAAAGTTTTGCTCAGAAGCCTGCAACTGTTCATAGATTACTACTGACTTTAAAATGAGAATTTTGTTTCAGACCTGGCATGCATGTACAAGCTATTTATCAGAGTTCCTAATGGACTAAAGACCATGTGTGATTGCATCAGTAAATTTCTTAGGGAGCAGGGCAGGGCTCTAGTCAGCGAAGAGGGAGAGGAGAGCAAAAATGCAATTATATACGTGCAGGTCAGAGCCTTTATAAAAAAAAGTCAAACTCTTTGTGTGTGTGTTTTTTTGTGTGGTTATGTTAACCTGAATTTAATTTACAGGAATAATCAAACACACATTTTTCCATTCTTAGTTTGGGGGTTTAATAAATTGAATATTTCTCTATTTCGTTAAATTTTGTCTCTTATAAAAAAAAATTTATAGTAAAAATATAACACGTAACAGGTGTTTTATCTATTATTTTGATGTGATTGCCATCTATGTTTCATATGGATGTAAGAGTAGTGGTTCTTTATTTTTTTTTTTATTGTCAAGCCTTCATAGAGACCAACCAGAAAATTATCTTTAAAATGCATGTAAACAATTTTGACAGAATCTTCTGGATCTCAAGGACCGCTTCGGGCATTTCCTACATGAATCGTTCAGTGATGACAAAATGTTCAAACAAATGATCTCGGGAGATTTCGAGTACTTCATCAACCTCAACCCCAAGTCGCCAGAATATCTTTCACTTTTCGTTGATGACAAGCTGAAAAAGGGTGTTAAGGGGGTACGTTTGTATGGGTGGGATTTACCTAACTTTGGACATGATTTTAAGTTTTATTTTAGTTATTGATATTGTGAGCTTTAGTAGCAAACTTAATAGTGTTGGATAATTTTATACTGGGATCAAGGTTGGTCATACCAGCATTGCTTAAAAGAAATTAGCACCAGGTCCCCAAGTGAACTTTGTCTCATGATAATTACAATCACTCCTCATAAATTAAAGAAAAAAACGTGTTATGGGACCTTTTTTATGTTTGTTAGAAATCAGACAATTTAAAATATAAAAAAAAGATAATTAGAAATGTTGTTTATTAGAAGGTAGTCTAAATGATACATTTAACTGTCTATGCACCATGTTATATTGGTGGATGAATTTTTAAAAAATAATTAAATTACGTTCTGCAGAGGGAAAACATTTTTTAAAATGTAAGTATTTCTGTTTAAAAGAAATTTAAAAAATCCATGAGCTGAAATTTTCATTTACTGTATAAAAATGAAAACAAATCTAGAAAAAATACTATTACAGATAAATATGTAAAGCTTTAAAATAAGCATTTCCATTGTTTTATTGCTTCAATTCACTTGTTTTTAAAAATATTTTACACAGATGACAGAACAAGAGATTGAGAATGTTTTGGACAAGAGTATGGTTCTATTTCGCTACCTTCAAGAGAAAGATGTCTTTGAGCGCTACTACAAGCAGCATTTGGCCAGGAGGCTTCTCCTCAACAAGAGTGGCTCAGATGATTCAGAGAAGAACATGATCTCCAAGCTGAAGGTTTGATAGTTTAATTATTAATTTTTTTTTCCCTGATTAAAATGGTTTAATTTTTAAATCCTTTATATTAACTTAGCTTTTGTTCTTGAGTGGCTTTCATAATCTTTGGACAACTAATTGACCCACTTCCTGTCAACCTAGTGAGCTGAAACTTGGCTCAAAGACTCGTTGCCAATGACAAAACATTCTTTCAAATTTTCAACCCCACCCCCAACACCAACCCCCAGAAAGCAGTTTTTCAAGGGGAGGATAAATTAAATGTCCTGATAAAATCTCTTTAAATGAAATTCTTTTTTTTAAAGTGCGTTAGGTGCGTAATATTTTATTTTGTTTTTCTAAAATTGTTGGTGAAATAAATATTTGGTGTAAAAGCGGGTGGGTCATTAGAATATTAATATAATTCAGGGGCGTGAAAAAAATTAGCTGTTGTGAGCAATGGGGGTTTGCACTAATTGGGATTCTTATGAAGTGCGTTACATGTATTCTTGTAACTCCCCCCAATGCTCATTATTACATTTTATAAAGGAATTATACGAAAAACTTTTTAGGTTTGTTAAATTATAGCAGCCTTGTTGGATATAGATACATTATTTTTTCTAACCATAATTTGTTCAAGTTGGTGAAAACAATAAATACTCTAATATTTTCAATATGAGCATTCCATAGTGATAGTTTTGACCTTAATTAAAATTGTAAGTTACCTCTTAATCCTCATTATTTATAAATTTATTTTTTGGTTATTTTTTTGTGTTGCTTTATAAAATTAACCTGATTTATTTAAAATGTATCCAAACAAATTTTAATTGACAAAATATGGGAAAAATAAAATGAGACAATGTGCTTAGATTTGCTTGGAAATCTTATTTGTGATTATTTTTTTGAGATGACCCCATGATGATTGACATATTTTATTGCTACGAAACCTTCCAGGTTTCCGGTTGACAAGTCTGTTGTGGCTTGCCGATTAGGAAGCGTCGGCCACCGACCCCCTCGGCGTTTGCCTGGAAACATAACAACTGGGCACTCCCCGCGTGGGCAGACAAAGGGTGTGCTCGGTACCTGCCGTACATAAAACAGCTCCCACAGGGCTGCCGGCTGGGATATTCCGCAGTCGGAAAGTTAGGCAGAGCCAGGGTAGGGTATGAAGCCAGAGGCGAGGGTGGTAACCGAGGATTCAAAAAATGCAGCCGTGAGAACGCTGCCCCTAGGCAACCGTTTCGTCCCAGCTACAGCGTGAACTAGTCACGTTGTGGAAACCCACTGTGGAATCCCTCTTATAGGGCGTCCGACGCTTTCCCGGGATGGGTGGGGGAAGATATTAGGACGTTAATTTTTCCATCCCAACTCCTAAAGAAAGTCGATCGAGCGCACTGTTTAAACGCATAGTGTCGGATCGACCGGGTGCCTCCTGGTTGGGGCGGCCCCCAGGCGGGGTCCTGGTCGAGCGCCCAGGCGGGGGACTTGGGTGAGGGGCCCGTTGGGGGGGGGGGGGGGGGGGGGGCGGGGGGGGGGGGGGGCGGGGGGGGGGGGGGCGGGGGGGGGGGCGGGGGGGGGGGAGTTGGGGGGGGGGGGGGGCATAAAGAGTCTTAGACTCGCCCCGCTGACGCCATTTCTTAATGTAACATATTGCTACAAAACATAATACATATTGGTTTGTAGTTGTGGACAGCAACAGCACTTTCATAGCAAATGTATCAGAGGCTGGACATTCACCTTGTTCTGCTAGCCCCATTTATCCCAGAGTTATTTAGCTAACATAAACAATGAAATTACTTTTGGATTCTTATTCCTGGGGTCTCACCTTTTTTCTTAAAAATATTGTTTTTTAATTTCCAACAGACTGAATGTGGTTGCCAGTTCACTTCTAAACTGGAGGGTATGTTTAAAGATATGGCTTTGTCCACCACCATACAAGAAGAGTTCAAGCACTACTGCAATGAGAAGAGAGTGCCGTTGTATGGCGTGGACCTAACTGTGCGAGTGCTCACAACAGGCTACTGGCCGACACAAACAGCAACACCCATCAATATACCTGCAGAACCTAGGGCAGCATTTGAAGCCTTCAGAGTGTAAGTCTCACTTGTTATGCCATCAGTCTGAAAGTCAGATCAGTGCAGAGGTCTACACTTTTCCTTCATGAAATTTAAAGATCTTAATCAAGAAAAAAATCATTTTAATAATATGAGTATGTTTTCAGCCGTCACCAAAGGAATTCTACATAAGAGTCAAAGACATGATGTGACTTAGGGATGAACTCTTCAACCCCCAACCTCCATGATAAATGACCAAAATGACAATCCTTTCTTGGATGAAAATGAAGTTCAACAGAGATGTATAGATAACTTTAACAGAAAAACCATTTATTTGCAAATGTGCTGTGGTGTCAACTCTTTTCAATAACTTTGACATGTATCATTAAAATACCCAAGACAAACATAAAATGAATCCAGAGACTTATATAAAAATAGAATACCAGTATCTAAGAGTAAATTTGACAAGGAATCATATTGTATGAATGTTGGAATTCTGTTGTGATGTATATGACATTGACCTTTCAACAATGAGTACTAATTGCGCTACTGATTATCTTTCTTTAACTCAAACCCACACTGATGTTGGGTCCTTTATCATCAAATAACCTTTTCAGACGAATAAAACAATATTTATTCAGTTTAGAAAATATAAAGTTATTTGGGTTTAAAGAAATAAAACCCAAAAAATTAAATTCATGAGTGACTGCATATTTCTTAATATACTGCCTATTAAATTCATTAGTTCTCTATTTTCTACTTCTCCCACTATTAAATAATATATTAGAACGTGAACTGCTACTAGTGCTAGCTCCACTAACTACCAGGGCAATTCTCTGGACTTGATTTTAAGAAATGAAATGGAAAATATCATAAAATGAGATGAAATTTGTAAGAATTTTTTTTGTAACCTCTACTGCCTTTAGAGCCCACTGTCGCCTCCCAAAATTCCCGCCAGTGCCCATTTAGTGTTTACTTCGCTGGACGTTGGAATGTTAGCTGGATTGTCATGTATGATGCTTGTTCAGGTGCCTAGCAACTAAACTACCTTACTTTCGTCAGCTAAAATTCTCTTCTCACAAAATAAAATCCTTATGGGTCTCTTCTTTTGTTAAAAAGTAAGAGTTCAAATGTCAGCATGTCTTTCCAAGCTAATTACTAGACTAGCAAGTTTAAACAATAAAATAATCGAAATGATCAATGTAGAATTTATTCATGTAGAAAGTAAGAAGATATAAACTGACACTGACCAAAAAAAGAAAAATGGTAAAAAAATAGAATTTACCGGCTACAGTGGCCATCATGGTGATATTCTGCTTCATCTGGTACCCAGCTTCATGGGTCAACAGGTACCAGGGCAGGTGTTTTTACAATTTTTAACACCCCTATTGATGTTACACATCATTTCACACTGCTCCTTTTTTGGACTGATTTAACAAACAAAAAAATAGATTGAAATAAGTAATATCAAATCTTAAATGAAAATTATAAAACAATTTTAGTATGTAGTAACTACTCAAATTAAAGGATTTATATAAACACGGCTAAGTAAAGGGAACCTAATTTTCCACAAGTATTCCTATTTCATGTAGAATCATGCAAAACTATATTCAGGTATACGCAAAAGTGTGTCTTTGTATTTTGAACTTCTAAAAAATTTTAAAGACCACTCCATACTTTTGGGACAGCGGGCATCCTAAATTTCCGCCCCCTCACACTATCGCCTCTATCAAACTGGCAATGACAGGCGCCTTTTTATTTGCAATATAGCACCGTATAGGTCAATATATATATTTCTACTAATGGAAGTGACTTTTTTAAAACATGCCATGAGAATAGTTATTGCATACATTATACGGCATGTTTATTTATATAATATTATTATTACAGTGATCTTAATCACCGTGCTTCACATGAAAATATTGGCCCATGACGTACCATTATGATATGGTAATCGTACAATTTTGAGATGGTCAAGTACTATTCTGAAACAATATTGTAATATTTTGGTAGTTCCAGGGTAACTAGGTCTGTTACAACATATGGTACCAGTTAATTGTGAACTCACAAAGGTTCAGGCAATTTTGTCTTGTTACTCTCCATCTTAAAATTAGATCAACAAGAGATGGCTTGATTTCTTCTTGAATTTATTTCAGAGAGATAAAAAGTTAATCTTTCTCTTTATCATTCCAGTAATATAAAGTTAATCCTTCACTTTATCATTCCCCAGATTTTACCTCAGTAAACACAGTGGTCGACAGTTGTCCTTACAACCTCACTTAGGCTCCGCTGATTTGCATGCTAGCTTTGCAGGGGCCAAAAGGGATGACATTGACAGCGGTCCAGCCAGCTCTGCCAAGGGTATCAGGAAACATATTTTGCAGGTGTCAACGTATCAGATGTGTGTTTTAGTTCTCTTCAACATAAAGGAGAAATGGACGTTTGAAGTAAGTTGTGGGCATGTTGGTCAACTTGTTCGAAAAGCACATAAAATTAATTGTTGAAACATACAAAAAAAATTAATCTAGGGAACATGTTAGAGACTCACTGTAAGGATATGGCACGGGTTGTGGGAGCTCACATTGGCCAACCCTGTGAAGGGGAGGAGGTTGGATATTTACACAGTAATTGTCCTTTTAAGAGACACCTAACCGGTCTGGTCTCCCGTGGGTGTGAGAGGCAGGGCAGGCTAGCACATAATCCAACTTATGGCAAGTTTCACTTTTCCAGTTTCATCTTACTAAAATATTTTACATCTTATGAACTACATATGGGCAAAGCTGATGCAATATTAACCACCTAGAATATTATTAGCTGAACAGTAATTTAGGGCAGGGGTGGGCAAACTACGGTCCCTGGGCCGCATGTGCCGACGGCCCAACAACTGATAAGCGGAACTCGAAGGCATTAAGAAATAAAAATTTTGCTTCATTTTGTTGAATTTTACAGAATTTCATGTACATACCGTTATGATTGTTTTTAACATTTTTAAATAAAATTTCTTGCTAATTTGCTTTTTTTTGTTAACTGTCCTTTACATTAGAAATCAACAATAGTAGTAACAATGTAATCGGTTTGTGTCTAAATAAAAGCCATTGATAGATAATATCAATTTTTTATTATAATAAAAATTTGTAAAATCTTGTGAACAAATTAGTTAAAGTTTGTGTCAACATTTTAAAATAAAAATGCATAAGTAAAATAAAATCTCAGTAATTGGTTATTTATACTGTTTAATTTATACTGTTTAATAACCAATCAATAAGTCACATGTCTTATTGTGGTAGGTTGCTGTAACCTAAGTTGACATAATCTAAATGCGGCTCCCCCAATAGCTTTACATTTGTCAATGTGGCCCTACGCACTAAAAGAAAGTTTGCCCACCCCTGATTTAGGATAGGGCTTCTATAAGTATTTAAAATGTAAACAAGTTTTTTACCTATTGTAAATATTGATATAGTTTGCTCTTTTATAAGGTGCTTTACATTATCAAAGGCATTTTTGTGAATTTTCAGGAAATCAAGAATGAAACAGATATGCCAGAAAGAGAACTTACCAGAGCCTTGCAGTCTTTAGCTGTTGGAAAGATAGGTCAGAGGATTCTACAGAAGGAGCCAAAAACTAAGGATATAGGTGAATATAATTTATTGTGGGAGTAAGGATATGGGTGACTATACATTTATTGTGGGAGTGAGGATATAGGTAAATATCTCATTGTGGGAGAATTTGATTTGCCAAATTTTTATTCACCTGTAACTTAAAATTGTCGACACAGCATTGACATGTCATATAAATAATGTTCTAAAAAGACTAAATTAAACTTAAAAATCATGATGAAGGATGCATTGTTTGATTAGCAACTTTGGTCAAGACTGGTCTTATCTACAAAAACGGTGTTCATTCAAAGGTTTATATTGTCTAAGAAAACTATTACTCCATTAGATATTCTTAAATACCTACTTATTTAATGAATTATTAATTTTAATAACCACACCCCCCCATGTTATTTAATAATATGTATTTACATTTAAAAAATATTTTAAAAACCCACTCCTCCCCCCTCTCTATTTTCCATATGAGATTCATGCAGAATTTGGCTTCCGATTTATAATCTAAAGTTTAATGTATTTTTTATAATTTAAAATTAAATTTCATTCATTTTTATTTTCCAAATGGAGTTTAACTTCTTTACCTAGGTTACATCAAAATAAGTTTGGAAGGACTGGATTAACCCTATAACTGTCATAATGGCTCATCAGCCATCATACCCCTTTCTGTGGTGTCACGGCAGTTATAATCCGCCTCAGCAAAATTGTCATTGAAAATGCGAATGATTTAATGTATGTTGGGTATGGGAAAATCATTCTATACAGATGACTGTTGCTATCTGTGAGTTAACATGCTTTCACCAGAGCATTTTTTGTGTGAATATTTGGGTGTGAAATTTACTAAATTTTTTTTTTTTTTACTGCCATAATGTCTGATGCTGGGAGTTTCACCCTCTCAATTGCAAATCAACCCAGACTTTCTTTAAAGAAATGATTTCAAATGGATTAAAATGAAAGCTATGATTTCAGAGATAATCCAAGTGCTAGTAATGACACCATTAGCTGTATCAGTGATGGCAACATTAGAGTCAGATTTCAACAATTTTAGCTCTAAGCTTAGCTGTATTGTTACAGACAAATTTGTTTGGGAAAGGGTTGGAAATTGAACAGAAAAGACGAAGATTGGATCCCAGAGACCCACCCTAAAGAGATTCAAAGACAGTTATGTTTGTGTATGTTCTGGAGTATTAATTAATAAAGAAACGGATTTAATTTAATAACTTCAGTTGAAAAATAATTTTTGAACTCATTTCATGCCTTCCCCCTTGTATTCTGTATGACAGAAATTTGAAGGTTGTGAATGAAAAAAAAATTTGCCAATATTAAAATGTTCATTATAAGTACCTATAACTTGACATTTTCTGAAAGAATATTGCTTCTAGTATCTCAAAAACTTGATATTATGATACTGGTAGTTTTTGAACAATTTATGGAGTATTAGTTTGGGTTGAATTCAAAAATTGAGTACTGAAATTTTACTCACACATGAAAATGCAAAAACTGGTTTGATACTACAGCTAAATGCACTTGGTAGTTATGGGGTTAATATGTATTCAAGTTCTTAATAAGTTAATGTTAATACAGCAACCATACTTGACCTCATAAGTTAATAGTATTATTTAAAAAGATTTTGCTGAGACATTAATCTGAAGCTTGACATAATAAAAATTCTCTCTAAACATTTGTTGAATTTTTGCATATTTTCAGAGTCAATACACACGTTCACAGTCAATGACCAGTTTTCTTCTAAATTGGTGCGAGTCAAAATACAAATGGGTAAGTTTACTTATTTAGTTATAAATTTATGAACTTACATTTCTTCTCTTTCTTCTTCCTTACTTGATGTTTGGTGGGTCAAATTTAATTAGTCTGTTATAGAGCAATAAATGTTAAATGTTGTCATCTGTAATAAATATCTCTTCAAAACTCCTGAGTTGACACATTAGTGTTTATGTATCAACAGTTGCATCCAACAAAGGAGAAGCCGAGCCCGAGAGAAGAGAAACAAGGAATAAAGTAGATGAAGACAGGAAACATGAATATCCTTTTTTTAAAAAAAGAAATATTACCCCCATGGTTAAAATCAAAGCTCTGTTATTTATAATTCGTTTCACTGAAAATGGAATTGACTAGAAAAAAAAAATTGGGTTACAAAAAATAATGGTATTGTGTAAAGCAGTCTTTTTGCATATTTACATTTTTTTAAGTACGAAAGAAAGAGGGGTTTTTAGATTTGATTGAAATTAAAAGCTCAAACAATAACATATATGAGAACAGTTCTGTAGTGAATTAATTTTTATCTTGGTTAGGTACAAAAAGTCAAATGAGTACGATTTTTTTTCTGTTTTGAAATTTGAGCAACATTTTTCATTTTCCAAAATAAAATGTCAAAAGTTATCGTAAGAAAACTTAAAAAAATAAAATAAAAATTCAGCTCTGATTGAGACAAATAATTTTGTCAGAATTGAATAGTGTAGCCATTTTTCATGCTACTGTCTAGCCATTTTTCATGATGGGATAATTGGATACAATTTTTTAACTAAAAGTAAGTAATTGAGAATGAAATAAATGTTAAAAACCTTGACTGTGTCTATGATTGAGGCAGCTCTTGTCAGAATAATGAAGGCAAGAAAGAAGCTGCAACATAATTCATTAGTTGCTGAGGTAATTTATTAGTTATGAGTGTCTCTTTCCAAAACCATTGCTTTCCCCTTCAATATTGTCAACTGGGATACACTTCTCCCACAACTGAAAGAACAGCTATATCACTTATCAAGTTGTTAAGATATCAAAACATACACAATCCTTTTGACACAATGGAGAAAAAATAAGAATTTTTGTTATTAGAAATGTGAGCTTGAGGAATATAAAGGCTTAACAAAAGAACCTCTATGAGCCATTTACAGGTTTGAAAGGTTTGTTCAATCCTGTCCCTTTTCATGTTTAGCTCTCTGTTAGAGGGCTCTAATCACAGATAATACACTAATACAATATAGTGACTGTTTTTATTTAAATGCCATCTGCATTTGTTTAAAAATTTTCTTATATACTTGAAAATATTAAACGTTCCCAATCTTTTTTGTTCCACTCCTGGCAGTGTACAGAAATGTTAAAGCCACGTTTCTTGCCCAGCCCTGTAGTCATCAAGAAGAGAATAGAGGGTTTGATAGAGAGAGAATACCTGGCTAGAGCACAAGAAGACAGGTCAGTTTTTTAATTTATCACCATGCTTCACCTCTGGCTGTAGAACTTTGAATTTAGACTTCTCCACAGTGGCTTCCTCTGACTGATCCTTATGAAAGCTGTGACTGGAGTGAAGTGAAGTGAAGTAGGAGGGAATTTTCTCACAGATTTTATTCTCACCAGCTATTGATTGATCACAAACCACACAAGGGAAGAAGCAAAGGAATACAATTTATGCTGACCTTGGTGCGTCATGATCTGGACTACATTGATTACATAGTAATGCTATCCATGACATAGTGATGCCATCCGGCAAGTGCCAAAAGGCCCATGAAAAGACAAAAAGACTAGCGGACACTACCATAACCATTTGCCTTAAAGTCAACACCAGCAAATCACAGATCGTGAAGAAAAATTTGTATTTGAAGGATACAATCTTGGTAAACATCAGTCCACTGGAAGACTGACAGAGCGAGTACCTAGTGAGCAATGTCACAACAGATGTGAATGAATGGGATTAACAATACAGTCACAGCCATTAAACTGTATACACTGATGAATTCAAGAAAATAAAAGAGAATCATAACACTGGTGCATGAAACTATAAAATACAACTAGGTGCTCTTATTTAAATACAATTTTATGTACTACCGTAGACACTGGTTTTAAAGCTAGTTTGTTTTTCTGCCCCTTCCAACCCCCCTCTCCACGGGGCGTTTTGGATGGGGCAAACCTTAAAAAGTAAACATTCTGTTAATAAGCCGACCTGCTACAAAAATACTTCCAAGAAAAGTCAGCTTTTTAACAAGTATATATGAATTAAATGTAAAGCATGCAAGTAAAAAAAGGTTTAAGATTTTAGCCAATCTTTAAAAAAAAAAAATTCTAGTAATTATATACTGGAAAGACTAATATGGGATATAGACATGCTCCCTAACTCCCTGTGAATCCTGCACTAACCACAGTTAGACACATTTCAGTATTTTGTTATGGTAATGTGACTAATTGAAATTTTTTTGTTTTTTTTTTTCTTCCCACAGAAAAATCTACACGTATGTTGCCTAGACCTTTTCCTTCTACCCTGCTCAAGATGTTTGATTTGAAATGTAGTAACATCTCACACTGTAAAAATAACTAGCTAACAAGCAGGCCAATACAAGTCTATCGGGCCGGCTATCGTCACAGCAGGGGCAAGTGCTGTGCCATATAGACCATTATCACTTGTCCTGGTGGCTGCCCCCTCCCCCCCTTTTCCATCCTTTCACCACCATCTTTTATTCCTTATCTTCTTTACTCTCACTCATGGTTAGGAGGAAAATAAAAACAAATTTGGCCATGTTTTTAAATGGTCTGTGATGTCAGGTCATTCAGATCCACGGTAGACTTGAACTTGATGATTTAAATGTGGGTCGTAGAAGTTGATGCTCTGTGGTAGTTTGTACACGGGTTGGATAAGCTCATATTTCCCAGAATGCCTTGCCTTATTGAACATTTGTAGAAATGCTTAACTTTATCAGGATCATACCATGTGGAACAAAAAAAATGGAATGGTGCTTTTCATTTAGATTAGCTGAACCGTGACCATTAGCTGCACCCTGACCATTGTTAGGTTTGGCTGATTTACCTTTGATGATGTTTAAATCTAAGAGAGTTTTTTTGTTGTATATATCCATACATTAATACATGTCATAACAGGAATAGTTCCTTCTATGGCTCACACATGCTGTGAAGCTTGAGTTTAAGGACTAAGCCAGTAAGTGATTAAAACCGTAGGATCATACATTGGTTTTTATTCAATGATGTATGTGAGAATGATAAATCATGTTCCTCTCTCTGTAACACTCTTCAGGCTACATTTTGTTTGTTTTTTGCTTATGCAAAATGTTTTTGTTTCATTGTTGGTACTGGTAGAGTGGTCAATAGGTCAAAGTGTTGGTCTCACAACTCAGCTGGTCAACTTTTTTGGTGGTTACTTTTTGGTCTCAAACTTTGTTCAGGTTAAGTTCTGATAGGCTTCCATGAGAGCAGTGGAGGGATGAAACCACAGCAGGTGATACACAGAGGGAGGAAACTGTGTGTCCCTTGCCTATCGCAGATACACTGGGAGAGGACATTGTGTTTCACCTTGCCTTTCACTGATACACAGAGGGAGGAAACTGTGTCCCTTGCCTATCGCAGATACACAGGGAGAGGACATCGTGTGTCGCCTTACCTATCACTGATACATAGAGGGAGGACAGGATAGACTAGATTTAATGTTTATGGATTGACAGAATGATCTATTGGTGGGTCTGTATAAAGTTATCACATCAGAGAGAAAGCTAATAACTACAAGGATATCTTGTTAAGGGTGTCTTGCTGTTATTGAATAGAGTTATAGTTGAACCCAATTTCTAATTTATTTTTTCCCTTTCTTCTTATAGTCTTATTTGATTTTTATAAAATTAGAATATTTCTTGATTATTTTATAGATCTTTTTTCCCAGTGTGGGAGATTTCTTAATTTTCCAATGTTATAAGGGAAAGGCAAATTTTTATTGATATTTTTATTTCTCATTACCTGTGGCATCATTGCAGTATATATATTGTTTGGTGAGTTTTCTTGTTTGTATTCAAGTAGGAAACGATTGGCTTTTATTACTTTGTGTTCCCCCTCACCTCATGGTTTGAAATGACAGAAAAGTGTGTTTGTTTGGATGCTATGGTAACTCCGCAGACTTTCAGCGAACTGGTAACTTTTACGTACTTAATAAAGGACCAAGCAAAGAAGAAAATATCTACCTGTATGTATCTTTCACTAAGATTTTTAAATTAATTCCATGGAATATTTTAAAGATAGTGGAAGGTAAAGTATTGAAATAATAGATGTGTATAAAAGTTGAGTATTGTCAAATCCAATTACCATATTTTGTAATGTGGATGTAGCAGCTGGAATTATGCTTGCATTCTTTTTTTTCACTCAACTTTCAGTTTTTATCTTGATTTTGTTTTGTGTCCAGGCTAGTTGTTTGAAAGACAAAATACCTTGAAGAAAATAAAGAAAATTAACAAAACACTATAAGAAAATTGTACAGTTTAACATTTTAAAATTTGTATACTGTATAGCCAAAATTTTATGCAAGTCATTTTATTTTGGAAGTTAAAGGGAACAGAAACCTGTCCAAAGTTTGTCAGTCTTTCTTTTTAGCATGCCAGTTTGGGTGATATTTGTGGGTCACTATATTATAATCCAAGGAAAGTTCAGCCCATTTGTGCAATGTTGTGACCATGGTTGAAAGATTTGCTCTAGTGATTCCAAGCCTTAGTTGGCTAGGCAAGACCTTGTTGCCGGATTACATGACCAGCTGTTGAGGTTTAAAACTCTCTTTAACTTTAAGAATATTAAGATGCAGGGTGAACTGCCTCATTAAATGTAATGACACAAAAACAGTGAAGCTATATAACATGTGTCGGCATCAACATTCTAATCCACTGCCCCCACCTCCTTCTACTGCCACCAATCTAAACACACAATTTTAGATTTATTGATGTTCTTGTGTGTTTATATGCAAAGTTATGGCGCTCGGCTCAAGTAAAAAGTCTTTAACTGGGTTCCCTCCAAAGAAAACCTCTGCTATAGTCGTTACGATTTTGTTAAAATAAACTTACTAAATATGTAACTGTAAGGTTATTCCTTCCTGTTTCTTGTCATGTGAAGAGAATTGAGCATCATTGTTTGTGTTGGTGAGTTAGTTTTAGCTCCTTCTACCACACGAGCATTTCCATATAATCTGATATTCATTACCTTGTTTTTGTGTGTTTGTTGCGTTGTGCGTTGAGGTACACAACTTTTTTAAAATCAAGTCCAGACTTTGCTGTGCCTGGAACAAGGTTATTTTCATTTAATGAACATTGTTAGGTTATATAAAAGAGCATTTTGGTCCCCTTTGCCCATTAATCCTTCCCCATAGATTTCTTACAATAAAAACAGAAACATTAAGTGTCACTAAAGCTTTGACTATGGCTTTGACAGTGAATAACTTACTTTTCAAGGCTTGAACATTTTTGACTGGATATCTGCACTTAAAGTTTTGTTTTAAATTTGTATAATTTCTGGAGAAAAGGGGCTCACATTTTTAAAGTTAATGTTTTCTAAGGTAGAGGAAGATAATGAATATGGCAAATTATCAATTTTATGGGTGAGAACTACTAAAAGGAATATTTTGTTATGTGTGGTGACATTGTACTTTGAAGGAATTTTGTTTACCGGGTAGATGTATTTTTAGCTAAAATCCAGGCAATGGTTAGGAAGATTATATACATTTCATGCCCACAGTAAGAATTGTACCTCCAACACAGTAGTCCTTATTATTGTAGGGCTAGTACAGAGCAGTGGTTAAGTTATTTTTGGGCTGGTAAAACTTAAACGCAACCTGATGTTCAGTGAGTCATCCATCACCATACAATTACACCATACAACAATACACCATACAACAAAACCAAGACTACAGTTGCCATCTTCACTTGATTATATTTCTTCTGATGTGCTCTGTGAGCCTTGGACCTCGTTGTCAAATACCTGTCACTGTATGCATTGACAGTGTTGAACTATGTTCTCACCAGTGATGTGTGTGCTAGAGGATGTGGGTGAGATGTTTGCTGAAATTTTGTACATACTGAATATTTGCATTTCTATGAAACATAATACTGTTTATGTGTTATGTGTATTTGAATCACTTTTATTTGAAAGTTGTGGACTAAACTTGGGTGGAGGTGGGAGGGGGTTGCATCAGTCTGAAGTTGCATGTTCACCTGTCCAACAACAGCCTACATCAATGAATGAATTACTAATGTTGTCAGCAATTGGTTGTCTATTTTCAAATCTTTGAAGTTTTGATCCATACATTCTTTAATTTACAGTATTTTTTTTATTCACTGTAAGAAGCTGTAGACATGATTTATATTTGGGAAAGTATTATTTAATGATTGATGGTTAAATCTAATGTCCAATACAAGTAAAAGTTGTGATTTTTTTCTGCCCATATTCACAATTCATTGAATTAGTTTCTCATCTGTTCTGTATAAATTGTATAAAACTAAATTTGGCATGGAATGGTTGTCAACGTCCAAAAAGTGCTAAAATATTAGAATAACTTCGAATAACACTGGCATCACTGAAGGCTTCTGGCAAAATAATTTCATAGTATTTGTAGCCTTAGTTAACACAACCCATACAGTTTTAAAATTAAAATTATTTTTCATTGAATTCTTGTCTCAGTAATTGTTTTTACTTTTTATTTCCATTTCCAGTAGTCCTATGGAAATTTATTTTATGCACTGAAGATTTCTGTTTGTAAAATGTATTTTTTTTTTTTTAAGTTGAAGAAATTAAAATTGTCAGTCTTAGAAAAAAATCTTTTACATGAATTGGTTCTTGAAGCTTAAAATGTGTAGTTATACTTGTATATGGATTTCTGAAAATATGAAATGTAATGGAAATTTATTTTTAGTTAGGTTACCAGTACTCATAACTTGCAGGTTCGGTGCAAAAATGTAACATTAAATATACCGTACCTTATTTTCATGCACATAATAATTACCCAGTGTTTAATTTTAAAAAAACTTTTGATTAGTGTAGAGGATTACTTGAGTGCAGCATTAGAAAATAAAGCTGCCTACTGGTCTAATGGCAGGTACTGGACAGGTGTGAGAGAGACATGATGAGTTCAGTGTGGTGAATGTTTAAATATATTTCAAGCCTCTCAAATAGCTTACCATTCATCCCCCCCCACACCCTTTTTTTGTGTATGTCTAAAGTGACAAATTGATTTGTAGAACACCAGCAGGATTTAATTCACCAGTCTTGTCGCAAGAACAGAAGGCCCTGATTTTTTAGCATTGCTAACCTATATTAAAAAATTCTAATACGCTTCTGAAGTATTAAACGATGACCATGAATGTTTTTTCATTAATTGTGTCAAAGTTTGTTTTAATTTATACTTGATGGTTTGAGTTGGAAAAATATCAGGAATTTAACGCAACACTTCTATAGCGGAACAGTTTGCTGAGATTGGCAAGGTGAACACACAAGAAATACAATTCAATTTGTGATTTTACACAAGTCTGTTTCAAAGTAAATACAACAAATAAATATTTTCTCACATTTAATATTGGTTCTGAAATAAAATAAACATGCATTGGATCTTTTAAACTGTTCGTTTATTTTTTTTGTCTGCAGAAGGGTTTGTGAAAAACAATTTTGGTTTGGGAAGGGAAGACGGGTTAATAGTAATAAGATTGGATGTTTTTCGTTTATTGCAAAGGATATGGTAGTGAATCTTGATTGATACATACATACCAATATGTCAATTTTTGTTGTTTGATTTAGAACAAAAATTTGTAAATGGAGTTAAAGAACGTGAAATGGTTGGTTATAATAAAGCAAAACACAGGTAAAAATATGTAGTAGGTCAAAAAATAAATAAAAATGGGAAAAGCAAAAATTAGAGCGAAAACAGAAATAATGTAAAATTTAAAATAAACATTTCCTTTTAAAAATACTTTTTGATTAATTTGCATATAAAATGGGACAATTTTTAAATTAGGTTTTATATTCATTTTTATATTATTTGATTTGTTATAAATTGAGTAAAACTTAATCTTAAATGAGTGGGTATAACAAAGTAGAAGACAAGTGAAAAATATGGAAATAAGTGTAGCAACTAGAGACTGACTGAATTTCGGATTCGGCTTTGGTTTCGGCGCCGAAAGTGAACATTTTATCACTTTCGGCCAAGTTTCGGTTTTGGCCGAAACTGAAAGTTAACTTTCGGCTTAATTTCAGCTTTGGCCGAAATAGAACAGTTAAATTTCGTTTTTTTTAGGTTTCGGCCAAAATTAACTTTAACTTTCGGCCATGCGTCGAAAGTGACTGAGGTTTTCGGCCATCTAACACTCAGCAAAAGCAATATTTAAAAACAAACTAAGCGACATTTAAGAACAAACTAAACGATCTTTAAGAACAAATTAAGCGATCCTTAAGAAACTAAACGATCTTTAAAAACAAATGGTGATCTTTAAAAACAAATAAAGCGATCTTTAAGGACAAATTAAGCGATCTTTGAGAACAAACTAAACAATATTTAACAACAAACTTAGCGACATTTAAGAATAAACTAAACGATCTTTAAAATAAACTAAGCGATCTTTAAGAACAATCTAAGCGATCTTTAATAAAAAAAACTAAACGCACTTAAAGAACAAACAAAAGCGATTTTAAAAAACGAGCTAAATAATCTTTAAGTACAAAACAAAAGATCTTTAATAGTTAACTAAATAATTTATAAGAATATACCAAGCGATCTTTAACAGAAAACTAAATGTTCTTTACGAACAAACTAAAAGATATTTAAGAACAAACTAATCGAACTTAAGGAACGAAATCAATTATCTATAACAGGGGTCTCCAAACTTTTCATCCCGAGGGCCGCATTAACTATCAAAGTAGTTCGCGGACCGACTGCACACTCGAGCAGGGTTTCTGTCTGCATTATCTCGCGTGAGGGCGCCAGCAGATTCATTGTTGGAAATAGTTTTGCTCGGGGGNCCCCCCCCCCCCCCACGAAAATCTGGTGAAACTTGCTTGCATTTTTCGATATTTGAGTCACAATGTTTTCACCCATGCCTGCAACACGGCGGGCAAAGCCCCGCCACTACATGTCATTTCATTGACTGTGAACGAAAGTAGAAAAACTAAGCATCGAATAAGATTTTGCAAAGTAATGATCGGTTAGAAAAAAATAACGCACTACTGCGCGCCTCTATTTTAATTCAGTAAAAACATAACGTCCACGTAAGCGGCGTCTGATCTTGTCAGGATACACGTAGTTTTAAGTAATTTTTTATTCCGTTTACAAAAGGTCTCCGCGGGCCGCAGTTTGGAGACCCTTGAATCTATAAGAACAAACTAAGCGATCATTATGAAAAAACCAAGCGATCTTCAACAACAAAATAAGTGATCTTTAAGAACAAACTAAACGATTTTTAATAACAAACTAAAAGATCTATAAAAAAAAACTAAATGACCTTTAAGAACAAACTGAATGATCTTTAAAAACAACAAAGTGATACTTAAGAACAAAATCAATGATCTTTAAGAACAAACTAAGCGATCTTTATGAACAAACTGAACGATCTTTTAATAACACAAACTAAGCGATCTTTCAGAAAAAACAACTTAGTTATCTTTTTTGAACAAACTAAATGAACTTTAATAACAAACTAAAAGATCTTTAAAAAAAAACTAAGCAATCTTTAAGAACAAACTAGGCGATCTTAAAAAACAAAATAAACGATTTTTAACAACAAACAAAGCGATCTTTATGGACAAATAAACCAATCTTTAAGAACAAATAAAGCGATCATTACAAAAAACTGAACGATCTTTAACAACAAACTAAGCGATCTTTAAGAACAAACTAAACGATCTTTAACAACCAGATGTTATATTAGATGTTTATTTATTTATATTCCTGATGATCAAATTTTTTAATAAAAAGAATATCAATATTTATACTTTCCCCCATCATTTTCGATGTATGCAGAATGTATACAGGAACGAATTTCAAAATATCTAAATATTTCAGTTTCGGCTTCGGTTTCGTCCGAAAGTCATTTTTAGGTTTCGGACTTTTTTCGGTTTCGAATGAAAGTCATTTTAAACTTTCGATCAATTTTCGGCTTCGGCCATTAGCAGGTTTTTGATGACCAGTCTTGTCGATGGCCTTAATTTTAAGGCTTTGCTAACCTACATAAATAATTATATAGAGAGTTATCGGAAGCATTACAAATTGCCATGGAACATTAATCAATAATTGTGTCAAAATTTCTCTTATACTTGAATGTTTTGAGATGAAAATAACAACC
>CAXITT010000407.1:713250-738267 GCA_964033795.1 Lymnaea stagnalis | reverse complement strand
TCCTTTTTTAGGTTTAGGGTGGTGCCTCCACCAACTGAGGCATGGTCAGAGGTACCACTCCACGTCCACCCCCACCACATCCACCTTCTTAGGTTTGGGTTTTCCTTTTTTAGGTTTAGGGTGGCGCCTCCACCAACTGAGGCATGGTCAGAGGTACCACCCCACCTACACCTCTACCACCCCTCCACTGCCACCACCGCCGCCGCCACCGTCACCATCTCCACCATCACCACCTCCACTGTCACCACCTCCACCGTCACCACCTCCACCGTCACCACCACCACCGTCACCACCTCCACTGCCACCCCCACCACTGCCACCCCCATCTTTACCAACACCTCCACCACCCACTTCACCAACACCTCCAACACCTCAACCTCGACCACCGCCTCCACCAACTCCACCACACCTGGCAGCAGAAGTCAGCACTTTGTGTGGAAGACGGCACTTTTACATGACGTCGGAAGAAAGTATGAAAAACTTAGGTTATATTTATTTTATACATGTTAATTGGTTTATTTATTTTTCTTATTATTTGCTAATTGGTGCATGTTTGTGGGTTTTTCCCAAGCATTTATAGGTGTATGTATGTGTATTACTTTATTGCTAATTGGTATATGTATTGTATTGACATGTCAATTGTTAGTGTTATGGCCATGTTAATTGGTTTATGTATGTGTTATTTCCATGCTAATAGGAGCAGACGGGAAGAATGAGCAGCACCGGACATCACAGTGTTAGTGTGATAGTACTGTGAGCAACGACGCAACAGGACAGAGAAGCAGCACCGGAGGTAGGTGTAAATATGTTTATATTATTCATGTTAATTGGTTTATGTTTGTGTCTTATTCTTTGCTCTTTTGTACATGTTTTTGATTTTTTTCCCAAGCTTAAAGGTGTATGTATATTTTGTTATTGCTTTATGATATATGTATCTGTGGTATTCACATGCCAACTAAAATGTGTTATTTTCATGCTAATAGGAGCCGTACCAGGAAGAAGGAGCGGCACCAGACATCACGGTGTAGACGATGGCACTGTCAGCGGACGACGACGTACATGTAAATATGTTTATTTTATACATGCTAAATGGTTTATGTATGTGTCGTGCTAATTGGTATGTTTGTGGGTTTTTCCAAAGCTTATATGTGTATGTATGTGTATTATTTTATTGCTATATGACATATGTATCTGTGGTATTCACATGCCAACTAAAATGTTATTTTCATGCTAATAGGAGCCGTACCAGGAAGAAGGAGCTGCACCAGACATCACGGTGTAGACGATGGCACTGTCAGCGGACGACGGAACTTGGAGTCGACGATGGCATTGGATGTGCGGATTATGGCACTAGGAGGGGTTATTTCTGTTAATTTGACATGTTTATATGTTATTTTTATGTTAATTTGGCATGTTTGTATGTTATTTCTATATTAAATTGGCATGTTTGTATGTTATTTCTATGTTAAATTGGCATGTTTGTATGTTATTTTTATGTTAAATTGGCATGTTAGTATATTATTTCTATGTTAAATTGGCATGTTTTATGTTATTTCTATGTTAATTAGGCATGTTTGTATGTTATTTTTATGTTAAATTGGCATGTTAGTATATTATTTCTATGTTAAATTGGCATGTTTTTATTTTACTTCTATGTTAATTTGGCATGTTTGTATGTTATTTTTATGTTAAATTGGCATGTTAGTATATTATTTCTATGTAAAATTGGCATGTTTTTATTTTACTTCTATGTTAATTTGGCATGTTTGTATGTCATTTCTTTGTTAAATTGGCATGTTTTTATGTTATTTCTATGTTAATTTGGCATGTTTGTATGTTATTTCTATGTTAAATAGGCATGTTTGTATGTTATTTCTATGTTAAATTGGCATGTTTGTATGTTATTTATATGTTAAATTGGCATGTTAGTATATTATTTCTATGTTAAATTGGCATGTTTTTTTGTTATTTCTATGTTAATTAGGCATGTTTGTATGTTATTTTTTTATGTTAAATTGGCATGTTAGTATATTATTTCTATGTTAAATTGGCATGTTTTTATTTTACTTCTATGTTAATTTGGCATGTTTGTATGTTATTTTTATGTTAAATTGGCATGTTAGTATATTATTTCTATGTAAAATTGGCATGTTTTTATTTTACTTCTATGTTAATTTGGCATGTTTGTATGTCATTTCTTTGTTAAATTGGCATGTTTTTATGTTATTTCTATGTTAATTTGGCATGTTTGTATGTTATTTTTATGCTAAATTGGCATGTTAGTATATTATTTCTATGTTAAATTGGCATGTTTTTGTTATTTCTATGTTAATTTTGCATGTTTGTATGTAATTTTTATGTTAAATTGGCATATTTGTATATTATTTCTTTGTTATATTGGCATATTGTTATGTTATTATTTCCATGTTAATTTGGCATATTTGTGTATTATTTCCATGTTAATTCGGCTTATTTGTATGTTATTTCCACGTTTATGTGGCATATTTTTGTTATTTCCATGCTAATTTGGCTTATTTGTATGTTTTCATCTTAGTTGATATGTTTGTGCTATTTCCATTCTTATTGGTATTTGTTTGTATTATTTTTATGCTTATTTGTATTATTTTTATGCTTTTAGTTTATGTATGTTATTTCCATGATATTCTTATGTGTGTGTTATTTACATGCATATTTGTGTGTTTTTTTTTTCAATGTCTATTTTTATATATGTTTGTTATTATCCTTCTATTTGATTTATGTGTTACTTTATGCTAAATGGTGACTGGAAACTGGCCTCTGGACGCTGGTGACTGGGGACTAGCGCCCAGATGCTGGGGACTTGGAACTTGATGCTTGTGTTATGTGTCTTAATTAGTATATGTATATGTTATCTCCATGTTAATTTGTATATGGATATGTTATATCCATGTTAATTAGTATATGGATATGTTATCTCCATGTTAATTAGTATATGTATATGTTATCTCCATGTTAATTAGTATATGGATATGTTATCTGCGTGTTAATTAGTATATGGATGTTATCTCCACGTTAATTAGTATATTGATATGTTATCTTCATGTTAATTAGTATATGGATATGTTATCTCCATGTTAATTAGTATATGGATATGTTATCTCCATGTTAATTTGTAAATTTGGATTAATTTCCGGCCATTTAGTATATTGTTTGTGTTTTTTCCACTTTCAAATTAATATAGGCATATGTGTTATTTCTATGCCAATAAGTATTTGTATGTGTATTATTTTCTTAATAGTATATGATTTTTTATTTCCATGACATATAATTTGCATTAATATGTATGTGTATTATTTTTACATGCTATTATTATATATAGTTTTGTTATTTCCATGTTGATTAGTATATGAATGTGTTTTGTTCATGCCAATTAGTATATGAATGTGTTTTTTTCATGCCAACTAGTATAATGTGTGTGTTATTTACATGAAAATTTGCATATTACTGTGTATAATTTCCATTCACAAAAATTATGAGTATGTTTCAATGCCAATATGTATATTTTGTGTGTGTTATTTCCATGCATTTATTAGAGTCAATTTATTTGTTTTATCTCCATGCCGATTTGTTCATAAATGAGTTAAATAGTATATAAATGTCTGGTTTTTCTATGTCACATAGTACATGTATTTGTGTTATTCTCATGCCAATTAGTATAACTATGTTTGTTATTTCTGTGCCAATTAGTATAGGTATATGTGTTAATTCCATGCCAATTAGCTTAAGTATGTCCGATATTTTGATGCCAATTAGTTCCATTTTTGTGTGAATTATTTCCCTGTTAATTAGTATATGTATGGGTTTTTTTCATGCCAATTAGTATATGAATGTATGTTATTTCCATGACAATTACTATGTATTTTGTTTTCCCCATGCCAATTAGTAAGTGTATGTTTGTTATATTTCTATGCCAATTATTATATAAATGTGTATTATTTACATGTCAAATAGTATATGAATGTGTTTTATTTACATGCAGATTAGTATGTTTTATGTTATTTTCATTCCAATTAGTTTATGTATTTGTGTTATTTCCTTGTATGTGAATGTGTGTTCATTCCATGCCAATCAGTTAGTGAATTTTTGTTATACTTATGCCAATTAGTATATGTATGAGTGTTATTCCTATGTCAATAGTGTATGTATGTATTATATTCTCATGCCAATGTGTATATGTATGTATGTTTTTATACCAATTAGTATATGCATATCTTATTTTTATGCCAATGAGTATATGACTGTTCTTTTTCATGCGAATTAGTATGTTTTTCTGCTATTTTCATGCCAATTAGTCTATGCATTGTGTTCTATTCCCATGCCAATTTGAATTAGTATGTTTTTCTGCTATTTTCATGCCAATTAGTCTATGTATTGTGTTCTATTTCCATGCCAATTAGTATGTTTTTCTGCTATTTTCATGCCAATTAGTCTATGTATTGTGTTCTATTTCCATGCCAATTAGTATGTTTTTCTGCTATTTTCATGCCAATTAGTCTATGCATTGTGTTCTATTCCCATGCCAATTAGTATGTTTTTCTGCTATTTTCATGCCAATTAGTCTATGTATTGTTTTCTATTTCCATGTCAATTAGTATTAGAATGTTTTATTTCCATGCCAATTAGGATTAAAATATTTTTGTCTTTTCATTGTCACCAGTTTAATTTATTGCATGCACATTTCACCAATATTTTAATTAGATTTTTCTATTTAATAAACGTTATTTCCTATGCCTTGTTCAAATCTGAAATTTTCGTTTCATTTGTTCCACAATGTCCAGCTGTTGTTGAATTAATAAGTGGCAGTAAATGAAATGAGAAAGTTGGGTCAAATGTTGAGGTTGTAATGTTAATGAGGAAGTATCTCCTCCTGCTGTTATGAACGAGTCATCAAGCTGTTAGATTCTTCACACAATATGTCGCCTTTCAAATCTGGGACATGACAGCTCCTAAACTTTAAGGCTTTTATTGGCCGCTTGCCATGGAGCAAACCATCTCATTCAAAGTTAACAAAACCACAAACTTTGAAAAAATTATGTCTACATTTGAGAAAAACAATCTTTCTTACTTATTCATTTTAAAGAAATTAAGATGATTTTGTAAATATTGTTTATGATGTCGGCAACTTTGCTAATCAAATAGTCAAACATTTCTCATGTTTTCTTACAAATTGTTTCAATCACAGATGACACTTACACAAAGAATACAAATATTAGCCAAGTCCTTAGTGGAAATCTCTTATTTAAAAAAGATACCCTCAAAGTTCTGATACTTAAGCTATTAATCTTACACCCCGTTGAATGCACTATTAAAATTACCAATATTTATACAAATTGATGATTGTCTGCTGGGGTGTTGACAACATCAATGTACATACATACTAACTGGGGGTGCACAGCATTAATGGAAAGCATGTCAAATTTTGGTGTTTGTATTTCGTTTACTGTCTTGACCCTTTGACCTGCTTCCATAAATGTAAATATTATTACATATTTTAAATTTATGAAAAAAAAAGAATAATATTGTTTCAGCTGGCAATTTCAAACAAAATAAACTCGTGTTTGAAACTTTAGATTCATTTAACAACAAGGCCCTTGAGACATTACAAAAAATCCACAGCCGACACTAAGTAACAAAAGAAAATGTGTTGCTTTCATGAAGACATAGCGAAAGTACTCATTAGAAGCATCCATTATATCCTATATTTTAAATAACAAACCTAGTTTAGAAGTCAAAAGAACTTGATTTTGTATCTTGGCTGCTGCTGCCCAGAAGGTACATAGAACTTGAAGAAAACATATCCACGTCTATACCTTTTAGTTTTTATAATTCCACATTTTAAAATCGAGTGATCTCACTGCTGCACCACCCCCCCCCTTTGCCCCACAATCGGGCGCCTCCCCAGATGTCAGATGTCCGAGCGAATGACCGGTTGTCCGATAGAGGAACGCCCTCCAGACATGGCGGAGGTATGGGAAATAAAGGAAAGGGGCGAACAAAGGGCAGTAAACTCCATCTTCCAGGTAGTACAAAGACTTGAAAAAGACTTAGGGACCTGAGATAAAACGAAGGCAGCTTCCCCGAGGGCTGTTAGAGGAACCCCTCTCCGGACAATTGTGTGCAGGGTTGCCAGGTCTGTTACAAAAAACAGCGGACCTTCCAAAAAAAATAGCGGAGGGGTGGGGGGGGGGTTAAGTAGTTAAAAAAAAAAAATTTAAGTCGTCCACTATTTTGTGAAAAAAAATAGTGGACATAATGTCTATTAATGTGAAAAAAGCGGACTGTCCACTCAAATAGTGTAACCTGGCAACAACCCTAACCTAATTGTGTGGAAAGCTTAGAGTCTATATCCCTTTCATGGAAAAAAATTGTTTAAAAACTACATTTCAAACAGAAATTCGAAGGGCTATTAATAATAGAAAAGTCACAAGAATTGTCACATTTATTTCCAATCGAAACACAAAACCCTACTGTCTTCACGGGTCACATTCATTTGGAGTCAATATTTAGAAAGTGCTGGATGTAAAATTGTTCTTTGTCAAATAGCACGCAGCACATGGCACATTGCACATGTTACGTGGACCATTGCGCATGAGTGACCCACTTCCACTGAAATGGAAGAGTGTGGGAAAAGAGGAGAAGATATTATAGGAACATCTGTTTTAAATTCTAGGAGAAAAATTATAACCTGAAAACTCTAAAATAATATCTATGTGTATTTAAATACCTCAAAATTTTTGTTTTGTTTAGAAATTTAATTAGTCCATGGTATTGAAAGCTCATAGTTCATATGGCAGAGGTGGAGAAAAGGAGCCTGGGGGAGTGGGCGGAATGCCTGGGAAATTTTAGGGGGCTCTGGGACTCTTTTGAACTTAATAATCACCAAAGTCGAGTAACCTCTAATTTGTAATTTATTTAGACTTCATACCCCCCCCCACCCATGTGAAACGGATTAATTTTTTTTCCCTTTTTCATCACCTCGTGTGAATGTTATGGCTAAGTTACAAATACAATCTACATGGAAACTGTAACATATCACGGATTGATAATGTAACATATCAGAGGATAGATAACATGTCACAGGATAGATAATCTAACATGTCACAGGATAGATACTTCGTTATATTAAAGGAAATATGTTACATCATATAACAGGATAAAGCCTGCATAATATAATTGGTAAAGAAATAACAGGAGTGATAGTTGTACATTATTGCCATGAGGTGCAAAAACAAAGATTTCACACAGATTTGACAATTTACTTAAATAAATTAAAATTTAACTTAAATTTCAGTCATAAATTATGACAAAAAATGATTTATTTACCTTTTTTGTCGGAATCCGGAATAGAGGTACAGTTGTCATTGATACACAGCATCCAAAGTCCCATAGTATAGCCTCCATCGAACCTCCACCCAGGCCTGGCCACGCCGCCAAAGTTCATCATGATGCCGATGCCAAGAGCAGCCAAGCCCACATTGTAGCTGGTGGTGATGCTGTCCCGAAGCACCCTTGTTCAATGAAAGTCACAGAAGAGTTATAGAGTGGGCATAGTTTGGTCATCTTAGGGTCAAACAAATGGTCCATTCAGCGTTAATACAGGGACAATTCAGATATAAGGGTATGGTTAATTTAGGGTCTATTGAATGATCAATTTAGGGTCAATTGAAAGATAAATTTAGGGTCAATTGAAAGGTCAATTTAGGGTCAATTGAATGGTCAATTTAGGGTCAATTGAATAGTAAATTTAGGGTCAATTGAATAGTAAATTTAGGGTCAAATAAATTAATTTTCTCAATTTAGGGTCACTTTAATGGTTAATTGAAAATTCAATTGAGGGCCTGTTGAATGTTCAATCTAAGGTCAATTGAATGGTTAATTGAAAATTCCCGTCTAACAGGCGCTCTAATTCTGCCGACAAGCTAATTCCATCTAACAAGTGCTTGAGTTCAGCTGATGGCAGACGATCACAGACAACGTGGTCTTCTACTCATTAAAGTAATAACCTTAACTCTGCCGGATCGCAATCACGACTACTCCCGCATCACTAACTCATTCGATAACCGAGGCACATTCAGGGGCGTATCTGAAGTGATCAATGCTGTAATCTTATGTATCTTCCAGCACATCATAAGACCACAAAGACGACTGGAACCTGAGCCCATTTTACCAAATGATTCGAAATATTAGGAATGTAAGATTTAGAGTGTAAAGTCTCATGTTCAACTAGTGTGCACCACACTAGGCTTGCTTTGCTATTTTCCATCCCTCCCTGTGGCGGTAGAGCCCATGTTAGGCTTTACCCTGACTCACCCCTTTGTTCCACAGAGACCTGACTGATGCTTTTAAATGCTTTTCTATATCGTCCATCCACCTTAACCTAGGTATGAATTTGAGCTGTTTTCCTCTGGGGTTTTTGGTGGGGCACCCTCCTCACTCCTCAGCCATTTGCCATTCTTTCCAAGTGTCCCGTCCTGCATAGACTGCCCATTTTTTAAAAAAATTTCTGCCCCTAGAGTGGCATCCTGATATAGTCAATCCAATGCCTAGGTTGGTTCGCATTCTCCCACCTGTGTTACCTGAAAATGTTTTTGCATTTAAAGGGGGGCGTGGGTCACAAGTCCCTCTTACTTTGATTTTGCAGATTACTTGCAGCAGTTTGTTGTAATTGTATTATTTGTATTTGACTCCTGTGATGTGTATTTGTCTCCTGTAATTTGTATTTGACTCCCGTGATGTGTAATTGTCTCATGTAATTTGTATTTGACTCCTGTGATGTGTGTTTGTCTCCTGTGATGTGTATTTGTCTCATGTAATTTGTATTTGACTCCTGTGATGTGTATTTGTCTCATGTTATTTGTATTTGACTCCTGTGATGTGTATGTGTCTCATGTAATTTGTATTTGACTCCTGTGATGTGTATTTGTCTCATGCAATTTGTATTTGACTCCTGTGATGTGTATTTGTCTCATGTTATTTGTATTTGACTCCTGTGATGTGTATGTGTCTCATGTAATTTGTATTTGACTCCTGTGATGTGTATTTGTCTCATGCAATTTGTATTTGACTCCTGTGATGTGTATTTGTCTCATGTTATTTGTATTTGACTCCTGTGATGTGTATGTGTCTCATGTAATTTGTATTTGACTCATGGGATTTGTATTTGACTCCTGTGATGTGTATTTGACTCCTGTGATGTGTATGTGTCTCATGTAATTTGTATTTGACTACAGTGATGTGTATTTGTCTCATGTAATTTGTATTTGACTATAGTGATGTGTATTTGTCTCATGTGGTTTGCACTTGTTTCACAACCCAAGTTTAAATATCAAGGTGAAGGTGGGGTTTCCCTTCCCTAACTCTTCATTTTTCTACAAACTTATTTAAATGACAATGGGTTATGAAATTGATGTTTTTTTCAGTAGATCTGTCTAGAATTATCAATCCAGAAAAGTTTTTTTTTTAAATTTGAACTATTGGCTCACGTGAAACTGATATTATGATTAATATATATATATATATATAAACAACGTTTTTGTGGGGGGGGGGCTGACAGAATAAGTGGGTCGTTAAAACTGCTTTCTCTAGAATCCACACACGCAACTGTTACGGGCTCCAAGACAGGTGTTTTTTTTTGGATCCTATGAAGGCATTGGAGAAATGAATGTAGCACATGTGGTGGGGAGAGTGTGGAGACGTGAAGGTGATTAGTGAGCGGGGATATAGACAGCCAGGTGGAGGGGTGATACTACGAAGGTATTGGAGAGGTGAACTATTTACCTATTTGTGAAGTGAAAGTAGTACATTAAAAACTATGATGGTATTGGTGAGGTGATTTTAAATAGACATACCGGGGAAGTGAGTGCGGGAGGAAAATTAAACTACAGGGATGCAGGTGGGTGATTTTTCATCCCTGATAATTTGGTGGATCCTGGATTTTTTTACTAAAAAAATATGTGCATTTAACATACCGGTAGTGCTACTCTTATTTTTTTTTAAAAACTCCTTTTAAAAAAGACCATCAGAAAAAAATAGCTACGCTGCAATAATCCTTTAACAAAATGTTCATTTGTATAATATCTTGGGATAGATAAGAGCTACCCCCCCCCCGACAAAAAAACCCACCAGAAAAAATAGTAATAATTATTATTATTTCTCAATTCAAATATTATAATCCTTTGTAATTTGTGAAAGCCACTCTTAGCTATATGTCATAAAAAATTTAATCTAAATTAACCTGTTAACATGTATGGGCGGGTCTCAATCCAACAGTTATACAACAACCAAGGGAGGTTATTACAAAACAAAAGCTTACATGTGTTATCTTGCTTGCAAAGACACTGTCAGTCCTGTCAGTGGAAAGAGACAAAAAGCATTCTTTGAATTTGTGAGGGGAAAATAGCATGACACATGCACCGTAACTTATGATGGAAAAAAAACATAAATGGGAACTAAACAAAACTATAAAGTTGTTAAGGTACTATGTGCAAGCTCCAAGAGTATTGTGTGCAAGCTCTTAGTGGGTTATTGTGTGCAAGCTCTTAAGGTTTTATGTGCGTTTCTGATCTTTAAACAAATGGTCACAAACCCACTCTGCCAAATAAGGTTGCTGTAGAAGACGCTCTAAATGACTACTTTATTACGGGGGCAAAACTTGACAGTTGCAGCGATAACGCTCCAGAATTATAATAATAAAGTTTATTTCAAAAACACGCTTCATCCCCAAAGGCTCGAGGCGCTGTGCAAAGTCAACCACATCTATAATTTACCACTTTTAAAACAAACGCAACACTACAAAAACTAATTACAAGCATACCAAGTCAAAGTCTTTCTAGCCATTTCAACCCTAAGCAACATAGCCAATATGCATTAAATGGAAGATATGGTAGACAATCATCCCAGAAGGTGTTTGCGAAATAGATGTGTCTTTAAATCAGTTTTAAAGGACTCCTGTGTCTGGTTGTTTCTCAGATCGACTGGAAGGGTGTTCCAAATTGTTGGACCAGCAAATGCGAAAGTGCGCTTTCCATAAGTCTCAAGGCGAACACGTGGTGTCGAGAGTTTGCCACTATCGGATGAGCGGAGTTGTCTAATGGGTACATAAGGCGTCAGCAGCTCTTTCAGATAGGACAGCACCAGGTCATGTAAGCAGTGATAGCACAACGTTGCGATTTTGTACTCTATGCGAGCACGGACCGGCAGCCAATGCAACACTCTCAGAAGTGTTTTAGCATTGCTCAGGCTGTGCTTTATAAAGTAAGTTACTTCTTGTTTTGGCTTTCAATTTGTTTTTCTTACAGCTAACTTCAAACTGCATTCATTTGTTAAATGCAGTAGTTTTGCAATCTCTTACATATATTACGCTTCTGGTATGACTCGTGGACTGCTTCCTAACAAGCTGGCTGCTTCCTAATTGACTGATTCTATTGCTGGGTCCTTCCTAATAAGCGAATTTGGGTATTGAGAGTATATTACAAATAATTCTAAATGTTTGAAAGAAAGTATGGTTAAATAATGAGTTCAAAAGCATGCAAAATATAATTCCATATAACAACGCTAAATTATTTTTAAAAAAATTAATGCAACTGCGATTGGTGTGTAATATTTTCTTTTCGGTAAATTAAATGTCTCAATTTAAGTATGGTGAAAAAACTATTTGGTTTAAAAGTGGTTGGGACACCAGAATATTTAAGATAGTTCATGGGCGTCAAAAAATAAAAAGTGTCCATTCACGTATGATAGGGGAAGAGTTTTAGCAAAAATTCAGATTCTTAGATGTGCGTTACTTGAGTTCATATCTTTTCAAGTAACTTTAGTAGATGGGAAGTTCACGCATTGCTGCCGCCAATGTTTTGCAGGCTATATCAAGTATATAATTATTTTCCTAGGGGTGCAGCATGCATTGCCACAACGACACACATGCAGGGCAGGAATTATATTCCTAAAGTTTGACATTACTGATGTCACAGTAACCCTGCATTCCATTCATTTTCTCTCCTGTAGCAGTTTTTAAAAAAGCTCTCACTGGATGAATTTTTTAAAAATTATTTATCCCTACCTACACTAGAATAACATCTTTAAAATCATTTTACAATAACAGATTATTACTGTCTGGGAACAAATCCAAATAAAAAATAATTAATATGTGTGTGTGTGTTTAAATTGACCATCTTTAATCATATTGAGAACAAAATACTTGTCCATTTGTTAAGTTACTCTAAATTTCAGCTGCGCAACCACAGAGAACAAAGTTCAGAGCCAGATTTCACAGCAGAGAAGGTGGTTGATTTTGCCAAGCTGGCTCTTCATTTCTTGGATGTTTATATGACCACTATTTTGTTTGGAGGAAAAGATTGAAAGGGTAACTAAATGTCCATTTTTAAAAACCCATTTTTAGGTACCTTTGGAAAGGGTATCTTGAACTTTTGAACTTGTAGAAAAGCAGATCATGAGGAAAATACCTATGTGAAAGCTTATCTGGAGTTCAAAACATGAGTTTGTGACAGCACATTTTTAGTTCGTGCAATGAAACCATCATCAAAAGATGTTACATTTTCCCCCCAGATGGCTTGTTGATGTGGAACAGTTATTGTCAAAGCCAGCTTTAGTGCATTATGAAGCCATTAAACTTTTCCAGGGTAATTTGACAAAGTGGACATTTCAATTTTCATTTTCCTAGCAGTTTATTTGTTAATAATTACCACTTTCAACATTATTGTAACACATATTTTAAGCAGATTATTTAACTTTATATTATAAGGGAGGGGGATGGTATGGTGTTCATATTTCCCTCTTGACCCAAAATTGTGAATAATTTTGAAATGGATTGCTAGCATGCAAGTCTGAACGTATGAGGATGGAAAAAAAATGTCAAAATTTATTTTTTGAACTGCTGTTTTCAGAATGTTTTCAAAAAGCTAGTCTTTCACATAATCACATGAATTACAGCTCAGACTCCTGCACATGTTTGGTGCAGTAATTTCTGGTTCTCAGGTACTGAAGTGTCTTTAAAAGAATCTCTTCATATTTAAAAAAAAAAAATTCGAAGTGGATGCGTACACCGCGGCGGTGTACCTAGCGAAACCATCGTCTTTGGCCTACGTAAACCGGGGCGCTGTACCTAGTGAAATCGTGGGCTTTGGCCTGGGTACACCGCGGCAAAAATGTACCAATGGCCTGGTTTTAAGATAAGCTTATTAGAGAAGATCTTGTGTGGTCAAGTGGTAGAGTGGACGCTTGGCGATAATGTAGTTCGAGATCAATGCCCAGTAGGGGATCGAGTTTTTTTACCTCCCATTTAAGTTTTAAAACATTTTGTAGCAATTTAAACAATTTAAATATATGTTTAAATATTATATTAAATACATTTTATATATTTATGTATATATAAGTGCTTCAACAAGTTGTGTCGGCCTCAACATTCTTCGTGTAGTTGATAATTTACATTTTACTTTTACGAACACCCAAAGAAAATACCAGTATATCATTAATATCATATAATTTTAATGTCATTAATGTGCATGGTCGTATTTCAACCTTGAACCATCTTGCTTTCACTATGCCTTATGCATAGGCAAAATGTACACACGATATCAAAGGTTCATTCACAACACTCAGTCGCACAGCAAATCTTTTGAAAACACCTCGATTTTAGAGACTTGCGGAGCGGTAGCAAACTGTATAGCAAAGCCATAGGCATAGGTCTGCGTTTACCCTTTTCATGACGAAATTTGTTTCCAGAATGGCATGTCATGTGCTATTCTCAGGGTAAAACATGACGTTTTCTCACAGAAACCATTGCACAATGGGCTTGGGACAGGATTTGTGCTATGTCAAAGTTTTTGTATTTGTTTTTTTTTTTTAATTGTTAAGAAATGGATCCTTGCCGGGGGTGGTGATGAGTTATGGGCAGAGGCTTAACAAAAAAGGGGGCATTCACTAAATCAATGATATTTAATTATTTTTAAAAGACTTTTAAAAATCACTGCAGTGTTTCGTATTTATCATCTTACTGCTGTTTTGTGTTGACACACGCTTGGTATCACAATGACAATGCCTCGGACAACATTAACTTCACGACTTCATGATCAATGTATTAATTAGTATGTGATTCTCTTCCCGTAGTGTATTTGTGGCGTAATTATATCTTTGTGCTAACAAAATAGATTCACTGGCTTCCCATTCATTTTTACACCACGCCCCGAGGGATCACATACAATGTTATATTTATAATGCCCCCCCCACCCAGTTGTTGTTTGGGGGGGGGGGAAGAATAATTTCAAATTAGCTACCCTTTTTAAAACCTATTAAGATTCACAATCATATGATAAAACTTACAACAATTAATAAATATGTTTGTATTTCAATATCTTCGGGGGGGGCGGGGAAAATAAAGTTGTTAACTTTAAAAATAAATCATGGTTTAACATTACACCCCCAGCCCCCTCCCTTCCAAAATATAAAAAGAAATACTTTACAAGTACTTATCCACATAAGCATGGAACTTACTCAAAATCTTCCCAAGGTAATAAACGAATTTTAAAGAAATAGTTTTCAGTTTTAACATTAAATCTACAAGTACCGGTTAGGCAAAAAAGTTAAAGACTCGCAAAGACCATAGTTTTGCTACTTTAAATCGCTGCGGTGTACGCAGGCCACAGGCCATGATTTAGCTAGGTACACCGCAGCGGTGTACGCAGGCCAAATTCAATAGTTTCACTAGGTACACAGCCACAGTGTACGTAGTGCCCGCCAAAAAAAATTATGCTTTAACAGATAAACTAGCAGATTGAAAAATCCGCTGTAGCCAAATTAAATCTAGGTAATTTTCTATTTTTAAGTGTATGTACAATTTCAGCTGCACTTTTCCTAATTATTATTAAACATATTCTTAGAAATAATAAGCCAATTTGTCGTAGGTAATTAAATTACCTATAATATAAACTCAAAACATTTGTAAAGTTAAGTTTTGTTAGGAAATTATTAATTGTTCAATTAGTATTTTCAATAGAAAAACAAAAATATATATTATATTATATTGGTAAAGATGCAGTTCAGGTGCGTATATTATTTCTGTTTGAATCTCTTTTTTTCCCGTGTAAACTTATGTTAATTCTTTATAAAAAGTATTTTAAAAGTTATATACCATCTTTTTATTGGAATACAACAACAATTTAACAAATTTTACGAGATTAAAAAAGTACATTTTTATGAATCTTTCGTGTTTTACGGAGCCGTTGTGGTAAATCAAGGATAACTCTTCTGTCTTTAAAGATACTTTATAAAAGTTGCCCAATTGGATGAATCTAGTTAAAATAAATGATGTATTTATTTTATAACTTTACTATCAACTATAACAGGAGTTGCCCGGGGCTGCATTCAGAAAAAACATCTGCTACGTCCTTTTAGTTCACATTGTTATTAAACGAAATGTCAACAACAAAACAACAAAACTATAGTCAAAAAAATAAATAATTAATTTGTCTCCTATAAAAAAACACGTCTTATGTGAACCTTTCGTTTTTCCCGTTTTCCGATGGCACCCGGAAGGATCATGATGGGATCCCGAACCCGATGTGATTCCGATAGAATCCTAGTAATGGTGGGATCACGATCCCGGTAAGAAACCGATCCCGATGAGATCCGTTTCCGGTGGTATCCCAAACTAAATGAGATCCCAATCCGGTGGGATCCCGATTCCGGTGGGATCCCGTTTCGGTGAGATTCCGATCCCGATAGGATTTTGATCCAAGTGAGATCCTGATCCCGGTGGGATCCCGATCCAGTGGGTTACCGATCCCGGTGGGATACGGTGAGATTCCGTTTCGGGTGAAATCCCGTGTCGGGTGATATTCAGATCCCGGTAATTATGGGGAGCTCACACTCACACACTTGACATACGAACCCAGCTTACAAGCCACATTGCAATTGTTATGAGCACCTTAGAGAAATTCCAGTTGTATTAACGTTATTTGTTGCCCCACAAGGTGCGCGTATAAACCAAATGCTGCACCATTAAAAATGCCTGCTGCATCAACAATTTTAGTTATTGTTTCTTGGTCGTCCTGCAATTTTAAACAAAATGATCCTACAACCAACCATACCGCAAAGCCAAAACGAGTCCGTCGTATAATATAAAAAAATAATAATCACTAGCCCTCACTTTACTCAGTGCAAATCAGTCACCATTAATAAGCGCATTTGCATACGAAAAAAGAGGAGGGGTACTCAAATTAGAGCTGACCAATCATGGACAGCGTATTAGCAGCCTTCAAGATGAGATGACTATCAAAATGACCCCCACGCTATCATTCCGATTTCCCCCATTACTGCAAATATTTTTTTTTTTTAAAGTGGACACGTGATCACACATTTGCAAGTATTCATGCACCCCACCCCACCCTCTTTCTTTTTTCAGCTTCACACCAGGTCCAGGACAATGATGACGTGTGTGTCCACTGCCTTAGTCAGTGATTCCACTTCTAATCTCCCCCCCCACCCTACTTCAAAGGACAACCCCTATATTCCGAGCGCTCTGAGAGGGAAAAAAAAAGTTGGTGGGGGGGGGGGGGGCTTGTGCGTAATGAAAAATCTAGTATTTCATTCTTTTTTTGTGAACATGTTTACAGTTTGAAAATTTCGTTTAGCATACTAACTTATAGTTAGAGGTGGCTAAAAATCTGGCATAGGGTGAAATGAAAAATACAAACAAATGGGGCTGTGTCACTTTGGTTGGGGGATGGTTAAAGACTCTTTAGTCTTTAGAAGTAAAAGAAAAGATGCGATATATATAATTCAGAATTAGTTAACTCTAACTGCCTGTATTTAATTATTAAAGAATACACGTAAGTTTACATGATACAATTTTTTAAAAATACGAAATGCGTTAGAAATAATATACGCACCTGAACTGTACTTTTACCTATTACTATTATATTTATTATATATTTATACTTACGCATAAATTTTTAATTTCTTAATCATTTAAAGCCTTGATTCAGATTGAGCGGCCCACGACGACTTTGTTTTGAATTCACTCCCTTATATGCCTTTTTAGTAACCCTGTCACTTTTTGCAGCGGTAAACATGTACAATTTAAATAACTAGTTAGGAAATTAAATCGAAACTTATTAAACATTTCGTGTTTTAAAACATTCTCCCGGTGACATATGTTTCGAATGTAAACATCCGGTCAGTAAATTAAAATCTCGAAGCAAAACGGGAACGGAATACGGAATAATATAAATATTTGACTCGATTTACCATGGTCCATGGTTTGTGGCCATAACGAAAGAAACGCCAAGCCGGCTCATGGTAGTTAACTAGCTAAAACAGGGGTGTTAAACTGAATCGCTCAGCGGGCCAAAATGCAAATTACACGTAAGGTTGCGGGCTGACCAAGATAAACATTAAAAAAAACAACATTCTATTGATGTGATTAAGATAATTCAAGTTACGTTGAAGCTTTACTGCTGTTGACTTTACTTTTACACTTTGACTTTACAGCACTCTACTCTACTCTTATAACTTATATGTTTAAGTTTAATCATATGGTCATATGTAGGCCCTATGTATATTCTACTCATAATATAGAGTATGACTCATCGGCATTCCACTCACACATACTTATGGACTTATGTTACACTGGGTTTAAGGATTCGGGCTATTGTTATTTCCACACAAAAAAAAATAGCAGAATTGTTCTTCCTCTGTTACTGAGTTAAATATGAATTTTAACACTTTATTTTTTTCAGCCTGTGTATGTTCCATTGATTTACTTTTGAGAAAACTAACAATTTAATTGACATTAATTCTTCTCATTTATTGATGGTTCATAACTCGTAGGAAAAGGTAACACAGAAATTATTTAAATATAGATACAGAAGGACAAATTCAGAGATTTGAGAAATCAGAGCAGCTCATCAGATTTTTTAAATAGTATTTATTGTTTTGGGCTTCCATTTTTGTTTTGTTATTTGACGTCTTGTCATGATAATTTTAAATATCTCTGACTAAAATGAATCAAATTAATTTAAACCTGCCACTGAGCTATTTATTTGGCGTCTCCATTTGCAGGACCAAAAAGCGTGTTGGTGGCTCATTCTGTCCTGAACTGAGAATCTTTGCCAAGCTGCTTGTGGTCTCCCATGATGCCAAGCTGCTGTTTGAGTGGAGGTTACCACTCAAACAACAGCCTGCAGGTCTACAGCCTAGGTCGACCAAAAGTTGTAAACCATGCCATCCGACATATCGGTGAGAGAGCCCTCTAAGTCAAGTAGTTAACCTAGGCGCTATGTTACATTATTTGCAATCTTGCTGGGGCACTTGCGATGAGAGTTTTACTATTTTTTGCAAGTTTAATTAGATTTACATACCAGAAGAAATGCTGTGGTCAAAAAAGTTTTGAAAAATTCGGGGTTCATTAGCATCTTGAATGTTGTGATCAGAATGAGTAACAGATATGAAACTTGTTTTGCCATGTCAGTCTGTTTTGTGTTAATTCAGTCAGATATTCTCTCAGATATTGTGACCTGTTTGGCCTTGGACAACTGTGGCAGGCATTTGGTGTCAGGATCAAGGGACACAACTTGCATGATTATAGAGATAACACAGCAGGTAATTTGAGGAAGTATTTTGAAGCTTCAGCTTGACTCATTTTTTTAAAAAAAGGGAATTGAAAACTTTTATTTTTAAAAATCTGTTTGGATGGATGGATGCTTGGATATGTGGCCGGATACTTGGATGGGTGGGTGGATGCTTGGATGGTTGCTCGGATGGGTGGGTGGGTGATTGGGTGGGTGGGTGCTTAGATGAGTGAGTGGATGCTTGGATGGATGCTTGTATGGGTGCTTGGATAGTTGCTTGGGTGGGAAGGGGTGGGTGTGTTACAAGGGTGATAACTTGTTGTTTAGTGTGTATGTCTTTAAGTTCGTTCATGGCTTTTATAAATGTACACAAGTTCAAAGATTGGCCAAATTTTGTCATGTGAAAATGTCACTGCTACAGGCTGGAGTAAGTGTGAACTTGAACCCCAAGCCACTGCAGACGTTATACGGACATGACTCAGAAATGACAGCCATTCACATATCTACAGAGCAGGATCTGTTTGTCTTAGCATTAAAGGTACCACGACAATGTTCTCCCTTGTGCTATTATTACGATGCTCTAATTCAGTGGTTTCCAACTTTTTTGACTTGTTGGGCCCTTTTTAGAATCAATATTTCTATGGTTGAGCCTAGTAGGCCTACGCTGTTTCAACTACAGTTTCATTTAACTTTTATTTATTTATTTTGTTGAGCAGCCTCTGAAATTTGTACAGTTAGTACTTAGGGCTCTGCTGAGCATAGATGCCACAATAAACTCAACATAGTTACTTCAATAAATTCAATATAGTTACTTCAATGAACTCAACATAGTTACTTCAATAACATTACATCAATAAACTCAAAATAGGTTACTTCAATAAACTCAGCACAATTTCTTTGAATTTTCAAGACCTTTTCATATTTTCCCAGGATGGAACGGTCATTCTCCACACTGTACTGAAAGGTATACCATGATCTTGAGAGCACCATCGCAGCTTGGCTAGACACTGGACATCCCTCTGATATCTGTCTCGGACACTGGTCAGATTGTGCTGTACTGCTGGAGATGGAGAAGCAGGTAGGGGAGGGAAGAGAGAGACAGCAGGTTGGTGCTTAATAGTGTGCTTGTGAATGACCACCGGAGGGAAACTTTTCCAGAAACAAATACATTTGTTTCTACTTGTTTTGATGCCAAGAAATACTTTGCCTTCTATATGTATTTACTTGTTTGGTTCCAGGAAAATCTTTGCCTTCCATAATTTATCTGTTCCAAGAATGAATCAGTGTTCTTTATGTGTTTACTTGTTTATTTCCAGGAAAGACTTTGCCTCCATTTGTATTCAGTCAATGGCAAACATTTGTTCAGTGAACCACTCAAGTACAGCCTGGGAGACTTGTGCATGTCTGGGGATCATCTAATCCTGGGCAACATGGCGGGTCAACTCGTTGTTATGGAGATCTTTGGGTAAGTGGGTCAAGTGATTATAATGGAGATCTTTGCTTAAGTGGGTCAAGCCATTATATTGGACAACTCTTGGTAAGTGGGTCGGTGCAGGTGAGCTCATTATTAAGGGAAGGGGACTTATTTAGGTAAGTGGGTCAATGCAGCTTAACTCATTGGCTCTGCTTTTACCTTTTGGCTGCGGTAGGTAACTTGTTTTAAACGAACCACATTAATCTGTTCAAAGGAGAAATAAAAAAAAAGGATTTGTTTATTTCTTTTATGTGCTGATAAATTAATTAAGTGATCAATTTACTAATTAATGAAAATGAGCAATTTGAAAGGTCATGTTAAGTGATCAGTTTGAAAGGTCCATTTAAGTGATCAATTTGAAAGGTCCAGTTAATTGATAACTTTGAACGATCCAGTTAAATTATCAATTTGAAAGGTCCAGTTAAGTGATCAATTTGAAAGGTCCAGTTAATTGATCAATTTGAAATATTCAGTTAAGTGATCAGTTTGAAAGGTCCAGTTAAGTGATCAATTTGAAAGGTCCAGTTAATTGATCAATTTGCAAGGTCAGTTAAGTGATCATTTTGAAAGGTCCAGTTAATTGATCAATTTGAAAGTTCCAGTTAAGTGATCAATTTTAAGTGATCAATTTGAAAGGTCCAGTTAATTTATCGATTTGTAAGGTCCAGTTTATTTGGTCAATTTGAAAGATCCAGTTTAGTGATCAATTTGAAAGGTTCAGTTTAGTGATCAATTTGAAAGATCCATTTAAGTGATCAATTGGAAAGGCCCAGTTAAGTGATCAATTTGAAAGGACCAGTTAAGTGATCAATTTGAAAGGCCCAATTAAGTGATCAATTTGAAAGGACCAGTAAAGTGATCAATTTGAAAGGTCGGGCTAAGTGATCAATTTGAAGTTGCAAATTTAAGTCATATGTTGCAGTAGTCAGTTTAAATACTATGTCATTTTTTTTGTCTCCCATCAGGTTGAGACCTATCACACCCATGGAACTCTTGGTGCCCATTCAGTGTGTCATTATATCCAATGGCAGCAGTCATATCCTTGCTGAGCTAAAGGATGGGAAGCCTATCATTGTGGGCAACAAGGAGAAGTGAGATTACCGGAGGCTGGTCTCATGGCAGACATCTTGGGGAAGTGAGATTACCGGAGGCTGGTCTTGTGGTGGACATCTTGGGGAAGTGAGATTACCGGAGGCTGGTCTCATGGCAGACATCTTGGAATAGAGGCTTAATTTGTACGGTTGCACAGGGAAGTGAGCACTATACAATTCTGTTGTAAAACATGTGATTTTATATCATAAGTGATTTAAAGAAGGATTTACAAACTTTTAGTGTGCTGTGAGAGTAAGCTGTAGATAAACCAAGAAGCTGGAAATATTTTGGTTCAACTTCTACTATTATCATTATTATTTTTAATTATGATTTTGCTGCTAAATCTGTACATAGATGATTTCTTGTTGACTGTCCTAACGCCATGGTAAAAAAACTTGCAGTACAACCACTGAGTTAAAATATCCTGGTGAAAATACTGTTATAACCACTGCAGTACATACATTGTGGTACAAACACAGATGGTACAAACACCATGATAAAGACAGTGGTATAACCACTGCAGTACATACATTGTGGTATAAACACAGGGGTACAAGTACAAACACCATGTTAAAAACACTGTCATAACCACTGAAGTACATACATTGTGGTGCAAACACCTGGGTACAAACACTAAGATACAAATACCATGTTAAAAAAACACTGCATTATGAACACCACTTGATGGAGTGTTGACCCTAGTCAAGTCAGCTTTGTAAAAGCACATTTTAAAGCTGCAATTTGTGTATGTGGTTTGAGCTTGCTGTTAAAATTATTTCCTTGGACATTACACTGCAGCATGAATTGTATAAAACTATAGCGGTATCTAAAATTGCATGCGTTTGTGATTCAGTTTTTGTGTACACACGTGACACTAAATGTGTTGAAATTTCTCTGTGGGTGAGAGCATGCAAACAAATTAAGAATTATTTGTTACCATGAAATTTTTGGCGTATGATCCTGATTAAAAGAGTCAATAAATTGTAACCACCTCATAAAATTATAACCAACCTCAGGAGTTACTTTTAACTCATACACAAATTACTTTTGTTCTGCCTCGGGCAATGGAAATGGCAGAGGCACAAAAGGCTTTTTTCTCCAAAATGAAGTGCTACAGGTTTATTAGGATTCCCATGAAAACAAATTTAATCTACATTGGTTGTAAATATGTTGGCAAAATAATAATTAAAAAAATAATGCAGCATAGTAGGGTTGAGGTGAAGAAAAAAAAATCAAGTTTTCCAGTGATTCACAGACTTTCTTTTTCTCCTGTATACCATTTACATTTTGAGAACTGGGAAAGAGCATGGTCGCCTGCGAAAATATTTGAGATCCATTTAACTGCTCATGTGCAGTGCAATTCTATTTTTTATTTCACAGACACATCTGTAGATTAATTGGAGCAGCGTCCCTCACCATCAATCCATGGATTGCCATCCTGGGGCCTTGGCAGCAATATTTATTTTCTTGTGCAATTATTTTATACTTTTAGAACAAGCATTCCAAGTTTTAACCAATATTGTTTCGTTGAAATATTCAAGTGTTGTCCCTCCACTTATAATGAATATTCCAAGTTTCTTTTTTTTTTTTATGTACATCAATACAATACGGTTTACAATGCCATCTATTATAACTGAGGTTCAGCTGATTTTTATTGTCAACTCATAGATTTTGTTCTTTGCCCATTTTTGATGGAATGTTATTTAAGGTGACAGTGGTGGTTATTTGTTATTCTTTATAAAGTGGAAGAAAAACAAATTGACTTGTGTATCTTGTAAATAAATATTTTAAAAAAAAAGTTTTAAAACCCATGAAGTGTTCGTTTTTTTTAACCAAATGTTACAAGTGATTATGGCAACACAACTAGTATGGGGTAAACCCTATATGTTTTTAAGGATGCCCTGTCTGCCATTGAGGCGGGCACTGTTTGAGTGATCGTCTCACCAGTTTTGCCACAGAGCACAGTGCCAACCATCATATATATGCAATGAATGCATGTGCACAGGATAAAGGGGATAATTGACATATTCAACTCGGGCTCTAACCCAGTTTCATTATCTGACTCTGCTGCGTGAGCGATATGTGAAAATGCTTAAGACAAAGTAATTAATTGAAATGACCCCCAGCAGGACAATGACAAGGGACCATCTGACAATATTTATGTTTTCTATCAACAAAAACTCAATATTCAAGCGTTCTGTTTACCAGTAAAGTATTTTGTTTTTCTTTGTTAAGCCAAACAGCTACATTCAAGTATAATGCAATCGATGTTATAACTAATGTATCTAATGTTTCAAAGTATTTAAAGCTTATTTTTTCTGGGGGGGGGGGAGGGGGGTATCGGTATCGAACGACCCTTTCGCAGGGTCCGCCTAAGACCGTCAGAAAACACATATACTCTTCAGTATTGAAGCAGTAACAAAAATAATTTTAAGGTTTGGAATCACCACAACATGAACTGTATTAAAGGGTCACGGCATTAGTAAGGTTGAAAACCACTGATCTAAATGTAATGTGGAAATTTTAAGGAGGATCAGACAAACAATATTAGATTGCATACAATAATGTTTGAATGTTTCACTTATATATAAACATTTCAATGTCTCATAACTAGAAGCACCAGGGCTACCCAATTATGTCTCATAACTAGGAGCGCCAGGGCTACCCAATCATGTCTCACAACTAGGAGCGCCAGGGCTACCCAATTATGTCTCATAACTAGGAGCGCAGGCTACCCAATTATGTCTCATAACTTGGAGCGTCAGGGCTACTCAATTATGTCTCATAACTAGGAGCGTCAGGGCTACTCAATTATGTCTCATAACTGGGAGCGTCAGGGCTACTCAATTTAGGGCTACCCAATTATGTCTCATAACTAGGAGCGCAAGCTACCCAATTATGTCTCATAACTTGGAGCGTCAGGGCTACTCAATTATGTCTCATAACTAGGAGCGTCAGGGCTACTCAATTATGTCTCATAACTGGGAGCGTCAGGGCTACTCAATTATGTCTCATAACTAGGAGCACCAGAGCTACCCAATTATGTCTCATAACTAGGAGCACCAGGGCTACCCAGTTAATTCTCATAACTAGGAGCGCCAGGGCTACCCAATTATGTGTGATAACTAGGAGCGCCAGGGCTACCCAATTATGTCTCATAACTAGGAGCGCCAGGGCTACCCAATTATGTCTCATAACTACATAAAATAAAAACATGGAATTCAAATCTACTCAAAACTACAACTCTTGACTTTGATACAATCAAATAATTTCCTGGGGAGCCATCTCCCCAGACCCCTCCTCCGATCAAGATTCATCAGCGCCCTCAATTTCCGCCCTACTTACCGATGAAAATGATCCCGATTTCGGTATCGCTAGATACACCGCCTAGTGACGCAGCTACCATTAGTGGCGCCATGGGGGGCCGGGCAAATAGTTTTGCTGTCCTCCCTTTTCCAATTCAAACTCAGCAGTTGTCCGAAAATACCACACCTGCATATAAAGAAAAAGTGACACCTCGGTGGACCACCCCATCCACCTTATTTCGACGCCACTAGCAGGTGCGTATCTACATTGCTTGGTGTCATGGGACACCTCAGTGGACCACCCCATCCACCTTATTTCGACGCCACTAGCAGGTGCGTATCTACAGTGTTTGGTGTCATGGGACACCTCGGTGGACCACCCCATCCACCTTATTTTGACGCCACTAGCAGGTGCGTATCTACAGTGTTTGGTGTCATGGGACACGATTCATTTTTACGCTACCCTCCACCCCCCCCCCAACTCTGTAACTGATTATTTTCAACCATTAAAGGCCATCAAAGCCCC
>CAXITT010000407.1:681855-713189 GCA_964033795.1 Lymnaea stagnalis | reverse complement strand
AAAATTTGAAGGCCCCCCCCCCCGCCCCGGAAAAAAGTTCTGGCAGAAACACTGATCCGGATTACTGGTCCCTGGACAGATCTTGAAATTGACTGCATTTAATTGAGTATAAAACCACATGTTTTTATTTTATAATATATTATTGATTGCAAAAGTTCTAAAATCTTTGATATTATATCTGTGTAATGGGTGCCCCCAACGGCGAATATTATTTTTTTTTTTAGACATTTGTGGGTGCCCGCAAAATTTGGCTTTCTTTGGGGCCTGAAAATCCTCAGCACAGCCGTCACTGGCAATGGTTAAAATTCACGTGGAAGAGGTCTATTGATTTAAGAAAAAGTTAATTTACACCATTCTGCCATTTATTGAAGCTGAAAAAAATGTTTTAATTCAAAAGCTAGGGGCAGATAACCATTCACAGTTTGGGGCTGCCAGTAATGCTCTGTTTACCTCCCATGGAAAACCCCCAAAACACGAACGTGATATAAAGATAGCCGCTGGGGGGGTGGGGGGGGGGTGGGGGGGGGCTTGAAAGTCGTGCGATTTTGAAAACACGAACATGATAACCTGGCAAGCAATCACTGCAGACAGACGAGCTATCACTGCAGACAGACGAGCAATCACTGCAGACAGACGCTTTTGGAAGGACCACCGCTAAACCGCGCGGCTGTGTGGCTAGCGGGATTTGGGGGGAGGGTCGGGCTTAAATTTCAATGGAAAACAAACATTATTTTACGTCAACAGTCTACTCTCTATAATAGGAGAGATAGATAGGACATTTCGGGCGTTGCCTGTTATGACTTTGGAAAAAAACAAAAAACGTTGTCATCTGTAATGTTTTGTATTTATAAGCGAGGTGACAACTGCTGGTTTCTGCAGAGGGGCAACAGCAGCCATGCAAGATGCAAGAGAACGAGCCTAAAGTATATTAAACTCATATATATAGTCAGTTACGCTCAATGTTCCCTCTAAGGTTTGTTGGTTCGTGTGCAAAATCGTACAGTTGTGTGCAAAGTTTTACAGCTCCATTTTTTTTGTGCGCAAAATTTTACTGCCCACTCACTTGCATGGAAATTTGCTGTGCTGCACTCAAAACTACTGCGCGTCGTCTGTGAGATAGCTGCGCGGCCGCGCAGCTTTAAAGGGAACATTGGTTACGGTGAAGACGAGTTTTTTTTAGTGTATGTTTTCTTTCTGAGTAACATACACATATTTATATTATATTCTAAGCATACTATTTCAAATTGTATCACAGCGTCTCGTGTTCCATAAGCTTTATCAAGTGAATTCAAGTACCATTGACGAACCGGATGAACTGGCGTCACGAGCCGGATCCTGCTCACGGGACATAGTTTGGTGATCCCCTATTACTAAGAGATGTATTACCCGTGAAAAATGTGACTTGAGCTTTCATCTATAAAATAATTTATCTACCAGGTAACCCAAAGAGGGTTACGACCCACCGGTTGAGAACCGCTGTACTAGATGCAACAAAAGTAAGTGTGGCACTAGCATGGCACCAATCGTGTGTTCAACTCTTATTCTTATAAATCCTTTAAACTTTGGATAATTACGTAATAGAATTATAGACCTGCTCTAGAAAGTAAAAACACCAACTTTTCATTTCAAATAATGTATGTAATAAAATGTTTTGCACTAAAGTCTAAAGGAATGAATTTTTTCACAAACTGTGCATTCTTTAATCTTATAAATTTTATAACTTTCTGTGTTACTTCCATGTTAAAACTTCGATCCGAAAAATCTTTTCTACAATATTATTTCAAAATTATAAAAAATGATCAAAATAAAAGCTATTGCTGTATCGATGTCAGTATTGAAATATAATGTTACCTTTAAAACTTCGTATCTTACACCAGTATTGTAATATTGGGTCTCGATTCGTAACTTCGGTATTTCCATTTATTTATGAATGTATGCTTTAAATGTTACTTTTTTGTTACAATATATTGTCTAAAATAGTTTACAATGTAACTTCGGTATTGAAATATTATTTCCGAATGATAGATTTCAATTTAACATCTGTATAATGTCTTGATGACAGCTTTCAGTGTAACTTACGTTACAATATTTAGATTTTAATATAACATCTGTAGAGCAATGTAATGTCCTGATGACAGCTTTTTTTTTACTATATGATGTCTCAAAGGATGGCTATAAGTGTAACTTCAGTATATTAGATTTCACTGTTCAGCCAAGCTTGGCTTACTTCCTAACATTTGCAGCACAAAGGCGGCGTAAGTGAGTCCTTTATTCGGGACCCGGCAAATCATGGGGAGCAAGAGGAAGGTGGCGACCAAGTCAAAGGCGAATCCATTGAATATAATACCCAGTGTGGATGACGCCTTAAACACTATTACGCCGACTGAAAAATGAAGAGTGGAGAGTGTGGGAGAAGAAGATAAGATATTATAGGAACATCTGTTTTAAATTATAGACGAAAAATATCACCTGAAAACTCTAAAATAGTATCTATATGTATTTAAATATCTCAAAAATGTTGTTTATTTTAGAAATTTAAATTAGTCCATGGTATTGAAGGCTCATAGTTCTTACGGCAACTACCTGAACGGCATCTTCTCAGAGGAAGATACTACCGCCAAGAACAAGCGGTTCTGGAGCTATGTCAAGCATCAAAGGTCAACAAACATCGGAGTTTCCCCCCTGAGATGGGAAGGCAAGTTGACGTCTGAACCCAAAGAACAGGCGGACATACTCAATCAACAGTTCCAGTCGGTCTTTGGGGATGGTAGAGAGTACTCAGAAGTTGAGTTCCTGCTGAAGACCAAGATGATGAGCACAGCCTATCCCACCATGGAAGATATCAAGATCTCAGAGAAGGGTGTGCTGGAACTTCTTAAAACCATTAACCCCTTCAAGGCATGTGGTCCTGACAACATCAAGCCACGAGTGCTAAAAGAATTGGCCGAAGAAATCGCTCCTGCATTAACAATCCTTTTCCAATCGTCGCTATTCACAGGCAAAGTTCCAACTGACTGGAGAACAGCGTATGTCACTCCGATCTACAAAAAAGGAGAACATTACGACCCAGCCAATTACCGCCCTGTATCCCTCACTAGCGTAGTATGTAAACTATTGGAACACATAATCGTAAGCGCGGTCATGAATCACCTGGAGAGAAATAATATACTCAATGACTGTCAGCATGGCTTTCGAGTCAACAGATCATGCGAGACCCAACTCCTTGAATTTGCTGAAGAGTTGACGACCAACTTGGAGAACAGCAAGCAGACTGATGTGCTTGTGCTGGACTTTTCAAAAGCGTTTGACCGTGTCAACCATAGCTTGCTATTGCACAAACTGCATAGATATGGGATCCAAGGCACTACCAAAACATGGATCTCTAGCTTCCTCAGCGACCGATGCCAGGCAGTAGTGGTAGATGGCAAAACCTCCTCCTTTGTCAGTGTTAAGTCAGGGGTCCCCCAGGGCTCAGTGCTAGGCCCTTGTTTGTTCCTAGCATATATCAATGATCTGCCCGAGAAGCTGACCTCTCAAGCAAGACTGTTCGCAGACGACACGGCGGTATATAGGACAATGGTCAACAGCTCTGACCAGAGCCAGCTTCAACAAGACCTCAATCGGTTAGCTGAGTGGGAGATAAGCTGGGACATGGAATTTCATCCCGTCAAGTGCCAAACCCTGTCAGTCTCCAGAAGCAGGTTCCCTCTAAACCACTCTTACGAACTGCATGGCCATATTCTTGAGCCAGTTTCCTCCGTTAAGTACTTGGGTGTTACCATCCAAAGAGAGGTCCGCTGGGACGAGCACATTAACAGTGTGTGCAACCGGGCAAACAAGACCCTGGGGTTCCTAAGGCGCAATCTGAAGATCGGCAACTCAAGCGTGAAAGAAAAAGCCTATAAAGCCTTTGTCCGACCTATCTTAGAGTATGCTTCTACAGTCTGGGACCCATTTACCCAGAAAAGCATAGACAGGTTGGAGGCGGTCCAGCGACGGGCAGCACGCTTTGTCATGAACCGCTACAGAAGCACCTCGAGTGTTGGCAGCATGCTGGAAACACTGGGCTGGTCGACATTGGAAGAACGACGACGACTATCCAGGCTCACCATGTTGTACAAGATAACAAATGGACTGGTGCACTGCTCCGGAATCAAACAGAAACTCGTTAATCTTCCCCCCAGACTGCGACGAAGTCACGACAAACAGTTCCGGCTGGTAAAAACAAGAACGAAGTACAGAAGCTCCTCATTCCTGCCGAAGACAATAGGGGACTGGAACAAGCTTCCAAAAGCAACAGTTGAGGCGGCTACACTCGATACATTTGTGTCTATTGCCTCCTGTATTCCAACCCCCAGTTCATAACACCACTGCTGAGTCGCCCTTGCAACCAGTGAAGTATCCCATTGAAACCCATGGACAATAACATCGCAAACCTCTCTGAAACATAGGAGCCAGAATGATCAATTCATTGATCGTGGGCCCTTAAAATAAAGAAGAAGAAGAAGAAGAGAAAAAAAAAGGGGGGGGGTGGGCGGAATGCTTGGGAAATTTTGAACTTAATAATCACTAAAGTCGAGTAACCTCTGATTTATTTAGACTTCACAGCCCCCAAGTGAAACTGATTATTTGTTTCTTCTTATTCATCTCCTCGTGCGAATGTGAAGTCTGAGTTACAATACACTCTACTGGGAAACTGTAACATATCACATGATAGATAATCTAACATGTCACAGAATAGATAATCTAACATGTCACAGGATAGATAATCTAACATATCACAGGATAGATAATCTAACATGTCACAGGATAGATAATCTAACATGTCACAGGATAGATATTTCGTTATATTTTAAGGAAATATATTACATCATATAACAGGATAAAGCATGCATAATATAATTGGTAAAGAAATGAGAGGAGAGATAGTTGTTCATTGTTGTCATGAGGTTGCAAACAAAGATATCACATAGATTTGACAATTTACTTTGATAAATTAAAATTTAACATAAGTTTCAGTCATAAATTATGTTAAAAAATCATTGGTTTACCTTTTTATCTGAGTCCGGCATAGCATCACAATCGTCATTGATACACAGCATCCAAAGTCCCATAGTATAGCCTCCATCGAACCTCCACCCAGGCCTGGCCACGCCTCCAAAGTTCATCATGATGCCGATGCCAAGAGCAGCCAAGCCCACATTGTAGCTGGTGGTGATGCTGTCCCGAAGCACCGTTGTTCAATGAAAGTCACAGAAGAGTTTTAGAGTGGGTATAGTTTGTTCGTCTTAGGGTAAATCAAATGGTCCCATCAGAGTTAATACAGAGACAATTCAGGTATAAGGGTATGGTTTATTTAGGGTCTATTGAATGATCTATTCAGGTTCAATTGTATCGTCAATTAAGGGTCAATGGAATAGTAAATTTAGAAATAATCAAGCAAACCTTAATGTTTTTTTTAATTTTTTTTTTTTTTTACGAATGATGAGCAGGATGAATATTGATTAACTTAAATTTATCTATCAAATCCAGCTGCAGGTAGTGTGTCAATCATCGGTATAAAGGTTTGTTAGTGAGCACACTTGGTGTAGAGATTAAGTGCGCAGCTGCGGCTATGTAGTTTGTATTGATGACGCATTTGGGTATGAGAGACGACGTATTTGTTGTTATGGATTTTAGCAGTTGTTAAGCAGGGAGAGAATTGAATGAAGTTGGCGCGGTAGGCAGTGCTGTGAATATAGAAACTTATAAAATATTCATTGACATTCGGTGCAGAATAAAGCCCTTTAGTTCAAAATAAAGCCAGTCATTTTGAGCACATTGACGGATCTAAACTTGACATCGCTGTTTATCAGTATGCCTCCTACCAGTATGCCTCCTACCAGTATGCCTCCTATCAGTATGCCTCCTATCAGTATGCCTCCTATCAGTATGCCTCCTATCAGTATGCCTCCTATCAGTATGCCTCCTATCAGTATGCCTCCTATCAGTATGCCTCCTATCAGTATGCCTCCTATCAGTATGTATGCCTCCTACCAGTATGCCTCCTATCAGTATGCCTCCTATCCGTATGCCTCCTACCAGTATGCCTCCTACCAGTAACTCCTATCAGTATGACTCCTATCAGTATGCCTCCTATCAGTATGCCTCCTACCAGTATGCCTCCTACCAGTATGCCTCCTATCAGTATGCCTCCTATCAGTATGCCTCCTACCAGCAAGCGGCAACTGCTGAAAAAATTACAGAAAATTAAACAAGCCATATATAAAATTTCATATCTGGCAATTAAAAATTGACAAAACATACATACAAGTAACGCACTTTATAAGAATCCCCCTTAGTGCTCTCCCGTCACTAAGATTTGGAACCGCAAACTAGTTCCAAGCACCTGAACTATATTAATATTCTAATGACCCAACAACCTGTATTATGCACCAAACGCAATTGCGATATTTTTCAGAATCTCATTTTCCTCATTTAATGAGTATATTGATTCGTGAAATAATGTTTCCTTTATTTTCTCCTCGATAAAAAAAGAAAAACTTATTTTGAGGGTTGGGGTGGGGGGGGGGCTGCCATGAATCTATGTGCCAAGGTTTAGATCAGTAATGTAACGGAAAGTGGCTCAATTAGCCGTCCGAAGATTTTTGCCAGCCAGGCACGAACAAAAGGGAAGTTTCTATCAAGGATTTTTTTTTTAAACACTTAATCCCAAGTCCTACGACGCATTGGAGCGCGGCCAAGTTAGCGGATTGTGAAGCCAATGTTGCAAGTCACCGACAACATCAGATAAGCTACAAGCAGAATGTGAAGCCAATGTTACAAGTCACCGACAACATCAGATAAGCTACAAGCGGAATGAGAAGCCAATGTCGTAAGTCACCGGCAACATCAGATAAGCTACAAGCAGAATGTGAAGCCAATGTTGTAAGTCACCGGCAACATCAGATAAGCTACAAGCGGAATGGGAAGCCAATGTTGTAAGTCACCGAAACATCAGATAAGCTACAAGCAGAATGTGAAGCCAATGTTGTAATTCACCGGCAACATTAGATAAGCTACAAGCAAAATGTGGAGTCCATGCTGTAAGTCATCGGTAACATCAGATAAGCTACAAGCAGAATATGGAGCCAATGCTGTAAGTCAACGGCAACATCAGATAAGCTACAAGCAGAATGTGGAGCGAATGCTGTAAGTCACCGACACACATCAAAGAAGCTACAAGCAGAATGTGAAGCCAATGCTGTAAGTAATCGGCACATCAGATAAGCTACAAGCAGATTGTCGAGCCAATGCCGTAAGTAACGAGAACATCAGATGGGCTACAAGTAGAATGTGGAGCCATTGCTGAAAGTCACCGGCAACATCAGATAAGCTACAAGCAGAATGTGGAGCGAATGCTGTAAGTCACCGACAATATCAGATAAGCTGCAAGTAGATTGTCTAGCCAATGCTGTAAGTCACCCCAACATCAGATAAGCTACAAGCAGAATGTGGAGCCCATGCTGTAAGTCACCGGCAACATCAGATAAGCTACAAGCAGAATGTGGAGCGAATGCTGTAAGTCACCGGCAACATCAGATAAGCTACAAGCAGAATGTGAAGCCAATGCTGTAAGTCAAAGGCAACATCAGATAAGCTACAAGCAGAATATGAAGCTAATGCAGAAAGTCACCAGCAACATCAGATAATCTACAAGCAGAATGTGGAGCCAATGCTGTAAGTCACCGGCAAATCAGAGAAGCTACAAGCAGAATGTTGAGCCAATGCTGTAAGTCCCCAACAACATCAGATAAGCTACAAGTAGATTGTCTAGCCAATGCTGTAAGTCACGACAACATCAGATAAGCTACAAGTAGAATGTGGAGCCAAGGCTGTAAGTCACCAGCAACATCAGATAGAACGTGCAACAAGCGCTGAAAGACAAAGAATAGCGCGCCAACATCAGAGACGACGCATGAGTAGAGAAGCTCGATCCCGAAACAGCTCTTTGCTTCCCGAGAAATGCAATGAAGACGAAATTGAAGAAAGTTGTCTTGGCGAAATGGACGCTTAATTTACATTTTTTAATGCCAAACATTTGAAAAATGAATTAATGTCAAAGTGCTGCCATGAAGCGACAAGTTCATTGGAAAATACACGAACGCAACCCGTCGTTAAACATTAATTGAATGATTGTGAATGATTGAATGATTGTGTACAAAATTGTAACCATTTTAAATTTAAAAATAAGATCCTACAACAGCGCAATGACCTTTGCATCAATGGGAGCACAAGTTAACCAAACAGAAACTAGAGATTCGGGTCCTTTGTTACAGAAACCATGGGCAAATATAGCACGCTACATTTGCATTACACCCACACCACCCCAAGGTATGCATAACTGTACATTATGTCGTCGTCCGAAGATGTAAAAGTAGAATGAACTATCAATGAAACAATTGATGTATTCGTGTCGTAAAGAGAACCTTCAAAAATTATTTTGATACATCAATTAGCGTAAAGACTTGTAACTCAATAAAAAGCTTTAAATACCTTTTCAAATACGTTTACAGGCGACAGGGCTGTGAATTTTCCAATTCCTTAATATTCCCGCACAAAACAGGAAGCTACTATTAATTAAATGGGACGAAGTCAAAAGTTACTTGGAGATCTGCTGATATGTAAGTGCACCTGAATCATGCTGGAGACTGAGGGAAAATGCAATGCACCCCCAAACTGATCTACCTTGAGGAAAAGAATACAATTTAAGGCAACTTAAAAAAGTCCACATAGTTTACATTAAAAAATGTGGTCTTTAAATGTGTTTTTTCTCAATAATTAAACTTCCTTATAGTCAGTGAGTGGCTTATCCATGTGTGTTAATAAAAATGCTTGCCTTTCGGGCGTAGAACGGATATTTCAGCTAGTATTGAAATAACAATTTAGCCCAAACATTGACAGGTTCAACAAGATATTGAGCACCAGAAAGAGGTGTCGAGTGAAGAGACCAGCAATGAGTTAATCGTATGTAAACAACTTGTAAATTTGGATACATGTGATGTGTTCTAGGGACAGTGAACTTCTTTCAGATAGATGGAATTTATGAGGAAAGTCTTTCTAGGTTCAATGAATTTCTTTCTAATGTGAGGGATTAAAAAGTAATTTACGGTTGTTATATAATTTATTTTAAACAAGTAGGGTAAAAGAAAATGTTGACTGTGGTGAGGGCTGAATTTATTGCAAAATAGACTCGTTGACGCCCTTTCGCTTTTATAATATAGTTACAGCGCTACTTAGAAATATTTACAATATATATCATCATACCGTAAGGCCGAGCAAAGCAAATAAGCTTTACGTCAATGACAATGTCCTTAATGTGATCAAACAACATGCATTAATTCTTAGCGAAGAAATTTCTCATTATTTTCATGATCTACAAGAATTTGAAAAAAAAATGCTATGGCGATATCAACAACCCATTTGAACTCTCCATTAGTGATCTCCCTTAGGAGGACAATTTAATTCATGAGCATTTTATTGATTTGGTAAGTGATGGGTGTGTAAAAAAAAAAATGTCCGTGAATTGGGGTGCAGTGATTTTTGGCTCGAAATGGCGCATTCCTATCCCTGTGTTGTAAAGATGGCTCAAGGGCGCATTCCTATCCCTGCGTTGTAAAGATGGCTCTCAAATGGATGATTTCATTTGCAACCACCTATGAGTGTGAGACGGCTTTTTTCTAACATACTTGATATCAAAACAAAATCCTTCAACAAATTAGACGCAAACAATAACATAAGAGTTGCACTGGCCAAAACAAAGCCAAACCTTGAAGAACTGGTTACGGCAAAGATGCAACATTCCCATTCAATTTACATTTGCTGACTAAGTTTCACCACTTTCTGAATAAATAATTGTTTGTCAAAAATGTCCTGGTGACAGTAGCCTATGTGTTAATTGCAGTGTGTTGTAAAGGGTCCGCGTGAATTAAAAAAAAAATAATTTAAAGCAGGCCTGCACAACAAAGTTCCCGCGGGCAACATGGCAGCGCCCCCCCCCCCACACCCACTTTGCGACCCGCGAAGTTACGAAATATTCTTTATTTTTATTATTTTCTTAAAAGCTTCCCCCCCCCCCCACGGGTGGAGGGCGACGAAAGATTAAATGGCAAAGATGACGTCATGGTGTCTGCTATTGATCCAAAATGAACGGAAACGCGTTTTACAATTTTTTAGATATTTTCATCCTATGACTTTAACATTCTAATGAACGTAGCTAGAAATATTTAAACATAAGATATGTAAACATAAGATATTTAAACATAAGATATTAAACATCAGATAATATTTAAACATAAAATATTTAAACATAAGATATTTTAACATAGGATATTTTTACATAAGATATTTTAACATAAGATTTTTAAACATAAGTTTTTTAAACTTAAGATATTTTAGCATAATCTATTTTAACATAATCTATTTTAACATAAGATATTTACATAAAAGATATTCAAAGTATTCCTCAATCGCGTAGAAAAAGCCAACATTTTTTGTATTTGAAAAACACTTATTGAAAACTTCTATGAAAATTGACTTTATGAGTTGTTATTTGATCATATGACAGGCGTGGCAGTATGATAAATTGTGAAATGTTGGTAAACAAATCAATATCTATATGTTTCGGTGTACTTAGAGAAAAGGAATTCGCCCTCATCGAGCTTATGTTAAGTAAATGTGACATAGAGGATAGAAGTTTTCCGCAAATTTTTGTTTAGGTTTACAAATGAACTTTGGACCAAATAATTTTTCAAGTGAATGATGCTTTATTTTATCACATTTTTATATTTGTGATGAGTCTATTAAGTCGGTGTGGGATGAGAAAAAGTGAATTCACACACCAGCAGGTAGTATTGAAGTTCAGCTGGTTTCAATACTTCTGCACTGTGTGGTATGAAGCAATGGACAATGAACTGTTAAAGGTGGTTATCCCCAAAACAATGTTTCATGGCCAGGAAGTGTAGGTCAGGGAAACGGGAAAAAAGTGGGGGGGGGGGCTTTCAAAGAAAAAGAAAGCTATGGAACGAATGCCCAAAGAAATCCTTTAAGCCAATGCATAAAGAACTATATCGTCATCCTGAAGGTCGTTGAATTAAATGATTGGACTTTTGAGTTTTATAATTTGACGTAAACTTGGTGCGCGTCTATTTAATTTTTTACTGTTTATTATTTTTTTGGTGTGTTTTTAGTGTGTGGGTTAAAATCTTTTTTTGAATTGTGCTGTCTGCGGAAGCAAGACTTTATTTTGACCTCCATAGTGTAAGGACATAATCTACCTTCCCAGTCCGTGCTCCACACCAACGGACCTTCAAAGTTTTCAGCCACCACACTGCTCTACTCCTGTGCGCTGCAGTCAGCAAGACAAATGGAAACACAGACCATTGTACATATTGAATGTGAACTGTCAGTCTGCGAGCGGGAAGAGAGTAGAGATAGTCAGCCTGATCAACAGCTTCAAACCTGACATCATCTTGGGCATAGAAACATGGTTGAATCCCTCCATGGTCAACCTGACATCATCTTGGGCATAGAAACATGGTTGAATCCCTCCATGGCCAACCTGACATCATCTTCGGCATAGAAACATGGTTGAATCCCTCCATGGTCAACCTGACATCATCTTGGGCATAGAAACATGGCTGAATCCCTCCATGGTCAACCTGACATCATCTTGGGCATAGAAACATAGTTGAATCCCTCCATGGCCAACCTGACATCGTCTTGGGCATAGAAACATGATTGAATCCCTCCATGGTCAACCTGACATCATCTTGGGCATAGAAACATGGTTGAACCCCCCCCCCCCAAAGCCAACGCAGAGGTTGTGCCGGATAATTACAAATTATTATGGTGAGACAGAGGAGGAGGAGTACTCATTGCTGTCCTTGACAGCCTGGACTGCCAAGCTGTTCCAAAACTGGTTGTTGATGATTGCGGCTCCTTTGGGTGATGTTGAAGCTAAAAGGTAGACGCACACTTAACGTTTTTGCTTATTACAGACCCAACACAGCAGGTGATCCAGGCTTGAGGAGGCTTGAGGTCTCACTTAAAAGAGCAACACAATCATAAAACGCTTTTCTAATTATACAAAAAAAAAAGGGGGGGGGGTCAACTTTCCTGGTCGGAACTGGCTGATTCTCGCCTGAAACCCAAGTCCCCTTACCTTGTCCTACACTCTGACTTTATGGACATGATTAAAAACTATGGTCTGGAAAAAGCTGGTTAAAAAACCCACTTTAGGGGAAAAACTCTCGACCTACTCCTCACCAAATGTCCACATCTCATCCCAAGAGTTGAGGTCATCCCCGTGATATTAGACCACTGCATACTACAATGTGAATTTCAGGTCAGCGCACTAAAAAAGAAACAGGTCATGCGAGACATCCCCATTAATGCCAATGCAGACTGGGATAGCCTGAGAAGTGCAACGACAGAGCTGAGCTCTAACATGCAGGAGATTCAGGGCAAAGCGACGACAGAAGAGTTGTGGACGTGGACAAATAAAAGAGATGGAGGGGGATTTAAAATGATCGAGTGGGTTAGAGTCAAGGAGCGATATAGTTGGTGAGGGGTGACATTGAAAATTGCGGGAGAAAGAGAGGGAAAGAGAGAGAAAACAGAACCACTTTGCAATACAGAACCAATTGTTTGCATTACAGAATCAGACGTAAGCAATACAGAACCAGTTGTTGGTAATACAAAACAAGTTGTTTGCAATACAGAACCATTTAATTTCAATACAGAATCAGGTGTAAGCAATACAGAATCAGGTGTAAGCAATACAGAACAAGTTGTAGTACTATAGCAGTTTGAAGAGTTAACACCCGTCCCACATGTATATATATATATATATATATATATATATATATATATATATATATATATATATATATATATCCGACTCCTAGTTCGATTAGGGTTCATTTATTATATTACCTTTCTTTAATGTTATTATGACAGATGTCGGTGGGTATTGAATGTAGACATTACCAGTTTTAGGAGACAAACTGTGTGAACAGTGAATCAATGAGGACTATGTTCAAATAAACCAACTGTTCTAACAGTAGACGAAGGGGGTTAGACCTCAACTTGTTTGCGATTGACTTTTAAAGGAAAGCGTAGACACCCGACTCGGTCGATTGCTAAGACGGCTTCTGTCTCCCATCTTAGGTGGGCTTCTGTCTCCCATCTTGGGTGAGCTTCTGTCTCCCATCTTGGTGGGCTTCTGTCCTCCATCTTTGGTGGCTGAGGTCTTTTACTTAGGGGTTTTCTCATTTTCTTTCAATGTCCCCACGGTGAAGTTAAAACACCAGCATCTTTGAACAGTGAGTAACATATTGAAGGCTGACCTATTTCTACAGCTTTCTGGCGCACACCATAATTATATATGCATTATAATGTATTTGAACTGAGCATTACGATTTAAATAAGTGCATTAAAAAGGATTGTGTTTGGTAATAAAATAAAATTTACACAGATCTCTGTATGTTGTACCAATAAAAATCGAATGCTATAACTTAAAAAATAATAATAAAAAAATTCACCATCTAAATTTAGAAGCCGAAATTCTGAACCATGGTCACCATTTTGTTTGACGTCGCGTGGGAAGCAACACGTGGCACGGGAGATGGCGGCCATGATCGTGACATTGTTACAGACAGCTGCGAGAAGGCCAGTTTGAAGTGTACTTTCAGAACGAGACTCAGAACAACGGCCGTGTAATCTTGGGCCATCTGTCGTGTGGCGAGACAATATACCACAGACACAACACATCTACAACCACAACAATAATACAGTCAGAACGTAAACACCGATGACGTCAGAAGGTTTAAAATGTGTTTGAGAACGTCAGGTTCTTGATGGAATCTGATACGTCATACAGAACAATGGTTCTTGATGGAATCTGATACGTCATAAAGAACAATTGTTCTTGATGGAATCTGATACGTCATACAGAACAATGGTTCTTGATGGAATCTGATACGTCATACAGAACAACGGTTCTTGATGGAATCTGATACGTCATACAGAACAATGGTTCTTGATGGAATCTGATACGTCATAAAGAACAATGATTCTTGATGAAATCATTAAAAATAAAAATATAATCCGAAAAAATAAATGTATACGTAATAAATTTTGCGTTTAAAAAAAATAAAGAAAGAAAATGCTATTAACTGAGGTCATGATCATGCTCAGATCTAATTACGGAGAAATGGAGACACAGGGGCCCATACACGGGCCCATACACAGGGAGAGGATGACACAACCGCTTTCAATGTAGGTTTGGGGTAATAAAGAGCCACCCGTCCACACCCGCCCGGCTTGCTGCTGAATTTCTCCAGGTAAGATAATAAAATACAACTATTCCATACAATTCTATTTGTTGGTTTGGGCTGGGATTTTTTGAGTAGGAGCAAAAAAAACAACTGGTTCCTTTGTCCCTTGTACCAGGAGAGTCGCATGTGCCCAACTCCGTGTTTGAGTTGAGAGATTTCCTTCTCTTATCCCAGGTTAACGAGTGATGGTGTTGATTGATATGGCTTGGCTGGGTCGCAGTGGGGATACAATGGAAACGTTTTTTTTTGACCAATTTTTTTTAATTTAAAGAATTAAAACTGAAAAAATTATTTATTAATAAGCCCACAAAAAATCATTTTAAAAAACCCCCAAAAAACAGTCATTGGATTTCATAATTTGATTTGCGGAACAGTGTAAAGAATTACTGAGATATTATCGATATTGTAATAGTTTGTTAACAATATCATGATTGAAAAGTCAAAAAAAAAAAAAAAACATTCATAAAACGTTTTAACTTAAAATCTTTGTAGTAGATCTATGTTTATTCATAGTGGGCATCTAATCATCTAATTAAATATCGTTACCATGACTCCACAGAGCTAATCAAGTTCAAAGCGCGTGTGGCACCTATAAAGGGCGGAGTAAACGCCCCTGTGGATAATTATAAATGACATGTTTATATCCATATCTGGGTAGGCGAACGTGCATCGCGTTATATCTATAGAGAGAGAGAAAGAGTCCTTGACAAGTTTTGACCACTTGAATCTAACCGTAACAATCAAACTAAATGCTTTTTACTCTACAGTACAACCAGCATTGTCAATCAAGATGAGTATCATCCACAAAGCAAACAAGTATAGGTTTTCTACATCAAAACTATTCGTATTCATAAGCAGCTGTCAATGGCGACGACGATAATTGAGATAAGCGAATTACGGGGGAGATGAAATCGTTCAGGATGAATAGATCGGCTATTGATTTTAGTTCACCAAATATAAGATACACCGTAAAACAGCTTCGAAATCACGAACTGTCAACACGAACTGTCAACACGGAACAGACGACATTCCTAGTGAGATTAACAATCTGTCAATACTTGAATTGAACAAATTCACAAAAACTGCGGTCATCTCAAGACATTCAAAGTAAGTCACTGAGACGGATCTCGTCTGTTGGGTGGAGTCGTTCACTCAGAACCAAGACATGTCCTGGTGTGTATGAGGATGTCACGTGCTAATGTATGAGGATGTCATGTCCTGATGTGTATGAGGATGTCATGTCCTGGTGTGTATGAGGATGTCATGTCCTGATGTGTATGAGGATGTCATGTCCTGATGTGTATGAGGATGTCATGTCCTGATGTGTATGAGGATGTCATGTCCTGGTGTGCATGAGGATGTCATGTGCTGGTGTGTATGAGGATGTCATGGGCTGATGTGATGATGATCGGATATGTTGATGCCGTGGGGATGTCATATGCTGATGTATATATGATGCCATGTGATGCCCTGATAAGGATAGGTATGATGATGTTATATGTTGATGTGTCGAGGCGCATGGGCACCCGCAAGGGGGGCAAGGGGGGAACTTGCCCCCCCCCCGGATTGATTGGATAAAAAAATTTAGACAAAAGTAGACAGAAAATTTATTAAAGTAAAGAGAAAATAAAGAGAAAGTAACTAAGCTGATGTCCTGTCCGTTCGTTCACCATACAAATACGCTACAGTAAATTAAAACTGTATTAAAACATTACTAAAATTTTGGCCCCCCCCCTAGAAAGTTTTCTTCGGGCGCCCATGTGTCGAGGATGTTACACGTGTCTTCCTTAAATTATAGATTTCAATTTAATTCTATTACTTCCAGCCACCGTGTTTATGAATATGAGAATATGAAGACCTTGGTAAATTGTTTTGTACAAGGCTTCCAATGCTCACCATTTAAGATCTACTGAAATTTCACCCCCAAGCCCTGTGTATGTTGCAATTTATGGAAATGAGCGCATAGAAAAACATAAATGAAATGATCATAGGCCTATGAAGAAATCTGAGCCAAACTGTTCCAGGAGGCTGTTTAGAGCTTTGAATATATTAGCTGAGTCACCGCCATCATGTTTCTGGTCTAATGAGAAAAAAAAATGGATTCAAATCAAACAGCTGCCATCATCAGTGTATTAATTCGTTATCTGAAGGTATCCATTGGTCCAGGCAGAGTGTATTAATTCGTTATCTGAAGGTATCCATTGGTCCAGGCGGACTATTACATCCCGCAATGAACCGTTTTGTAGCGGTTGGTATAGTTTTTGAATTTAGTGTAATCTGCCAAGCATAAACATGTAAATCTGTGAAGCCTGTGAGATCGTCAGGTCAAGACTGAGAGAGGAAGAAAAAAAAACAACCAACAAGATCATAAAGCCTGGAAAAATGATAATTTATTTATTTATATGTCATATCTAGAAACATCGAAATTACAAACTCGTTCAGCTTCCTCGCCTTTGTTTTGCATTGTAAGCAGTAGCTGTGGTTCGATTACAGAAATGGTGGAATTTTTCCTTGATGCAACGTGGGCAGTTACTAAAATTTTGATAATAAAGAGTGCATCCCATTCATTCTCTCAATTATAGGCTCCTGTAAAATCGAAACTATACTACACGTTTAAACCGTTTACATCAAGAAAGTATTTAAACATAATTATATATATATATAGACTTAGATGAAGAGGACGAACTTAGAAACGGAAAACAAGAAATTCTAATTTAAGACGAAGAGATTTAGAGAACATAGCCTTCATTAATTTGGACCAAAAAAAAAACACACACAAAAAAAACCATCCCTACGATTCCAAAGATAACAGTTTTATTAATAGGTTAATGGCGCTGTTGCTGACGTGGCAGTGCTGCACCGTGTAACACCTCCTTTGAGTTGCAGACTGGACATTTATTGTTTTAAACGCCGTGAGTGCCTCCAGACGGGGAGAGTACGCAAGGGCTGGACCGTCAGGACGATGAACCCGGCTGGAGAACGCCCGGAAGACAATGTTTGTGTGGTAGAGATTCCGGGAATTCCCGTGATAAAGCGCAGTGGTGCAAGGTTCAGGCGCGTAAGGTGAAGTTGGCCGGTGTGCATGCGAGGTCTTGAACATGCAAGGTGCTTTACTTTTGTGGGCATGAAGATCGTTTTAAAAAAAAAAAAAATGGAAATGTACCAATAAAACGTTCGACTTCTAATTAGGGCATACAAACTGTGTACGCACTTTTTGGCTTTGAATTGGTCAGCAAAATACAACATGAATAGAATAGTCTTCTACACTAGAAAAGAATGCCAGAGTTTGTTATAAAAGTAAAACAACCATTAAAAAAACAATGTTCTTCATATGAATCCTTTATATGCATTTTTTTTATTTGCTTTTATGTAACTGTACGGGATCTATCATTTATTAAGAAGCGGTTATGTAAAAAAAGTGGGGAGGGGGGGGGTGGGGGGGTGGGAGGGGGACGTCTGTCGAAAACACGCTTCATATTTCCTTCATTTTCCCCTTCACATTACGTTTTAGTTTTTAATGGATACCCATATACGTCACAAATACAAAGCACATAGCAAGAGCAACACAAATTGATCTCCGCACCAAAAAACGCACACATTAAAAAAAATCCCTTGTCACGCATCTTCCATTTGAAAAAGAGGAAAAACTGAATTTTGGGGGGTTGAGATGGGACTGTACATTTGAAAGAATGTATTGTCATCGCCAACGATTCTATGTGCCAAGTTTCAGCTCGATATGATAACGGGAAGTGGGTCGATTAGCTTCCAAAGGTTTTGCCTGAAGCACAGAAGCACAGAAGCACACGAACAAAAACTAAAGTAATATGAAGGATTTATAAAGCACAACATCCATCGTTTATGGGTCGATGGGTCAACAATGCTGAGCCTAGAAACACGTTATGAAGAATTACATGTATAAAATGAGCTGACCCAAGGGCTGACCTAGAAAAAGCTCATATTTGATATATGAATTTCCCCAATTCGGAAAATACAATTGATAACACATGTCCACTCTCTCTAATAATGATAGATTAATAAGACACGAACAAATTGTGTCAATATAACAATATAAGGAAGCTTTAATAATAATTATACATTATACATAAGTAAACGTTTCGGCACATGCCTTCTAAGTAAACTAATAATGATATAGTTGAACAATGTATGTGGAAGCTTGAATGAAGAAACAAGACAATGAGACAAGAACGTTTCGGTCAAGAGCCTTCATTAGCAGACACGGCAGATAAAAGCAGGAGAATACATATCAAAACGTTAAATAAGAAAGGCTAATTCCAAAGTGCCTGTTAAGGTCCAAAGTGTAATGTCATAGTTTGAGGGTCTTTCAACTCTGTACAGCAGGCCTGCACAACTCAAAATGTAAGGCGAGCCGTAAATCTTAATGAACAACTTGTGCGGGCCATAATACTTTATGAAAAACGTCTGCGGGCCAAAAGATAATATGACAGGGGGGAAAGCTATTAAGCAAATAATTATATTTAAGAATACTTTGTTACTTCGCGGGCCGCCAAGTGGGTGTTGGCGGGCCGAATGTGGCCCGCGGGCCATATTTTGTGCAGGCCTGATGTACAGGAAATTAAATCTCCATCAAGCCAAAACGTGAAGATCCCGCTGAGTTTGCAAATGACCTACACGTGTGAGTGTGTGGAAGGTCATCGTTGACGGCTGTGTTGTATAGACCGTTGTGTGGTACGCACTTATGTTGTGTGTTGGGCTACCATACTGTACAATTAATGCACTTACGTGGATGAAGGACCGGTGAGTACTTTAAGGGTTGATTGCCCTGAATGTGGGACAGAGAAGGTGGGACATTCAGCACCATAGCCAACAGACGATTGTGGGGTAGGAAGGGACGAAAATGGCGGGTTTGCTTTCAGTTGGATTTACTTTGAAGCGTTTTGTTTTGGGGTGCTGGGTGGCCGAGTGGTCTAAACTGAGACAATCCCAAGCTTGTGGACTGGAGATCAATCAGCAGCATATACCTACCTAGACAAGCAAAAAATACATCACCAGCACCCCGAGTGGTTTGGACTCATTAACCGTGGATGGCAACTCATCAAAGAGAAGGAAATCTCTTTAAGCCCTCTAATGGAGCTCCGTAGGCGGTATGACGCTGACATAATGAACATTTTGACAGCTTCCGTGACGTGAACGCAAAAGAGCATGGTGAGAACCAAGAAATAACGCTGGTCATCTAATGCATCCTGGTATATGTCCAGTTGTCTTGAATAAGTCTTGCCATTGGAACAAATAGGCAAGGACGAGAGAGTGAGGCTGGGGCATACCTATTAAGTAGGTCAATTGGACGATGGTGGTATGATTAAAAGGGGTAAGTAATGTCATCGCGAGATTGATTTAGTTATTAAAATCAAGCTAAAATAATACTTGAATTATTATTTTTTTTTAATTTATGGAAAGATCGGGCAATCACTGTACGATCACTGTACATGGGATACACGATATTAAATGTGCATCTTAACATTAAGACAATTTGATACAAGTAAACTCTTTTCGAAATAGCATGTTGACATAGATTCGTCCAATTCTTTCAAATTCATTTTTCGCTAGTTGCTTTCATACGTTGCCACTCAAATATATCGTATGTAAGGTCAGCTTAACAGTATCATATGTAAGGTCATCAGCTTTTGTTTTTGCTGTATGTAAGGTCATCAACTCTATTTTGTTCGTATGCAAGATCATCAGCACCATATAGTTGTGAACAAGTTCATGAACGTATTTTTTCTATGTACGGCCATGAGCTTTTTATTGCTGTATGTAAGGTAAACCCGCTTCCTATTTTTGCCTTTAAGGTCACAAGCTCATTCTTGTTGCCTCTATGGTCATCAGATCCATCCTGTTGTCATCAGCTGCATTCAAATGGCACATCAATAATAATCTTGTATTTCAGACAGTCAGATAAATGTGATAATCAATATTCAAACAATGAAAATACAAACTGTTGAGTTATTTGATTGATTAAGTAAATTTATCTAACATAATTTGGGCCGCACTTGATTCAACCTGATTTTTTTCCATCTTCCGTAAGGACCATTAGAAGTGATATGACGGGCCGTTTTCAGCCCACGAGCCTGGAGATTTACACCTCTGGTCCGTGTTTCTTGTATGGGCCGTGCATTTTGGCTTAGGCGTCAGACATTAAAATGATGTGCTGATGTGGTTGGTATTGAATTAATCATTTAGACGGCTACAGGTAAACGAAGGGCTTCTGATCAGCCAGAAGTTATTCAATATCTCCGATGACCACACTGTATTTAGGCGACCTCAGATCCAATGACGGTTTTCCCCCAGCAAGTTCAATGTTTTGCTAATATAACTGCAGTGATGGGGTTTTCTTCACGATGACTTCTGAATTTTTATGTTTTGCTCTGGTCCGCAGCCACTGTCAGCCTACGTAATGCGTAGGTCATTGTGTGTGTGTGTGTTTGTGTGTGTGTTTTACGTGTGTGTGTTTCAAAAGGACAAAGTAAGGGACACTGTAGTGTTGCTGAGGATGGAACCCACAGATCGCCATCCCACTGGTACTAGGTCTGACTGACTGTGCCTCACATCCACCATAAATTAAATTTGAATTTTTCGCACGATCAATATATTATGTCACCACCATATAAAACACTGTCAATATTATTCACCATATAAAAAACACTGTCAATATTATTCACCATATAAAAAAAAATACTGTCAATATTATTCCCCATATAAAAATGCACTGCCAATATTATTCACCATATAAAAAACACTGCCAATATTATTCACCATATAAAAACACGGTCAATATTATTCACCATATAAAAACACTGCCAATACTATTCACCATATAAAAAACACTGCCCAATATTATTCACCATATAAAAAAACACTGTCAATATTATTCCCCATATAAGACACTGTCGATATTATTCACCATATAAAAACACTGTCAATATTACTCCCCATACAAAAAACACTGTCATTATCATTCACCATATAAAACACTGTCAATAGTATTCACCATATAAAAAAACACTCTCAATATTATTCCCCATATAAAAAAACTGCCCAATATTATTCACCATATAAAAAAACACTGTCAATATTATTCCCCATATAAGACACTGTCGATATTATTCACCATATAAAAAACTCTGTCAATATTATTTCACCATATAAAAAACACTGTCAATATTATTCACTATATAAAACACTGTCAATATTATTCCCCATAAAAAAAACACTGCCCAATATTATTCACCATATAAAAACACTGTCAATATTATTCCCCATATAAAACACTGTCAATATTATTCCCCATATAAAAACACTGTCAATATTATTCCCCATATAAAACACTGTCAATATTATTCCCCATATAAAACACTGTCAGTCTCTGAGTCACCGGGTAAAATCTCTATTGCACCATATCAAGAGCTATTGGTTGATGCATTGGCCAGACAATTTTCACGCCTTCAATATAAAAATCCCGAAGTGAATCCAGTCGTCGGAAAATGAAACTTTTAAATAGTTTTTTTCTTCCCTAAGTATCCAAATGGAAAGAAAATTGTACAATTATAATGTAAAAAAAATCGTAAAATATGAGGGCGTTCTGTAAAAAAAATACAACCAAAAAAATAAAAAAAATGGAAAGGAAACCTCAAGGGTGTGAAGCTGTTCATCGCCAGACATTCATGTAAGTGTTAATGTTACAGTCTCTTGTGTTCGCCTCTCACCAGTGATCGGTTTGATGTTTACTTGCGAAGTCGGACATAATTTATAATGGTAAGTTAATTGTCGGGTGGGACTTGTCAAGTAGGACAGGGCTGGCTATTGGGTGGGTTGTCACTTTTGATAGGGTTGGCTATTGGGTGGGTTGTCACTTTTGATAGGGTTGGCTATTGGGTGGGTTGTCACTTTTGATAGGGATGGCTATTGGGTGGGTTGTCACTTTTGATAGGGTTGGCTATTGGGTGGGTTATCACTTTTGATAGGGTTGGCTATTGGGTGGGTTGTCACTTTTGATAGGGTTGGCTATTGGGTGGGTTGTCACTTTTGATAGGGTTGGTTATTTGGGGGGGGGGTAGAACTCTACATCGGACGGCTTAGTGTACGTTTAGCCAATGGTTTAGGTAGAAGTACCCGCCAAACGGCTTTTGGTGTGATTAGTTATTGGTTGTGTATAACTGTCCACAAGATGGCCTGTGGTATGTTTAGTTATTGATTATGTACAACTGTCCACCAGGTGACGTATGGTATGACTGGTTAGTTGCATATCTGCCAACTCAAAAGAAAAAAAGAAAAGTAGCTGACACAAGGTTTAAATATTCACATTTATTTCAGTCGCACACAATCGTTTAAGGACACGGAGATATGCAAAAAACACATCTGTACAGAAATGGATGTTAAACTAAAAAAAACCAAAAGCATTCGAAATTATTAACGTAACGAAACACCAAATATGAAAATATATTTTTTTTTTAATATTCTGCAGAGTGAACGCTCACAATGTGGTTAAGGCCAGCAGTAAAACTAACAGTCATTGTCCTGACTGACCCTTGAGCGTACCACGAACGGCTCTTACTCCATTGACATCAAGGGGTTGTGACGTAACACTCAGCACAAACACTTAGCTGCTTTAACAAAAAACAAAAAAACAAAGCTACAACAACACTCCAACAATTACATCGTCTTTTTACGTCAGCACATATCACTCCTAAAATCGCACGACTTCCATCCTTGTTTGTGTGTACGCATTTTTTCAACAAAAAAAAAAAAAAAACAAACAAAAAAAAACAACAACACAATGTCTAACAATGGCAGCCAAGATCACGTTGTGAGCTTCAACCTGGGGGCCACGGCATAGAGACATGGCATGTTCAGAATAGCTTGCTAGTTTAAAAAAAAAAAGGTCAGAATCGCTCACTTCAATCAAAGTTCAGAAGAATAATTTGCAGGCAGCAAAGTTCAATATAGCTATCAGGTAGCAAAGTTTAGAATAACTTGCATGTAGCCTAGTTCAAAATAGTTTTGAGCTAGACAAATTCAGAATAACTTTCAGATAGCAAATTTTGGAATAAATTGCAGGTAGCAAAGTAGCTTACCGGTAGCTAATTTCAAAATAGATTGCAGCTAGCGATATTCAGAATAGCTTACAGGTAGCAAAGTTTAGAATCACTTGAAGGAGCAAAGTTCACAATAACTTGCAGCTAGCAAAGTTCAGAATAGCTTACAGGGAGCTAAGTTTCGAAAAACTTGCAGGTAGCTTGCAGTTCACTCGACGTCCAATTGTCCGCGACAGTCAGCGATGTCTCGACAAAGTCAAGCGAGAGACAGAGGACTAATGAACCTTCAAGCTCGTCCTGCCCAACCGGCCAATTGACACAATTAAGACGTTGTTTTTGTGCCAAGTTTATCTTAAGCCACGCGGGTCCCATGGGGAAAGTCTGCGCCTTTAGTCGTTGTCAATAACCAACAACCCGGAACTAATCAGAAAAACTGAGTTATCTCCCATACCTTCACTTACAGGAGGCACAACATAAGACGTTGTGGAGTGAGACATTGGCGGCCATTGTATACATATGATTGTATACCTTTTTTAAAATTATTTTGTTGTTGTTGTTGTAACTGATATAGTTGAGAAATTTCAACTGTTCATAGTTTAAAGTTAAATCCGGGTTGAACATTTGAACAACTTGTTCAGCACGCCATTGTTTATGAAACAATGAAACACGTTGTCAAGCCCTGCCAGCTCGCACATTGAAAGTACAGACTAATTAAGATTTACAGTCTGTGTATGATGATGCGTCCGTGCTCGCTAAACATTGCAAGGGTGAGTTAGTTCCTGTAACATTTTACGAGAAAAAATAAAATTATCAAGAATGAAACAGTGGGAGGAAAAGAAGCTGCAAGATACCAGTAAAGATAATTAGACATTGTCTCAACAAGATAATTTGAAATTTTCACAACAAGGTAATCTGACATTGTCACAACAAGGTAATTTGACATTGTCACAACAAGGTAATTTGACATTTCACAATAAGGTAACCTGACATTGTCACATGGTAATTTGACATTGTCACAACAAGGTAACCTGACATTGTCACAACTTGGTAATTAGCTTATGTCACAAAAAAAGACAACAACGCTGAGTGCAAAGTCCGCATCGGGACGCAATGAATCCTTTCATGTTAAAACACAATAGATCCACATCTCTATTTCACAAGTTTATGTTAAACGAGCCAAGGACCGAGCCAAAGTCCAATCAAAGACCGAGCCAAAGTCCAATCAAAGACCGAGCCAAGGACCGAGCCAAAGTCCAATCAAAGACCGAGCCAAGGACCGAGCCAAAGTCCAATCAAAGACCGAGCCAAGGACCGAGCCATAGTCCAATCAAAGACCGAGCCATGGACCGAGCCAAAGTCCTATCAAAGACCGAGCCAAAGACCGAGCCAAGGACCGAGCCAAGGACTAAGTCAAACAACGAGCCAAGGACCGAGCCAAAGACCGAGCCAAGGTCCAATCAAAGACCTAGCCAAGGACCGGGAATCCCCCAACCATTAGGTTCACGCACTACATTAATTTGATTGACTTGAACCCCCTTTTTTAATCTCCCCTAACGGATAGCAAGATCATAGAAAGACACAAACATACCGAGATACTGTTAATATATGCATGTTTTTTTTCTTCTTTCCACTGTTCAATTAACCCAGAAACTGGCATTAACATGCGAGCGTCTCTCCATATTTACGAGGTAAAACACTGGGTCATGGTGGCCTGGTTGAAGAAGAACAACTTTTGGAAAGAGAACACACACACACAGACACACACGCACAAAATTCAGGGTTTGGCTAAGGTCGTTGACTCCAGACCTTGATCAGTTGCTGGGAGAGTCCATGGCTTGTGTCACATGACTTGGGACGACGACCTTTCGGCGAGGGCGGGAATTTATGCCAGTTGACATTTACACCTCGCCAGGGGTGAGCGAGGAAAAATGGCAGTAGCACCCACAAGGGGAAAAAAAAACACCACCACAACATACAACACAGTTTTACCCAGTAGGACAGTCGTAACCAACAACACACCACGGTGCTAAATAGTTCCCCAGTTGTGTACATGAGTCGAATGACTGACAGCACGGGTTCGGCTTGAAATGTTGAGAGCCAATCCGAACTATGTCAGGAATGACACAGTCGATAGATAGACATGTACACTGTAAAGTGTTTTCCTTTTCAACAATGGCATGTGCATGGCATAGTGACACCACCGACACGACGGAACGTCTGCGAACTGAGAGCAGTATCTTTGGGCAATGGCGTCATTATTGTGCAACTCCCAAATCGTGCAGCTTCCACATCGAGTAACTTCCTTATTGTGTAGCTTCCATATTTTGTAGCTTCCATAATGCGCAGCTTCCATATTTTGTAGCTTCCATAATGCGCAGCTTCCATATTTTGTAGCTTCCATAATGCGCAGCTTCCATATTTTGTAGCTTCCATAATGCGCAGCTTCCATATTTTGTAGCTTCCATAATGCGCAGCTTCCATATTTTGTAGCTTCCATAATGCGCAGCTTCCATATTTTGTAGCTTCCACATCGCGTAGTTTCCTTATTGCGTAGCTGTCATATTGTGCGACATGCACTTGGCGTAGCTTCCATATTGCGTTGCCTCCGTATTGCGCGACCTTCAGAATGCGTAGCTTCCATATTGCGTAGCTTCCATTTTGCGTAGCTATCATATTTAATAGCTTCCATATTGCGTAGTTTCCATATTGCGTAGCCTCCATATTGCGTAGCTACCATATTGTGTAGCAACCATATTGTGTAGCTTAGCGTATTGACTTCTAGTATATTTTTTCTTTATGGTGCATTTGGGAGAATAAAACAACACGCCAATAGTCCTTACGCAGTTTTTTATTTATTTAACGAATTTACTAACCGAGACCAACTCAATGTTGATATGAAATAACGGCCCAGATGTTAGACAAATAAAATACTGATTGAATACCCCCACCCCCAAGCACTAAGGTCAACCGAGGGATGAACGGGGTGGGGTGCACAGGAGAGGGGCCGCTTAAAAGTGTTCCGAATCGTGTTTTACCCAGGGCTCTAGATTTGGGGTCTCGGAGTTAAACATGTGTAGTTCTTCGAGAGAGCACACAGTGCACTGTGAAAATATCTCTACATCTCATGTATTTATAAATGCAAGCGCAAAAATCACCTCTCATATATCATAATAGCTCAGTCCCTTCTTGCATCATGTGTATGATTATTTTCAGATCTTTACAGTTATGTTCAGCATTCTAACCCGACAAAAAAAAAATTTTAAACCCAAAAGTTTGGGGAGCACTGACCTACGCCAGGGTCGCAACTTTCTGATTAGACATGTTGGTTTTGTTTTGGTTTTTCATTTAAAAAAATCTTGTTGAATTTTTGTGGCAGCCAGTTCAAAATCAATGACAAATATAAACTGTGACAGGTGTTGTCACTCTATATGCATCCGCTAATGAAAAATAAACCAGTTGACATTAGATCCTATAGCAGAGTGGGAGTTGCAGTACTGTACGTGAAACTCGGCAGTGGATGCTGGACATTTTAACCACAGATTTAACCTTTCTTAAATGATATTAAATGTATTTAAAAAATCCCCCCCCCCCTCCTCCCCCGGCTGGTTTGGTAAGGTGAACTGATTTAGTGGGAAACAGTTGGTGGGGGGGGGGGGGGGGGGATTAACGGATAAAAGCTCCTCGTTAGCAGGGCCGGGCCCAACAATTGCGGGGTTTTTAACCCCAGATTTAACCTTTCTTAAATGATATTAAATGTATTTAAAAAATCCCCCCCCCCCTCCTCCCCCGGCTGGTTTGGTAAGGTGAACTGATTTAGTGGGAAACAGTTGGTGGGTGGGGGTGGGGGTGGATTAACGGATAAAAGCTCCTCGTTAGCAGGGCCGGGCCCAACAATTGCGGGGCCCTATGCGAAACGGATTGCCCGGGGCCCAGTCTGGGTAGGGATAAGGATAATAAGTGAAAATTAAGATTTTGTATTAGAAAAAAAAAAGTGCGGGGCCCACTGCGGCCGCATAGGTTGCAGTGGCCTAAGGCCGCATAGGTTGGAGTGGCCTAAGGCCGCATAGGTTGCAGTGGCCTAAGGCCCCATAGGTTGCAGGGGCCTAAGGCCGCATAGGTTGCAGTGGCCTAAGGCCCCATAGGTTGCAGTGGCCTAAGGCCCCATAGGTTGCAGGGGCCTAAGGCCGCATAGGTTGCAGTGGCCTAAGGCCGACCCTGCTCGTTAGTATCAGGACATAAAGTGTGCAGTAACATACAACCAAGACAAAGCTGAGAGCGTTAGTCGTAACACGGGACAAGTTAACTTCCGGAAGTATGACCTCCCTAAAGTGACCAATGAAATGAATGTCCTATGATGACCCCTTGAGTTGTTGATTGTGGCTCTTAAGCCAGTGACTTACGGTATCAAGGGTCGAAGATATGTAACGGAACATATGTAATATATATATATATAACTACGTGTTTGTATGTTGTCAGATGTTGACGGAACGGGGTAGTTTGAGCAATGGTTCTCACACTTTTAACAGTGGTTCAAGTAAGATAATGATATATTCAGACGGTGTCAGTGGTTCAAGTAAAATAATGATATAGTCGTGCGATATCAGTGGTTCAAATAAAATAATGATATATTCAGACGGTGTCAGAGATTCAACCGAGTTGGGCGCCATCAGTGGGGGTTGGAAAAGAGCCAGTTCAACCGAATTTTAGTATTTTTAAAAATTTATTTCATGAGTGTATTCCGGATGTTATACATGGGAAAAAATGTCTAGGTTAGCCCCTGTTTATAGCTTAACATTCCTGTTTATAGCTTAACACAGTGGTTAGCCCCTGTTTATAGCTTAACACAGTGGTTAGCCCCTGTTTATAGCTTAACACAGTGGTTAGCCCCTGTTTATAGCTTAACACAGTTTTTTTGTCTAAACACGGATGCAGACCTAGCTGCTCGATGATTGGTGGAAAAAAAATATAACACAACCAACCCCTCGTCATTCAGGTCGTCGTGTGGACAACCCATCGTCCAAAGATTAAGTTTAACGTCTAAGATTTTGACGGAGCTGATTCATTCTCGTGTTATTTACGTTATGTTATACATTGTCCATTTACGCACTTTATATCACTGAAACTAGTGATTTAAGGAAATGTTGTATCACCGCCTGATAACTGATATTCAAAGTTAGCGGTTACAAGCCTGTTTACGAAAGAAGCCAGGGTTTAAGAAATTCCGTGCAGTCCTGTGGTGGAGAGATCCATGCCTGAACTGGTTTGGGATTATAGCACTATTTCCGATATTCAGGATTTATAATTTAAAAAAAAAAAAATTAAAAACCCTTAAAACAAATTTTGTTCGTGTAAATCCGTTGTATGCATTTTTATTATTTTTATATTCATATTCTAATCTACCTCCAGCTTTTACTTCGCAGATTTATTTCAACAATTATTTCAGTAAAACGCCAATTTTATTTGCGGGAAATCCGTGGCATCACGTTTTCCTTCCTTTGAAAACAGGACAAACAGATTTTTGAGGGTTGGGGTTGAAAAAGTTGACAGATTGTGTTGTCACAGTGAAGGACGCAATGTGCCAAGTTTCAGCTCGATGGGTTGGCTGGAAGTGGGTCAATTAGCCGTCCGAAGATTTTGCCACCCAGACAGAAACAGACGAACAGGAGCGAAGTCAATATGTAAACGACTCTATGTGCCAAGTTTCAGCTCGATGGGTTGGCTGGAAGTGGGTCAATTAGCCGTTCGAAGATTTTGCCACCCAGACAGAAACAGACGAACAGGAGCGAAGTCAATATAAGAGGATTTTAAAAAAAAATACTGTCATTAATGAATAGCAGCTTAATTATTGACACAAACTCTTGATTGTATCTCATCATACGGAGGAGGAAAGGGAGACCTCAACACCACACAAACTCTTGATTGTATCTCATCATACGGAGGAGGAAAGGGAGACCTCAACACCACACAAACTCTTGATTGTATCTCATCATACGCAGGAGGAAAGGGAGACCTCAACACCACACAAAGGCTGAAAATTTAGGGACATAAACATTTGGGGTATGTCATATGATCAGAGGCGTAGCGTGGTGGGGGCAGGGGGGACAGATGTCCCCGGGCGCCAGCTAGTTAGGGGCGCCAAAATAGGCTTTGATATTATTTTATTGATGAAAATAATGGGTTTGAGAGTTGAAAAAAAAGAAAAAGGGGCGCTAAAAATGGATCTTGTCCCCAGGCGCGAATCTTGTCCCCGGGCGCAAAAAACCCTCGCTACGCCACTGCATATGATAGACCATTAGATCATAAAAAGGGCCCAAGAAGAGAGCCTCGTATATAGAGTTGACCATACCAGATAGACCATTAGATCATAAAATGGGCCCAAGAAGAGAGCATCGTATATAGAGTTGACCATACCAGATACACTGCAGGAAAAAAAAGCAACTGCTTTAACTTAGGGCAGACCAGTAGATGCTCTAACGCAGCGTTTCCCAAACGGCGGTCCACGGGCCGGTATTGGTCCGCGAGGTTTACGTTGCTCGGTCCGCACAACGTGAATCTAGTATTGGTCATATAAAGGAAAAATGTTGTAAATACACCCGGGAACTGTCTCAGACTCAAATTTTTCGGAACCAGTCCACTGGTCCACCGCACTTAACATTTGGGGGAACGCTGCTCTAACACATCTCATCCACCTTCCACCCACTCCCGCGTTGCTGGGACACAATACACACTCCTCAGCTATGTAACCACTCTGCATTAAGTCAACAGTACACAAGTGCTAACTAAAGGTGTACTCGTATGCATTTCTCACATTGATTTTAGTGGGCGTTAAGAAATACTGCGTGGGATGGGGTAATCAACTTCTGAAATGTAGACACAGATTGTTTGCGCCATTATTCTTTCAATAAGTAGGAGTGAAGCCGTGTTATTACAGGGTAAAACAAGAAAGAAGCTTTCCCGTTTAAAAAAAAAAAAACGAAGTTGGTTACAATGTGGTCAAAGAAAACTTCTATTACACCAGACGAAATAATAATTTTCGAATTTATAATATCGGCAGATCAAATGGACTCACTTAATTTTTTATAAGCTCTCCCACGGTTTCTTTCAGCTAGATCTCCGGGGGGGGGGGAGTTTTGGGGGGCACTACTCCCCGGAAAAAGCCAAGTGCCCCCCGGAGCAAAAATATGTCCAACAATAAATCAACTGGCACTGCTGGCACTGTCCCCCCCCCACCACACGAAAAGTCTGAAGTGCCCCCCGCCCCCCTCCGGGGGGAAAATTTCTGAAATAATCACCGAGCTTGCCTATTTAAGTAATCTGTCAATTTTACTTGTGGGTCACCCGCAATATAATCCTTTAATTAGTCGGGTCGGTGATGCTGAGGTTTATTAACAAACTGCCAGGTTCAGTTAAAACAGAATCAGTTATATAGCAATCTGTTTAAGGTAAATTTCTTCTTCTACTATATCTTAAGGGCCCACGATCAATTTATTGATCATTTTGGCTCCTATGCATGTAGATGGGATTTGCAATGTTTCTGTTACTGGTGGTGATGAGGAAATTATGCACTAGGGGTTTGAAGGCTTGAGGCAATAGACACAAATGTGTCTAGTGTTGTCGCCTCAACTGTTCCTTTTGAAAGATGGTTCCAGTCCCTGATTGTCTTGGGCAGGAATGAGCAGCTCCTATACTGGCTTCTTGCTGGTATGAGCCTGAATTGCCTGTCATGGCCTCGTCGCTGTCTATGGGGGAGAGGGACGAGTTTCTGTTTAATACTGGAACAGTGGACCAGCCCATTATTTATCTTGTACATCATGGAGAGCCTGGATTGTCGTCGTCGTTTCTCCAATGGTGACCAGCCTAGTGTTTCTAGCATGCTGCCAACACT